>QNGE01000730.1:0-234851 GCA_008508345.1 Paragonimus westermani | reverse complement strand
AATCCACCCGTTTGACGTAGTCTTCTCATCTCTTTACTTGCGTTTCTTGCGACGGGATATATATGGAGCCTACTGGAACAGCTACCTAATTTTAAGATTAAGGCAGTCTGCTACAAGAGCTAGTCAACTAACTGTTTATTCTGTGTGATATACTACTTCTCGTGCCAGTGGATATTTTAACCTCGATCTCATTTCTAATCAGTTTCTACCGATAGCATGTTTTACTTCACTTATACTGTACGATCTTCCACGAAGACGTTGAGCATCGCTTAGCGATAAACCAATGATCCTAAATATTCAAAACAAGATTGGATCGTAGTGCCACGGTATCACTGAACAAATTATCAATGTGAATATTTAGACAACCTCAACAGTTTCGATCGACAGATCGTTTCCGGGGTATGGGTTACAATTTGCTGCTGAACGGGCTAAATATGAACTATAATCACATAATAAGGCATTCCTACCCAAAGAGCTCTACCGAGCAGTCAACAGGTTCAAATCAATGAAGATGAGCCGAGCTTCATAAAGGGGGGGTGCACGCACCACTCAGGTAAAGTACAATGACCGACAACTGGCTGTTCGCACAACCATCAAATTGACGTGACAAAACAAAATCGTCTAGGTCAAGGTCCAATTAACGTCCAAAAACAGAAGAGATTGAATGCAGAGGGGTGAATATTTAGGGGAATTGGGTTGGGTCGGGTTTCCATATGATTTTAGTTCAAAAATTGATACATATACTGTAGCAAGTTATTCTGTCCACTATGCCATTTTGAACAGCTCTGAACGTAAGTTATGGTGTCGGTTCCGATTTGAGGTGCATGTTTTCGGTAGAGTTCTTGTGCTCTGCCACACGCAATAAAGTTCAAAAGTAGTTTTTTGTTCTCACATGTAAGTTCGCCGAATCATGTGCACGCACATCACGGGTTATTTATTGTTTGCGCATGTCCGAATGACCATACCCAATATTCGTGCATATGAAGGGGTTTGTTCTAATATATATTGGTCTCCGTGGGGACAATGCTTATTTGGGAGACATAAATGAGCCGCGCTCTTATCTGTTGAAGGGATTTTCAGTTGGATCGGATGGATGACTCCAATAAATCATACTCCGTATGACATGCTTGCAAAAAATTTGAGGACCATTTCTTCATTATACGCGTAGTCGAAGAACACTACCCCACATGAACAGAATGATTAGTGAAGGTCAGACAAAAACATGAAGAACTGCGACCCTACTGCACAAATCTTGTAAACCAACGAGGCTATAGCATGCCCAGTTGATTCACAATTCTTCGCGTCACATATAGGCATCAGTATCAATCTAATCGTAACAAAGGTCATTATTTTACTGGCAAGTAGTAGGAGATTTGGTTAATTTTAAGTTGAACATCATTCATACTTGAACGCAGCTTCCGCATTCAGGTTGACTTTTCAGACAGACCTTTTTTAAACATAAGCAATAGATTTGAGATTCGCTCTCATTGGAGCTCGTCAGTAGTGCTTATCCATGTCACGGTAGGGACTAGAACTGCGGTCATGCTTTCTTGAGGCAACCGTGTTGATGATTACTCTACTGGCACGATCAGATTATCATATCTGAACGCGGACCCAATTTCGCTGATTACTAATGACCAGTTGGTTAGCTGCTCTCGACAAGAGACACTAACTCTCACGTTCACTCCGGTCGATAACCCTGCCCTTACGACTTACGAGACGTGTCGGAATCTCCGACCTAATTATACCTGCTAGGCTATATGCTAGATTGCTTGTGAGTAGTCAGGGACAGAGAATATACTTACATAGAAAAAGCCGAATATAGAATTACATCACTCACGTCGGTCCACTAGTTGCAACAGGGCCAAAACTGATACGCATTTCTTAGCTCATCGGCCTGTTATTCTTCAACACTTTCGCTTCATTGCTGCAGCTAGCGGAGAAGCTGTTTGTTTTACAGTAGACCGGTTGACGGAGCCTACTACACGGTAATGTCCCGAGTGACCTAGCCATGCCGTCTGCATTTGTCTATCATTCACCTATAACGCCCCCACCATTTTCCGTAATGAGTAATAAAGGTTCACCTTGAACAGCTCAGATATTGCAGAGGTAATCGATATGGTTGTTGGCAGTCATCTGTCAGACATTTATTATTGGGTTATTGTGGTAATTAGTTAGATGTATACTACCCATTTACGAGGGTAAACACAGTTGTCGTAAACGCAAATTCCTAATGAGGTGGGTTGTGTTCGAACAAATTCAAGCCTCATATGTGCCTCCGGAGGCCGTCTTAACTTGACATATTCAGGCTGACCAGGTGTGGTTAGAAGAGGTCTGACATAAGCTTGGACAAATTATACGATAGCACGTTCAGTGGTTAGTGCTGCCAATCCTCAATGAAGTGGTCGAAATTTGTTCATATATATATGTTTTCGGGGAAGATCAATGGAAACTTGACGTGTTCGCTGATATTTTGTGCTTATTCGTCCGAACAATTATTCACGCAAATTTGCATCTGTTATAAAAAAGTTTGAAATGAGCTCACAATTTGATAACCGTTCTTGCGAGATTAACACCGCTATACTTCATGTCTATTCTTTCCTACTTATGAAATTTTACCCATCCGAACAGTTCTCTTTTTTGTGTCGGTAGCTGACACCGATCTAACTGAAGCTATATACTTTTTGTACGTTGTACACAAAAACTTCAGTAACCTAAGCCGGACGATATCTTTAGTTACCTGGCCACTGACATTCGCACCACTTGGATAGGCAGTTCGCCTCCAAGTTGGCATAATTAAGCGGATGATATTAGTGTATCATGGACAATATCCAAAATTTACCAGACAACTCATCAGTGCAGAAAGAAGTCATACTTTGTGATATGCCAACAGCCAGTTTACTGTCATCAGTCGCAAACGTAAAACATACAAGTTATATATGAAAGACAATTAGAGAGAGAGAGAGAGAGTATGGTCACGCACACAGTCACACCACCTGTTGTGTTATCACCATGGCAACCTCAGGGGTTGTTTCTGTCACTTTCGTGCGAAAAGCAGCGGCCGGTGAGTTCTGCTCAACTTGGCTTCGCTGAAGGCCAGTAACTTCGGGTTCGTGAGGTGGCTGAGTTTTGTGTGATTTTATTTCTAGCCAAAACTGTGACATAAGCATCCAATTAGAATATCTTAAGGATCTCATCTTCCTGCGTAAAGAAAACTTCTGGCATAATTCTACAGAAATTTCCTGTAGACAAACACACGGTGTGACTATGGGTAGTCCGTTAAACCCAACATTAACCGGTATGATCTTGGGAATGACAAAATGGCAAGTCCCACATATTATTGCCACAGAATTATTGTGTTGATAATACTGTGATTTTTGCAGATGCTGCTCATTTTGATTTGTATTTTAAACTTCTTAACTGTCCACTCGACCCTATCCTTGTCTCAAGAATTTGAATCAACCGGTAGCTTAGATTTGTTAGGTGTGCTCATCACAAAGTGTCGGGATGGGACATTAAAGCAATCGATCCATCGCAAAACCGCATGAGGTGGACAATATATTCTGTTCTCTGGATTTGTCCCAGTAGCATAAAAGCAGGGTCTGCTAAAAGTCCCACTTCAAGAGGCTAGGCATATTTGGAACCCTGATGAGCTAGAGATGGAACAAGAGTTGCCACGAAAAACTCCAGTGACAAACGGATATGCTGAAAAGTTTGTAGACACTCACTGCATGATGATCAAGTGCAATGTGCTAAATTGAACAGTTCAGAAGAAAGATGTATTTCTACTTTTGAAATTAAAAGCGGATAATTTAGCAAAAGACATCATGCATAGACTGAAATTTACCCTATCCGACACGCATGCGGCTGCCCAATTACGATCGGTTCAAGCTACCAAAGGACTCATTTTAAACAATCGCGAAAGCAGTGGATTTTGGGATGTAGTTAGATTTGTCTTTTAATGAGAGTAGATTGGTACCGCCAGTCGACACAATTTTCTCAGGATAAAGGACATTTCTATGTTTGCTGCCATCAATGGTGATATAAGGCCCGTTGAGTAGGACGTTAAATCATTACCTCAGGACACATGAATAAGGTAACTCGAGCCGTCAGTCCGTTGACCAACCATGATCAAACATCTGCTGATTACTAGTGAGATGGTTAATTTTAAGTTGAGCTTCTCTAATATTTGATCGCAGCCTTCGCATTCAGATAGACTTTCCACCCAATACTACTGCATAGCACTAACACCAACGAACCTCGTGTCTAGTACTTCGTTTTGGAATGGAGTAGCTGAAATGGCCGTCGAAACGGAAAGGTTGGGGTCAACTGTGGTTGATCTCCAAATTGATAAGTGTTACTGTTATGGTTCTTGGAAGCAAATGAGAACTCTTAACTCACTCCCAATGAACCCTCGGGAGAATCACGCACTGAGTAAGTATTGGAAGAAACCCGTTGTGTATGTGGTTAGAATGAGCAAAACTATTTTCGAAACTGCCTATTTATTCGCACTGAACTTCGCAATACTCAGAAAAAAGTTTGCCAAAATACTGTGGAACGGCAGTGTATCATTGTGAACTGAAAATCTACGCAATTGAAGGTCCTAGTGGAGTCAGACATACACGGTATTCTTCCCCGTCTTTACTTCATAGTTTGTGCACTTAGTATCATTATTGTCACTCATCGTTAAGCAGATCAGAAATGAAATTACAGCAAGGATCATCCAATAATCGGTTTGTGGCTTATGGTATATGCAACCAGTGAATATCATATTAATATTATCGTACACGTTTTGTGGTTTTATATGATGTGGAACGCTAGTACGTCTTGTGTTTGCTCACATTCACTGTTCCACGTCGCTTCATTGAACAGTTTGATCATCATTGTCGTAATTGTAAGTCATGATTAACTGTGTTACGTAGATAACGTAAGATTAGGTTTACAATATTTTTAGTGACGGATAATGAACTTATTTCATGAAGCTGTTGGGAGTAAGGCTGTGTCGTCAGGAATGGTGAAAGCGTGGTCTAAAAGCAAACTTCACGGGTGAAACCATTTGAACCTAAAAGAACCAGTGTGTCAAATTAAAAATAACGCCAGGTAGTTTAGGGCTGTGAGAAAAAAAGTTCATAGGGACAGCCTCATTACGTCTGATGTAAATGCATGTTCCACAGTAAAAAGGTATGTAGGTAAGAGTGGTTAGGATATCAAGGGTACCTTGTTACGCATGCAGTAACTCATTTCTTAACAAGACACGCAAACACTTCTACCTAATGGCTGTTGACAGCATGATAATAGCAAAGGCTATTTCGTTGTATGAAAACGACGCGGTTTCTGTGTACTGGACGGAAAAGCCATGAAATCTTTGTTGCCTGTGTGTGTGTGCGTAGTCATGGGAGACAGCTTTGTGAAAGCCAGTCAGTAAAAGAAGTCTAATCCGGTTGTTAATACATTTAGATTTTCTGGGCTGTTATCACCATTTGGATCGGTGGTTGGTGGCTCGACACAGATTTATAAGTGGTTTGCTCGTTTTGCCTACTAATTAATTTCAGCGAACTGTCAACAAAATACAAGCTTAATGAGATCGGAGAGTTCGACCTGTCTTGGAAATCTTAATCGCGAGGTTATGGATTGGAGTTAACAGGACATTAACTGTGTCTCCTGTCGAGACGATGGGGCAACCTGATCATTGCTCACAAGCGAGAGTGGTTGAGCGTTCAGATTTGATGATTCGGTCGTGCCTAATGTGAGGTCAATGGCGCAGTGGTTAACACGGTTGCCTCATGATTGGAATGTCCGGAGTTCAAATCCCGGCCGTGGCAAGGATATGCACTACTGATGAGCTCTAATGAGAGCGAAACTCGAATCTAGTGCTTCCTTTCGAAAGAGGCTGGCTGCAGTGTCTATGTGAATGCGAACGCTGCGATCGAATGTGAGTGTTGGTCAACTGGAAAATAAACCGAGTCCCCGACTTCTCATCAGCTAGGTACAGTCGACTGATGAGCAATCAGTATCTACTTCATCGAGGCCCACCCGCTGATAAATTTAGTGTGTTCATCCCTTACGGTTTGAAATTGCTGATGAAGTTATAGTCATGTAGGCCAAATCATTCGTCACTTGTTAATTATCAGAAAATTATCACAGATTTCCGGTATAAATCATTAGAGCAACTTACCGAAGGTGCGGTCAAATCTGATAGGTAAATAATGTCCGTAATTGAATCAGCCCCGTTCCGGTTGGTAGTGGGCGTGAATAAATCATCCTCTAGCTCCAGTGAGAGTGTGGAATGTTTGAATTCAGATTTATCTAAAACAAAAGTAATCATATGCTTGAGATGAGAGAAAGCTAAGGAGAATTCACCAGCGTTCGTGTTTGTAGGATATTGCATTTCTGTGTAAGGTGTGATAGCTCTGATCAGATGCATTTGTCGAGTTACATTCTCTGCAGACTTATGACGTAGACAGTTTTTTGAATTGCAAAAGATAAGTCAAAAAGAGAACATGAACTCCTTGGGACTTTCAAGCTAACCACCTTTCATCATACGGGCTTGTCCGAGAGTTGTCTTCTTGACGTCTGGCATGTCTTTTATAAATGAACATACTAAGCGAAGAGAGGAGCTTCCAAAAGGTTGCTACATGATACAGCATAGCTACACTCGATGTAAAGCCTAGTTATAATTTAGGCTGCGTAGATTATTTGTTCTAACTAAATGCCGGCCATACAGAAGTATTTTTCCGGTTGCATTCTTATCGTCCTAACGGAACTATAAGACATCCAGAACGATTCAGACTAACGTGACTAGCCGGCGATAGCGCCAAACTCCGTTAACCAGTCGAGCTGTCAAACAAGCACGAACAGACGTCATTTGCAAATGGGTACACGCTAGAAATATGTGACATATGATCATCACTTATCGAGTTCGTGTACGTAATCGTAACCCTGTTAGCGATTGGTTGGGCGTTGCTAATCAGACAACATAGGCCAATTTTGTGTGCACAGAAAACTCTGACGCAGTAAATCTCCTTGCCGTGGGATCGATTGCAGTATTAGCGTGCGAAGGATCAGAACTATGTGGTTGGTTCGTTTAACTGTTGTTGCCATGTACATTTTTTTTTATATATAAAAGTTGCTGGTTTTACGTTGACGACTGATGAAGGTAAGTTGAAATGTTAATATCTCACGATGTGTCCTCTAGGTTTTGACTATATGGATAAAATGAACTCAGTGTTTCAAATTCATCTGCATACAGTTCATTAACCCGTTCATAGCATGGTGACTGCCTGTCCAGTAAGCCCCGTTCACTAACAAAGAGATGTCGGAGATTTAAACAAATATCACAGTAGTGATAGTGGAACTATGTGAAACAGAGTTGGGTATCAGTTAAAGACAACATTGGTGAATAATTGTTCTCAGTGATTCTTCATCAAGACGCCAGTTTTATACATGCTGAACAGTATTAATTATACTATCATTGATCCGTATAATGCGGTACAACATTCCAAACAAACGAGTCGCTGGCTTTTATGGTGAATGGTTTAGAGGTCCACGCACAGTTAGGTCAGAGAAGTTGAGGGTGACGTTAGTGATGTAACGTTTGAGCAGGACAACAGTGATGACAATTTCTGCTTGAATATTAACAAGATGAATCAAGAAGTTCCTGCAAGAGCACACCTTATTATCTACTTAACATTTTCCTGGTTGATAGTGTCTCCGAGTGTCAATGAGCTTGATCAAGAAAGTTACGACAATATGTTCTGAATGTTCACCGTACCATCAAACAAACAGCTAGGCTGTGTACAACAAGGCTCGTATAGAACGACAAATTGGATACTGGTTGTTTTTGGATTACTGTCAAAATAAGCCTAGTGGCCCGTTTGATGATCCTTCACTAGTGACGCGGAGGCCTCCAAGTGAAACGTCACCCCTGTCAGGGATGTGCAAAACTAGTCCTGTACGGTTGCATTAAAAATGAAATCCTTGCAAACATTACTATTGAAGATTTAGAAAGTTGGCCCAGCAATATGATTGCGTATGACATAAGACTGATGGAATTCCGAACGGATGTTGAACGACGGGCTTATAATTAACATTACTGTCATAAATGTCGTTCCCCATTTATTCACCTGTTTCATGAAGGTCTGGGTTTTGTCAATAGTTAAAGATATGTTTACGAAATCTACTAGCTTATTTATAAAATTATTGGACCTATTAATATTATGGGTAACGGAGATGAAAATGGCGGAAATCGGGATTTTTTGTTTGTTCATGGAATGACGTTTAAAAATTGAGCGAAGTTAACTTCGTTATTATTTGTTTATTAATGCTTCTGTGCTGATAATCAATTTTAGGGAGATAGTCATTATTTCACTTAACTTTGTTGACACTTCACAAACTGAGGACTGTAACTACTGAATTCAACATCAGTTGCTCGTCTGTCAGGTGGAACTTCACTTTGATTAATTCCCCAGGTTAGTATAACTAAAATTCGTTACAAGTTTGTCTATGGTATTCTGTTGGTCTACAACAGATTTACGTGAATACACGAGTGAATTTGAGACAATTTGATTTGCTTAGGTCATAACCTGACTAACCCAGCGGGTTCAACAGCTTCACAAGGAGACTGATTCAGTGGACTGTTAAGGGAAATATCTCCGGATAGAATTTATAGGAAATTACTGGAGTTAGGCTGATATGTTTCATCAAGTTGTTATAGGAAAAACAAAGGCAAGTGACCTTTGATTGAAGGAGTTTGACAACTGCCAACTATCACGATGTCTTTATGAATAAACTTTCCAACTCAAATATCACAAAATATAGCGGAACTCTTGCGAATATCCGCTTGATTACTTCATGTCACATGTGAGATGAGTTGTGAAATTTCTAGTTACGCCGTGCATCATTGTAAGTCAAACGTTACTTGGGTAGAATTAGTAGAGCACTACTGATGGGCTCTAATGAGAACACACTACGAGCGTGGTTTTTATTATTGAAAGGGACGGATTAATTGATCTACTTGGATACGGAAGCTGTTATCAGTCGGCTGGGCTTAGATTTATCAGCATCAGTCCCTCACTACTCATCAGTAGACAGAGTACAGTTCATCGGACTAAATGATTTTCGTAGTTTTAACCTCAGGAGTAATCCTACCTTTGGTATCATTAACTGGAGTTATCACCGTAATTGTAATGCCTCCTCTTGAGGTGATCGATAATGTGAGGACTACTCACTTGCAAATGTGGCTGGACTTTCAAGTGTGGTGTCTAACGTGAATTCAAGAGTTCGGTGGGTAATATAATTCTCCTTATCAAAAGCAGCCAGGGATCTAAACCCGATCACGAAAAACAAATGCCCAACTACCAAACCTCAACAAAACCAAACTGTAGGTCTGTTTTCACTGATTGCACAGTTTGCAATTTTTGACGATTCGTTCCAACAAGAAAATGGACGGTGAACATTCTGGAAGTGACGTAACGTTAGCAAGTTCGTTAGAGTAAGGTAAACAAAAACCGTGAATATCCGAACTTGATGATAGATTAAAGCGCACGATGATAATTTTATAACCGATCTTTAAAAGGTCATGAGCTTACACCACAAGGCTCAGAAGTTCCA
The DNA here is from genome assembly GCA_008508345.1 of Paragonimus westermani. NCBI lineage: Eukaryota > Metazoa > Platyhelminthes > Trematoda > Plagiorchiida > Troglotrematidae > Paragonimus > Paragonimus westermani. The sequence goes on along the minus strand of QNGE01000730.1, from coordinate 225,242 downwards.
CATACCATTGATATCAATCATTTATAGTTAAATGAGTTTCAAGAGCGTTAAATAGAAACCTTCAAAGACTTGAAATCAATCAATTTGTGTGAGACTAGGAAACATAATTCGCCCTGGTTCTACCTGGATATTTGTTTATTTTCTGCAAGTGGTTTGGTCAAAACTGGAACAAAAGTTCAGTCTTTTGGAGAAGGATTATCGAAGTCCTCATCAAGTTGATCGCTCTACTCCTCAATGATTGGCTGCCCAGAAACTTTGTTCATAGCATCCAATGTCGATAAAGGTCTTTATGGACTAGGTTTCAGATGGTACGATGTGGCTGAGGTGACTAGTGTACTCTCTGCGGTGGTGAATGCGGTGCTGGGTCACGCGAGATTTGCATTACACTCAGTGCAAATGTGTGGCCAAAGACATGGGAAGAAGGATTACGTAATTTTGTTTGAGCAGCCAAGACTACTGACGCCAGCCTCGTTCGTCAACCCCTACGTGTTCGCGGTTTTTGATGGCCAAACTGTGTTGGTTGATATAAAGACTGATTAACTCGATGGGTCAGGCATCTTGAACCCACGCAGTTATAAAGTATGTAACCCAGTCTCATAGTGCTGTAATTCAATCAGCCATTCATACCATGGAGTGTCATGTGGATTTAGACATTTCCTTAATCATGGAATTTCGCTACCCACCTGCAACTGCTCAGTTATTCAGTAGGTGAATTTCGTCTACAGTTAATTGCAGGCGCCTTGGAAACTAATGACATTTCAGTGCGAAGATCTTGTCGTTTATAGTCACTTCTTTCTTGACAGATAAGACAATGTGAAGAGATATTTTTTATCCGGATTATTGTGCTTTGTTTTTGCTAGCTCTTCTATGCCCCGGAAAGCCTATTATCATCTGAGACCGTTTTTCCGTTATCTTGCTCCTGTAACATTAGACCAAAAAACTTTCGTCTGATGATCACAGCGATGCCTGCTTTTGCAACTCTGATTGTGAGCATGTTGATTCTCTAGTGTCTAGTGCTGTACAACGCCTCGCTGGCTTGTTCGAAATTGATTTTTAATAATTGTGTTTGAACACATTTGTTGTCACCGTTCGACGTTTCCGTGAAGAAATTATTTCCTGATGTTGTTCGCAATGAGGTTAATATCAACTAATTTTATGTGTAGGAGTAACTAATTACATTTTAGTCACACATAACTGGAGTTTCTTTTCCAAACGTTGAAATTTTGCGTCAAAAATTATTCGATGGTCTTGTTTTGTGAAGGATGGCTAATGAAAATTTCTATAGCCAAATTTCTGTTGACCAACTGACGTTATGCTGGGCTTGAAAGTATGTGGCTGTTGAACTACCTAAGAGAGTGAAAAGTTTGGCGTTTGTTTTCTCACCCGTTGAATTTCCCGTTAAGTGCCTGTAACGGTTGTTTTGCTCTGAGTGAATATCTAATGTAATATTTTAAATAGTGACAGCAGAAACAACACTGATGTCTTCAAATTTTTCCTAAACAAATCGACTAGTGACACCAAGAATTTGTTTGTTACTGAAGCGATAACAAGGTTTGGAGTAAATTCAATTATGAACCGATGAAACGCGTGGCAAGAACGACTTGGACACGTGAACGGTCAACTGTAGAATCAACGTAACTCACCTCCTCAGTATTCAACATTTACAGTGGAAGAAATGCAGCATATGATTCATAGGTCAATTAACTGGTATGCAATGTCTTTTCTCGGGGCAAGCGCAGTGTAAAATACGACAGACCTGATGCTCCGCAAACTTATTCTAGAATCCCCTTGTCGCGAAACTCAACAGGATTTTACTGTTCTCTTTCACAGAATCAGGTCTGATTCTTCTAAGCAGGTGCACACCACCGCGGAGGTTCTCAACATAACACGACAAGCTATCTCCTTCATCCATGAATTTTGTTAGGATCTAACCAAGAGAGCCGAATGATGAAACTACCACTTATGCATGTATCTTGCAATGGAAAGCTATATTTTTACATCAATTGAGTACCTGGGTGTTTTTGATATAAAAATTGGATCGGTTGAAGTAGTTAGATCACTTGCGATTTTGCCAAATGAGAATCTTAAAAAGACTTGGTGAATGAGAACTGGTAACTAGTCACAGAAGGTGCTATATGAGCTTGTTCACTTTGTAAGTTGTAGCAAAGAAAGACTGCTTAAAAGCCTGGGAGATCATATTCAAACTCCGGAATTTTCTCTTCTTATAAGCTAAGTAGTTTGCAAAACTGGTTGTCCTGCGTCCACACTATCGCACCTCATGGTGCTCTTATCGTAAGCCTGTCATTCTACTAGTAATATGGGGGAGCTAGTTGAAGTGCTATCTCTCTGTCTGCCGTCTCCTTTCTATAAACTCAAACGAACAGTAGCGCAACTCTAGTTCACATTCTTGCATGCACACTGTGCCAGCCACTGCAGCGTTTCTAAGAAAATCTTTGCACAGCATACGTATCCTGGCTGGATTAGTGATAATCCATCCAAGAAAGAAATCGATTTAAGTGACTTAATGGCCAATTACCTCTGGATATATTTAGACTGGTTATTTCAAGCAATTTGCCTCTTTCTGCCACTCTTAATATGCCAGGTTCTATTCGTCTGAAGGTCTTAGTTAGGTGAAAGGATTGAGTTTCAAGTACACTTATCGCTTTGTAAAAATCAGCTAAACTGTACGGGATGGTAGACGACACTGAACAGTGATACTAACGTTGTAGCATCTCACTATGAACCGACGGATCGGAAGAACTGTAACAGGAAGTCGTTTTAGGTAAGTTTTTTTAGCAACCGGTACAGAGCTGGTTGAGAGCTTGTCATCTTTGGGTGTGTTGTTTCTCTCGCCGAGTCTGCCAAACGACTTGTTAGCGATACAAGTTCCATTGCAGCCCTAATTGTTCGGAAAATCTTGCTGGGACAGTCTAGCCTCTGGACTGCTTGGTGAATTCCATGAGGGACAGTGAGACGGATGGGTAACGGGGTCCAAATTTGAAACTGTCGAGCTGCCAGTCACAACTGTGGATGACGTTCAAACCCCACTACTTATCTGTGATCAAATTATTGCCCAACACATTAATGAATTCTGTGATTTCCGTTTGGAGAGAAGTCCTAGTTGAGAGCTCGTCGACTAGATGTAACAGGACATTTACTGCATCTCCTTTCAAGGCTATCAGGGAGTTGATTACTACTGTCAAGCGAAAATGGCTAAGCGTCCATATGCGACCATTCAACCGTGCATAATACCAGGTCAGTGGCCCGCTGGTCAACACGGTTGTCTCATGAATGCATGGCCAGAGTTCTAGTCCCGGCCGTGTCAAGGATGTACACTACTGACGAGCTCGAATGAGGGTGAAGCTCTAGTCTAGTGCCTGTTTTCGGGAGGAGTCGACTGGAAAGTTTATGGGAATGCGGCATCTATGATTCATCTTGGGTAATGTTCAAGTTATACAAAAACCAAAATCCTCTATTACTTGTCTGTAATTTCGTTTTGCCCAACAAGACCGACTGTATTAGAAAGGAAAGTTGATGATTGAAGACCTCCACATTTTCCCAGGCTTATTTATTAGATTGTCCAGATGAGAAACGTGGAATTCACCACATCTCTCATTGGTGATGTTGCTTACAATTTTATTGGAGCCACAATGGATGGTCATTAGTTGTTTCTTACGAAATCCACAACTGTTCACTAAGCTGTAGCTGAAGGAGATTATGGACGACCTTTGACATAGTATTAGGCATTCTGTTCTAACCACACAGCTGCCACCAGTTGAACTTTGTTACAACTATGAAGTTGGTTGATCTCCTGTGTTACAACGCAATCCCCCAATGAAACCACTGTTTTGCAAGCACTTGCAAGGCAACGTTGAAACATGGGCACTCTGAATCATCCGCTGGTCAACACAGGTTATATAGGAAGTGTGTAAGTAGTAATCCTTACATGTTCAACTTTTATCTGTGCCCACCGAGGTTCTTATTAGTGACTGCAGTTACCAACTAACTTGGTTCTGCGAATAAAGTCCCAAGCCCATTTGCTCAGTTTGGCACTCCATACATAGACAAGATACTTGGTTTACTCAGTAAATTAATTTCATTAGTGTGATGTGAGGTGTTTAGGAATTCTGACCATCTGCCCGATAATTGCAACCAAATGGAAGATAGCAACACATCACTTTTATTCTTAAGTCTATTATCCATACAAGATATATAGCGGAATAGTATTCTCGACAGAATTTTTTGGTATTAAGATAAGCTAGTTCGGTCACACCTATCACAAAAAGGTACATCGGCACATAGTTGCTTTTTAGTTGTAAATAGAGCTGGAAATGTCACAGGAAGGCTGTAAAATATTATCATGCCATTTTACGCCACCAAACTACGTCTCTATTTCATTTCTAGCCCAGTCTTCTTCCTGTAGTCTCGAAACAGTATTCGCACTTGCAACGTTTTTGTGCTCTCGTTTCCTCACCTGTAAGGTTGGACAGCAATTTATTTGAGAGGGTTTGCAATTATCATTTAGCCCGGCTCCACAGTGATATGTCGAAGATAGCCATCAGCTGCATGCAAGAACGACTGGCTAACGTGGATAAACCTGTGGAAGCAAGCAATAAATTTTGCCTAATCCCCCGTGCGAAAGTCAATCAATTAAGGAACCCCAGTGGTTGAGTTTAGGTCTCAACAGAGGTGATCGGAAGATGCCTGCATAAACGCACCTATATATCCGTAAACACTTCGTTTAGAATTTCGAACCCCCTGGTCATACTCTGTTCCGCAAACGGGTCAAGACTCATTTTTAAACTGACAGTCTGTCTACCGCTTGACGCTAATTTGTTAAACCTGAACAACCTAATTTTCCGTTAGCTTCCCTGTTGTTGATTGCATTACAAACCCGTGACGAAATGGTGTTGTGTTTAGCCCGATCGTAGATCGCTGAAAAGAAACTTGCTTGACGAAACTTGCTTGCAGTGGGTTTTAAGGCAATCCTCACTCCTCCACTTTATTTACGTTTGATCGTAAATGAGGTGTTCAGAGCTACGTCCAGTCGTCTAGTCAACCTGATCTACGTATGGTATGTTGCGTCACCTGAACCCACGCGAACGGTGATCAGAAATTGTGACACGCTACTAACTAACGATACTAAAATTATGTCGTTATCGTAGAGCTCTTCTAAAACCACTCAACTTGGATAAGCAGAACCCACAATTTAAGTGCGTTCGGTCACATTACAATCATTGAATTGATCTTATATGGTTGCTGCTACGCGGTCAGGTTATGCACAGCCTCCTTGAAAATTCTTTATACGATAGACAATGAACATCTGCACAACCGCTAAAAACTACACTCTACACGATCACATATTTAGGTGGGACATTCTTGTTCTGCCCAGAACAGATTCGGCATGCGTTCGTCTTTTCAGTTCCTGATACGAGTCCACTTCCATACGAGATGAACGTCGTCTTAAGTCTCATAAGTCACTCATGTTGTATTCTGACTGCCTATTTAGAGGTGACTGATGTGGCGTTAGCGTGCTTACACAGAATAGACGGAATGTCACTGGTCTAAAGCTTATTCACGATCCAGCGTCTTGTTACCACAGTAGGGATGGGCTGGAAACCCAAGATTAGCTGGGTATGTCCGAACTAATCAAGTACTAACAAGTTTCACGAGACTTTAATTGTAGTACTTTCCACCGTAGTGGATACTTACTGGATCGTTGGTCAAGAGCTTTGGCTATTGATAAAAACATTGCAGGTGAAAAGCTTATTTTGTTTTGGCTTCCGACTAAACAGCGTAACATCAAAATTTAGACATGTCGAGGCCAAGAATTATACAGATCTGAAAATGAGAATACCGTACAAACATTTGCTTTGAAGACTTTATGGGAAGTGATTTTAAGACAAATGATTCATGCTGACTTATGGTTTCTGTGTTGCACGGTACTACTCGCAGTGCTATGGCACACACACAAAATGACCTTGATGCGAATATGACTTATGGCTGAATCAGCTGAACGGGGGAAGACATCTGGCACGAAAGGACTGCGTTCAACCGGGATAGCGAGGGATTCGAGTATAATTATAATAATTACCATTTAGTCGGGATAACTCAGTTGTGCCTGATTTGAGGTCAGGCAGGAGGTTGTCAACATAATTTCCGTGTTAGCAATGGTGACTGCTCACGTGGTTTACAAGATCCGAAACCAGGTTTAGCGCTCTTTTCTGATAAAGGTTGTGGGCAGTTATTCGTGGTGTTCAGGTTACTGTTGGATTACTAGCAGACTGAACCTAGTAGGTTTAGACAATCCTGAATTTCGAAGTTCACTCAGTGAATAAAACATTCTTTTGACTGTGCTGAAAAAAAGTGACAAAAGAAATGCCACTCCCAAAACTATTGTAATTTTTTGAATAAAAATATCCTTTTTTATAAGTGGAAATACTCCTCCGTGTAGTTGGTTCAAATGTGGAGAATGTTTACTATAATGCGTGCTAAGCAACTGCTAATCAACTGTGACCAGTTCCAGTCGAGCATGAACTCTTACTAGGCAACAAAATCTGGACAAGCCTTGAAAAGTTCCTATTTCCAGTAATCAAACGAACCTCTTCGCGCTTGGTTACCGATCTTTGACGAACTTTTATCGGATCAGTGCTGCCTGGTTGGTCCAAACAAGGATAGAAATGACGGTATAGAATGTTATAAGCACAGTCGCGTTCGTGTTTCTCAGTCAGCTCAAATAAGTATACCAAGCTTGACTAAATTTCTTTGAGTCAACAGGGGGTGAACAGGTAAAAAAATTATTCTCTCTCTTGCACATGAAGGTTAAATAAGCAGCTCGACAGGTCAGTGACCTTTTGTATTGCTCCACACTCATCTGTTTGAATGTGTAAAGTAGTCTATCAACCTATTACGTAGATGCTTATCATATGATCGATGTCCTGGACTGACATTGACAATTCTTTGTGTTCGTGATGATTAGTGACTGGAAAGTTGAAGACAACTTTCGAGCTGTTTAACGCTGTTTTTTATCCAACCTCACAGGAATTAACATTAAGTTATCCAGGGGTTGTACAAAATTGCTGTGACAACTGTACACAAAAATTAAAGAATGTAGCAGAAATTGATGTGAAATGGATTCATTGTACATCTTTCTCATTATGGCCATAAAATCAAGGATTATTACTGGCTAAAGCCAATTACAGCATTAAAACATTTACGGCTTTACATCTTCATGCTAGTTAAGGACTGTTAAAGTTTTGTCTTGTTTTCGTACGCTAATTATTGAGTGTTTGGCCTGGCCAGAGAAATTTGAACTTGAATGGATAGAAAAATTTCAGAGTTTGAACACTGTGAATGAGAGTTCGCCATGCGACCGAAACAAAGATAGCCTACAAGACTGAATGAGGAAATATCGACAAGTGGCTCGCGTTGGTTTCTTGAAGACGGTGTATACAAATCGCATTAACTAGAAGACAATGCTTCCAGCAAGTTGACCTAATTGAATCTAGGCAGCTCCTCATTTTTGCATACCTTTCGCATCCGCCTGGATTTGGCACGAATAGTTTTTGGGTACCGCTGCTGTTTACCATAAACCAACTAGTAGAACTAACCACTCATGTACTATTTTGTTGAACCACCTCAAAATCCTGAAATTTCCACTCAAAATGATCGCCTATAGTTTCCAGAATTCGAGCTAATATTGTTCAAGTTAATATGTTTCCTTTTCATATTTCTTTATTCGTGAAACTGACACTGAACAGATATTTGAATTCAGTAGGTACTTGCGAGTGTTTCGTTCGTTATCGATTTTGCGGATTTCTTTCATTATCTGTTAAAATCCTTGTTAGCTGAACGACTGTTCGAACTTTTCGAACAGTATAAAATTGTTCTGTAAACAGGGTCATACCTTATAGTGGTAATGTACTCACACACCACTTACGAACAATAGTGAATGTGTGCTGGTTTCTTTGAGAACATTGTCGGGGGCACTGAGAGTTATATATTTTTTTGTTACCTGTTTATAGTAAACATACCTTTTTCGTCCAACGAATTTCGTGAAAGTAACCGCCAAAAACTAGTCTACTGTACTGGAGACTAAATTTCGTTAAAACTAACCGTACTGTATAGAAGAATAATTGATAACAGCAAATTCACTTATCGGAACTTTACCAGGCATGCCCGAATGGTAGCTGAAGGTTCCAAGATAATTTTGGAATGGCGTACTTTCTTGTACGTGATTAGCCAGTAGGTAATGTATTACCGCACAGTTTTACTTGTGACCGTAAGAATATGTTGAAGGCTTAATTCCTCACTAATGATAACCGCTTAATTGAGCTGAAAGTGTAATCTGCAATTAAATTTTTGAACAGATGTTTAACACAAGTTCTCACAACAATAAACGTCAGTGAAAAGTCATAGTTTAAAAGTGAACTGATCCGGTTAGTCGGTTCTAGATTTGTTGGGATAAATGTACTCTCAGCAATTCATTATGCGACGTGTTTTAAGTCTCAAATACTTGATACTGTACCTGACAACAATTCAAATTGGTCATCGGCAAGTTTGTGTAACTAATTACTAACCACTGCTCAGTTACTTTGTAAATTCGAAAACCTGATCAGAGTTAAGCAGGAACAAAAACGGGCAATTGTTCAACAACTACAGAGGTACAGGGTTTGCACAAATTTAACGGTAACCCAGTCAAAAAATTACGTAAAAAGACAGGTTTGACAACGAATAATTTCCAGCCACTAAACAAGTTAAATTGGGAAAAATTAACTGTCGTACTCTGTGGTAAATGTAAGTAACAAGTTCTGATTTTGATGTATGGATTGAGTGCAGATTGAACAAGACAGTTTGTGAAACAATGAAACGGTCGATTCGCACACTGTTCACCTGTCAACTTTGTTACCATAAGTATAACACTTAATAAGAAATCCACAACGTTCGAGATTGGGTTTAGGTGTTTCTATCAGCAGTGTCGTGTTATGCCATAGTATACGTATGATGCAATTGTAAAAACGTTCTTTTGATGTGCATAGTGAAACGTGGGAGGAAGTTAAGGTTTTATAAGAATATGGTGTGTAAGAAATTTGACAAACAAAGTGTTCGTCTAATCCGTTAGAGCGTACGCTCATATCAGGTGAATAATATACCAAGATATGCACCGCTACTTAATCAAACAAATTATAACCTTCAGTCAACATAATCAGCAAACTTCCGAATTACTTTGCAGTTTCTTTATTGATCTACATTCTAATTTGATCGCCTTAGGGTGGTTAACAGAGAAGCGTCGAATATGAATATCGGTTAGAACTTACCACCTTGCCAGCCCATCATGAGCTCATAATTCCAGGTGGACAATGACCATCGTGGAGACGTTCACTGGGTTGACGCAAAAACGAGATTGATGATCGTTCACTTGTTGTATTCATGCTTTATTCCATACTTTACGCAATAACTATTCTTGTGTTCATGAAACCACTTGCGATGCATGGCCATAGGCAGTCCTGCAAAATTCAGACTCAACCCGTCGATCGATTTCAATAGTGTCCTTATTCCCTTTGAACCAATCAGGATGTAGATGGTCATCGATTGGTTCGTAACATTTTTGACACCCTGTCCTCGCAAGTCCAAGCGTTAGTAGACTGAGCAGCAATTGCTGTTATGGAGGTGTGATAGAGAAGGAAAAGAGCCGAACCTACACGGACGATAGCGAACGAAATAACAAGACAATTCACTGTGAAAATTTAATATTTGCATTATTTATGAGTGTACATGCAGTTGCACCAAGTTACATCAGATGGTGTCTTTCTTTTCGGGGCAGTTTTGTTCGTTAATCAGATTTCATCGGCGTATACGCTGACAGAATGTGAACTAGGCAAAAGGGTATGGTATATCAAACGTCCAGTTGAGACTTGTATACCAAACGGTGTTCTCCGTGTTTCCTGCCCCAACAAGAAACCAATAGTAATGAAAAGTGTGTAAAAATAAAGAAATGAACACACCACGAAAAAATTGTGTAAAAATCCTCGTCATATTTTGTTGACATAGCAACCTATCGGTTGATTTTTGATTCACATAAACAAAAAATGGTTGGTTATTGCTGGTTAGTAAGAGTTTGAAGTAAACTAGACGCCAAGAATGGAGAACCGATTATTAACTTCTCGTCAGATGGTTGAATATCTAAGGTTTTGCTGTGAGAATTTTCCACAATGGCTTACTGGATGACATAAAATCAGGTGATGCAGGACATCAAAGTTTAGAAAATTCCTTGCTGTAAACATCTGTAAACAATCCTGCAGTGAACACATGGCACGACGTTAAATAATGGGTTGTTTGATTCAAACTGTTTATGCAGTCCGACCCATCTAAGCTGCAGAATGAAGACGTTTGGTGTTATATAACTTCCCGTATATGGCTGGACACCATCAATAAGTTTATTAAAACAAGTCAGGTGAAAAATTTCTTCATACATCCCGATGGGTAGAATTTAAACTCCCGCTGCCGCTACGTAGTCAGCAACACAAAACCATACATTAAGTTAAAATGTGCAAAGTGACCAAACTGCTTGCAGTGATACACATCCGGACGACCAGTGAGCTCTAGAACAGCAGGCTTTTGAAAGAAAACTGATAAACTGGCTAGGTAAGAACTCACCCAAACATTTTACGCTCGCCTGCGGGTATAGAGAGCAAGTGAGTGGTTCTTACAAGAGTTTAGCAACAGAATGCTTTTTATCCTCAAGTGTTGTGTCAAAAACCTGCTTGGATGTTTAAAAATGGTTTCCATTCAAGAGGTCAGAACACAATATAACAAAACAGAACCATTAAGAAGTAAACCAAAGAAGATAAGGAGAAACGTGTGGCAAACAAGCTTGTTTTTCGGTGATTGTTCATCAGGCTAATTACAACACATTTGTATGAATTAATCATGTGTGAGAAAAGGTACAGCAAGGGATCGAACGGTTCAGTATCAGTTTCAGAAGGATCAGGTCAAGTGTACAAATTATTCAGTACTGTTAAAATAGTGATGATGATTACGTAATCTGTTCGGTCCGGACGTGAATACCAGGCCATGGAAGATTCAGGGTTTTTACGAAACGTTTTTGAATATATAGTGGGTGGGGGAGAGTAGACGGATGACTATGACTTCCGCGACTGCCAGTAAGCACTCTTTGACATGTTTTAATTATAAACCCGGTACGCGATAGGTAGGACGAAATGAGTCGTTGAAATCGATTGACTGGTTGGACTCCATTAGGTGTGCAGCGATAGAAGACTAGCAAGATTTTGACAAGCTCCGAGTTAGCCACACCGGATGATGCTCCCGAATGCGTTCGGATAGTCGCCGTGTCGTGCGGCCTACATAGCTCGTTCCACAGGAACAAACAAAATGATATACACACTAAGAGACAGCATGAACAGACAATACATCTTTCAACTGAAGTCGCAAAATCAGTATGAAATTAAACGGGACTCGCAGTTTTGCAGCAAAATAGGTCTTGCTTAGGGCTATGCTAAGTTTGTCGCCCTTAAAAGGCAATGAAATATAAACAGACTTCTTCTCTACGGTGTGTGAATTGTCTAATTTTGTGCCACTTACCATATGCCTACGAATAAACTGTTCAGGATAGCCATTTTCAACTTGGACTTTAAATATGAATCGTTTATCCTCTTCCAGAGTATCGCTCGTGCATATTTTCGTCGCTCGATCGACGATACATCGGATAAGATTGATTTTTGTCTTAATGGTACAAAACTATAGAAATTCGTATACTGTCCGGTCCACGTCAACTTACGGTGTACTCCCCTTTGTATCGTCCCATCTGAGCGGTGGGACAGGAAGACGTCTAGGAACGAGATGCCTTCAGGTGACTCAGGCTTCATGGTGAAACGGATATTCTTGTGGGCTGAGTTGAACCGTTCCAGTATTTCTCTGGGGCCTATTGATTCATCCGTTATGCAGACAATGTCATCTACATATCGCTTGTAAAGAGCAAACGAGTTAGTCTGAGTTGCTAGCGCTCCACTTTCGAACTTTACCATAAAAAATATCAGCTAATAGTGGTCCTAATGGTGATCACATTGCGACCCTGTCCTTTTGTCGACATTGTCCACCGAGAAATTGAAACTGAACATTATAGGTACAACGGTATAACAACCGTTTTAACTCTTCTACCGACAATCCCACATTCATGGAGTTGTTCTCAAGATAATTGCCCAGAAACTCGATTGTTTACCTGGGAGGGATACTAATGAATGAGAATGTTACATCAAGCGAGAATATTCTTTTTCTTGACACACTAAGTTCCTTCAAGCTTTTAACGAATTGAAATGAATCCCTCAAACTGTGGACTGCTAGCTGTCTCTCTACCGGCTCTAAAATCCTTGCTAGCCATTTCGCAGTTGCATGATAAGGGGAATTACTCATGTCCCAGATCGGTCGCAAGGGTATTCCACATTTGTGGACCTTGTGCAAATCGTAATACCTAGGAATAACGGCGCCCACTGGTCTGACTTTCGAAAACGTACCTGATTCGATGCGTCACATCTGTTTCAAGCATCGCAACGAGTTTGTAAAGGCTCTCGCTGTAATCTTCGTTCTATCCTTCTCGTTGTCTCTCTTTACAAATTTCGTTGTATCTTCTAACGAGTTCATTTTTTTAAGTAGTCAGCCTTATCGAGAATGATGACTGCTGCGCCTTTATCAGGTTTGTAGATTATGATCCCCCCGTTGATAAAACTTAAAATTTGTCTAAATCTGAACGAAGAAATGGTTTATATCTTTTGGTGTGTTTATAGATGGATTCTTGGCCATTTAATATCTCATTTAAACCGTTAGACCACAATGAAACAATATTGATTTGCCAACATCTGATGCCACAGGTTTATTTAAAGTCTATAACCTTTTGATATGATGACTCTTCAGCTGTGTGAGCAGACTGAAAGAATTGGCAGGAGATTCATCAAAATTGTATGTGGGGAAACACAAGCTTATATCAAATATTCTTCAATTTGCGCGCGAATCCAAAAGTCAAACATCACATTAGTCCAAAAAGTGCAACAGCTTTTTCTTAACACTTTCAATGAGTAGTACTGTAATATACACATATCCAAGATAATGTAGTTTGAACGCTAACAGTAACAAGTTCCAATATTAAATCCTACACAGTGACAGCATCAGGATGACAGCAAAGGGAGATCTTACTGAGCACAGACACTTTAACACTTCAAACGATTCCTCTATGATGTGTTCATTTGCAATTAGATAACCGACCAGAATGGGACTCACGCCACACATTAAACAGATTTTGATGTTAAAAACGTACGCAATATGTTTATGGCGCGAAATTGCCCGTTCGCTCGATTCGCATACTCGTCTCAGTAAACCCTAGTAACAAGTAAGTCTGAAGCACAATCTCGTAGATCGCATCATGCGCCGTAGGGTATCTCAGAGTTGCCGCGTCCACAGGGAAGAAACAGTATATCCGTCAGATGTGACAATCATTTTTCGCCTTGTCTAATCGCGTAACCTTCGAAAACTTGACGTTTGATTGATGTGAATGTGTAACGTTTCATTTTCGCTGTTCTTCCCACAGATTCCTACATAAAACACAGCGACTCATGACCCTTGTGCCGATTATCACCACTCGGGATTCCAAGTAAAGATTGAAATCTTAATATAACGTTCAATGTTTATCTTGTTTACCAAGACTTATCGTGACATACTGTCGTCCTCTTTCTAGGCTGTCAGCTAAGAAGTTACTTCTCCATGGGGAATCTGTTGTGTAAGTAATTTTCGCTTTCTCTGTACCATCCATCTTTTTCATAATATTTCAATTGTAAAAATGCTTTGCTTCCCTGTAGAATGAAATGTCATTTTGAAATGATTTTTTCGTTGGTTATAGTTACCTAAAAAACCCTGTGGTTTCGCTGTTTTGGATAAATGTGCTATCAACTTCCTCGTTATTGACAACCGTACGTTTCATTTTGGTCTTAGTAATAAACATTTGCTGCACACCCTTTTAGTCAAACTTTTCTAGTTGATGTTTAACCAACTTCGTTAGAATTGTTGGTTATGGGTGGTGATTGTAGGTGGTGAATCCGAATCTGACACTATGTACTACAAATCCGGCACTTAAATTGCATTGAGATATACAGTTGTTTCGATTTTGCTCATCTCACTCAGTTTGACCATCCATTGAAAACTCCTTACATATATTTTTGACTATCCACGCATTTCTTGTGGACGGTTACTTAAAAGCGGTCTTGTGACAATCGGTAAACTCCCCTTCCCTTTCTCTTCTCGATAGCATTAAAGCCCTGCTGGCTTGCCCAAGGCTTGCCACACAGCATTCTTGTTCACTAAGTTCAATCTGACCACCGAAACCATTGTATTCAAACTGTCATTTGTATTATTACTGTATGAACCGGCAACATGAGAGGAGGAAATGACTTAAGATAGTACCAGTGACCTAGAGATTTTGAGACAGAACTATTGGCAAATACTGAGCTGATCAGTATACAGGCGCTGCCGCCTAAACTCGATTTATTCGAAGTGGATTGGTTTACTTCATTACAGTTTATTGGGTATTTGTAAAATCCGACATTTGGATGTATTCATCGTCTCAACTAGCTGCGTGAAAACACCACATCAGCTTCAAATGGTATAGTGATGGTTTTGGGACAAACGAATGGAAAAAACATATTATGCTTACCAGAGCCGTGTAGGTGTTGATTTGAATCACAGTTTAAAATTTGCGCGCACTCAAAACAGTACAGTAGCCAGGAGCCACACTCAAGTTTATGGCATTAAATCATTAGTTTCCGCTGATTAAACTGCAGTAAGCAGGCTGACTGTGACTGTCCAGCAGAATGTATATGAACAGTATTAAATGCAGACAACGTTTAGGTTCTTTCGAATCAAGTACCAACCACCCTCGTGTTAGAATGGGTCTTGCGGATAGTTCGTTGTGAAGATCGGCATTAGGCCGAAGTCTGGCCCTGTTTAACGCTCATCAATAGTGGATGTACTCTTTCGGAACCAATCTTTGTTACGGTCCTTATGTTTATAAGACCATATTGCTAAACGCAGTGCCGGTAATCCCGCAATTGGCATGGTGAAATACTTAATTTTGAATGTCAGATCATAACTGTGCGTTGATTTTGTTAAGCTTGTCTGATTGTTTCTAACGAAGAACTAAACATGACGTTCTGTTAGCACGAAATGATAACTCCGTAATCAGGATTTAGAGATTTACCTTAGCCTCGTTAAATTAATCCAGTCGTAGTTAGATTGACAGCTGATATTTGGGGTGCTAGGCTGTTACAAACTACGCAACACTCGTTTGCTCGCAGTATTTGCAATCAGGCTACTTTTCCGGCTAGCCGACTTTGAAAGAAGGATCTACATTCAGAGTTCGTTCTCACTGCAACGAAAACAAACAGTTGCAGGTTTAACGTGAACACATTAGTCAAGTTTTCGTCAAGTTAGTCAATGGTGAGCACAGTCCTCGTTTGTGTTGTGCATTTTGTGACATCCGCTTCCTACAGGAAAAATTTGGTTGCAGGCACCACTTTATTAATAGAGTAATGCAGGTTGTTGTTTACGAACCGGGTTATTTTTGAGACCAGAAGCAAAAGGGAAGCAGAGCCATAGAAGTTTCAAGAAAATGGGATAGTGTATGCCTTCGTATTATTACTGTGGATTGACTCAGCTGGTTAAAAAGTGCTGTGCTCCGCTGCCAATTACTTCTTGTGCTGCCCATCCATGCTACGCTCCTGCATGTGCATGCATACACACACACGCGATAGCTCACTGACGTGACGTTCTCGTTGCTCAGCTGCCGGTGGCAAAGTTCACGTGCGCCCGTTGGCTAGCCTGCCCAGACATGCCTTGTCCTTCCCTTATTGGCTTGTTATTGATTCATCGATCCACACGCTGTAAACTCTGTTCATTGTTAGATGTGTTGCACTTTCATGCTGGCTCGGCCAGGATACACAAGGTTCCTCTTGCATTACTTCAGTTCTCACTTCAGTGTGTGTAGTGTAGACATAGCACTTCTGATTACGTTGTAAACTTGTTACAGGTGTACTTCAGGCTTGACTGACTACGCAATTCACCTTCTAAAATTGAAAACATTGTTTACTGAACAGTTTACCCGTGACAACGGATAGTTCGAAAGACCACGCAGATCGGTCGCACAGTAGAGAGGCGGACACTGGTCTCGTTGGTGCAATGGATATTCACTGGAGGTTTCCTCAATTCGTGTAAACCAGTTTTCAGCATTACTTATCTAACTTCCTTGCAGTACAAATGGACATATTGAAGTTTTCGTGGACAAACAACTATTTCAGATGGAGACATAGTATTACAAATGTCAAGGTGTTCCTGCAATTCTCTTCCAAACTGGCTGTGTCACCGACTTTGCGAACATGTTCGACAAGAGCACTTGAATGTGATTCTGCTGCCGGTTATTACTGATCTTCTGCACATCCCGTATATATAATTTTCACCTGGCTAAGGCATCGACCGCACATTGCGTCTGTAGGTTTTTTAGGCTTGATCACTAACGCCTGCAGAGCACATTTAAATGTCGGCTAGAACTAAGTACTGATGTGGCCGTATAACCCAGTAGAAAGGGGAGTCAGTAACAGGTCGCAAAGTGCCAATATCAACTGCTACACAGTTGTTAGTGTCTTGACCCCGTATCACTTGTATTCAGGTGTTTTGAACGAGTCCAATAAAAACTTATCAGAAATTGCCACGAATTTTGACGGCGGTATTCAACAGGTGATGGTGTCCTCTCTTGTATGAACGAGAAAACATTTGTCGTATAGTGAGGTGGTCTTGAAAAAAAGTTGATTATAAAAACCAGGGCGCTTTTTGTGTATACTATTGTGTCTCCTCTCAACTTCTTTGCTTTATCGCTCTTGAGTAGCCACTGTATAATTCACCTGAGATATGTCCGGAGCAAATATGTACGGCTGTGGTCTTCGCCTGAGGTCCGAGGAATTTTTGATCGCACATCCTCAAGTATCCATATGTCCTCTGGTATGAGTATGCCTGCTTATATTGGCTAAGAAGAGTGGTTTTTGGATGAAGTTGTTTAAAGGACACTACAGTTGAGAGCGTTTTCTCGCATAAAGATTTTAGCTCACGGAGTTGGGCGTGGAAGTGGATGGAAGTTGATGAATATATGCTCTCATATGGTGGAGTGGATTGAGCACTTGATTGGAACTTTTTCCTTAGCTGTTGCGCCTCCTTTTACTCCTAGGCTGAAATCGATCAGCCTGTTTGTGGTCAGCCTACAAACAAGCAAACGTCAGTACAAATTCAGAAAGGAGTCAAGAAGGCGTTTTTGAAGACAGTTGGTCCCTGGTGTTTACTGTGACCGCCTATTTGCAAAGATCGGAATTCTGATTGGGTGGTATCCTATGTTCCAAACTTTCGAGGGAGAACCTGAATGGTTACTCTGCTGCTGCTGAACATTGATCTGAGGTCTGATTGGTTGTTTAGTTTGATTATGTCCGATAGCTCTTCTTTCTAAAAATCTTGACTAATTAGATATGCGTTCAGCTCTGACCGTCAATCCAACCCATTCAACTTGTTCCGATCTTTCACACTACCACTTGAAAATAACCGCACATCTGCTTCAGAAACCTCTGTAATCTAATCCAGTAAAGGTGCCTAGAATCAATAATTGTTTGTTCTGAAACAACAGTCGCTGGCGGAAATAGTCCACCCTGGTTGGTATACTTGACGTCACTACACGTGAAGGAATTAAATCCCTTAAAGAAAAGATGACGGAAATGTTGTAACTGGTTCGCTTGTCTTAGGAGCAAGTAAACAGATAACGGAATAACGGTCAATGAGTCGATGTATAACGGAACGACAGTCAACAGTAACGAACAACGGACTACGGAATATGCACGACTATTTCGAGATTTCCCGACCAACCCAACCACCCGAAGCTAACGCATGAACACAGAGAGAAGACTGGTCTCCGGACAGAGTTCCTTTATGTCACTCAATCCGAAGACCACATGGCCACAAACCAGATCATATTTAAAGGGTTTGTGACCAACAGGAGAACCAAATTAAAGGCGGACAAAATGATGAGCCGAATATTACAGTGATACACTTAGACGGGATGTGGGCATGTGAGCGTAGAGGCGCGTAAATGGGGCGCCAGAGAGTTGGCATAAGGGTTGAGGGACGAAGTGGCGCATGACCGTGCCAACTATGAAGGTCACGCGTCAGTGTACTTTGTTAGCCCTCGTCGCACAATATTTTCGGGGAACTGGCAACTTCCTCGACAGGAACAGGCTACGGAGCTTAGCTTGCAGCATACTCACTCCTGTCTGTTGGGATCACGAACAATTCTGACTGGAAATACCCGGTTTAGACTTCAAGAGAAACGTGTGGCAAACAAGCTTGTTTTTCGGTGATTGTTCATCAGGCTAATTACAACACATTTGTATGAATTAATCATGTGTGAGAAAAGGTACAGCAAGGGATCGAACGGTTCAGTATCAGTTTCAGAAGGATCAGGTCAAGTGTACAAATTATTCAGTACTGTTAAAATAGTGATGATGATTACGTAATCTGTTCGGTCCGGACGTGAATACCAGGCCATGGAAGATTCAGTGTTTTTACGAAGCGTTTTTGAATATATAGTGGGTGGGGGAGAGTAGACGGATGACTATGACTTCCGCGACTGCCAGTAAGCGCTCTTCGACATGTTTTGATCGCAAACCCGGTGCGCGATAGGTAGGACGTAATAAACAACTTAATAATTTTATTAAGTTCAGTACGCAGTTGGCAGAAGCGGAAACAACCATTCGGTTTTTGGAGCAATGCATGGACCACTTAGAATTTCCGAGGCAATATTGGTCAATTCTGCGGCAAAATCGCATCAATATCATGGGAACTCCGCTGCAAATATGGCGAGAAAATTATTCCAACTTGTTGAGCACATATCATCTCTGACTTTCGTTTGTGATCATCAGATCTCCAAGTCCGTTATACTGAATATATTGTATTGTTGTTTTCTGTACTGTGGCTACAATAGAGGTCATCACCAAACACAAGATTGCTCACCAGCATAAACAGTTGTGTTAGAATCAGATGGGTGCTTAAAGGGTCACTTTGCGGTCTACGCATCTACACGGTGAACAAATTGTTCACAGTTTCATTTCCGCTCTTCCAAGACACATTGACCCTCTCTGTTATCAGGGTTGATTGGGAGAGTTTTCTGGAAACCCTGCTGGATTGGTAATTAAGTCGCACCGAACCTGTATCGGTAGTTTCTCTGGCATCCGCCCGACCCATTCCTACAGATGATTACTTAGACATCGATTTTAGAATGTTGCTTAGTTTTGTTTTGCGTTCAATATAAACAACGAAACATGTCAGTTACTCTTCAGGCTTCCTTTCGTTGACCATCTGGAGCGTTTTAATTATTCTTGTTTGCTGCCTCGTATAACTTATTCACCGGTCAGCACAGAGGCAGGAAATTAAAATTAAAGCCTTTTTCATGTTCTACGGCAAGTAAACCTCCATTTTAATGAGAACGAAACCGTGTTACCTCACGCTACCTTATAAGGGACAAACGTTAGGGAATAAAACGTCGCAATACATATCTTGCAGTCGTGTAGTATCGCAACCACACACAAGGACAAGGAGTCTACAATCTCAATTGGATGTAATTTTTTAACGACACAATGGGGATGTGGGTCAGTAACTGCATCTAGCATTCCTTAATCAGTGTCATGCGGCTAAACACTCAGTTTTTTAAGACTGTTTTTACCCGCTACTGCGGACCTGCATTTTGAGTTCAACTGTTGGTGGGTCGTTAACACGAGAATGGTAGTTACTGTGAATTTTTGCGTTTTCGCTCTGTTTGTTGTTACAGTTGCTTGTTTTGCATGCAAACGGGTTGTTGTGTAACCTGACAACAGTGCCGCAGAATGTGGTCAGGCCTAACTTGTACTATGTCAACTTAATGCCACTGTTTCGTTCAACTGCTTGACAGGAGAGGGTATCCAAAATTTCCGGGCGCTGTTTTCCTCAGTTTGTTCCGGGACTAGCTATGTAATTTTCTTACTGAAATGTACCTGTAATCTGGCTTTCCAGCCATCATCTATGGAGACAGATGAAGTTAGACTTCAGCGATAGCTTGTGAGATTAAACGTACAAGCAGCTGCATCGGTGCGCTTCAACAGAATCGTCAACTTTTACCGCTTCCAGTTGTATCTGATTGTACTTCCCAAATGAACATATGAACAAAGCTTCATTATTTCTGGTTGGCGTGGAAACAGTTATACACAATGTAAAGAATCTTGCCTATTTATCTTTAGTTTGAACTGCTCAGAGTTGTGACAAGTGGAGGAGGTGACAGTGAACTACATCTAGCTTGGACATTACTCACGATTGATTGCATTTGTTGCACTTCATTGACTTTCCGGTCAATCCCTTTCCAAAAGAAACCATATACTCGATTTTCCCTTCTCTTGAGGCTCATCATTTTTTTGGAATTAACAGAACAGTTATTGTGTTTCATGTCAAGAAGACCGAGCAAGTTGGGCATTGATTGAAAGCCAGTATGGTTGAATGTTCGCACAGAATAATCCAGTCGTGCACAACATAAGGCTGGAGGCTCATTGGTCAAAACGGTTTTTTCATGAAAGTGGCATCGGAGTTCTAGTCCTGGTAGTAATCAGGAGATGCACTAGTAATAAGCTGTAACAAGAACGACACTCGAGTACAATGTTTCCTTCCGAAACAGTGGCTGGCCGGACAATTCCTAGAAATGCGATGGCTGCAATCAACTATGAGTGATATTCCATATATGCCAACCAAATTCATCACTACGTACCAATGAAACACCTTTGCTGTCAAAGCAGTTTACTTCAACTGATGTTTGATGCAAACAAAGAAAGCTACAAGTGTGCTCACATAACAAAGTACAATGTTGAAAATCACCTGTTGACTGTCTGATTTAGGAATACAGTAGCCAACTCTGGATAGTTCAGCCATCCTTGCGAGTTCAGCTGCCAAGTGTTGCTCCAAATTCCGTGAAAATCCCCGTTCTAGACGTTTCGATCGTTTAACTTACACAACTGAAATGTTTACTTGATGCCTGTCATACAACCAACATTATGATAATTTCCTCCATTTCGAATATTGTTCTTGTCCGCCTAATATCAAAGGACAGCTTTTTAGATGCGCAACATTTTGCTTGGTATCAGTCCATGACTACGGATGAGGCGATCACCTTGCTTGTCCACTTGGTTTTGTCGCCCAGGTAGAAAAGAGGAGCAAGTGAGCTACAATTAGAAGAATCATATCCATTCTTAATAAGTGTAAGAATCATCTGTTTGACGTGATCTTATCATTGCCTATTCCTTGAAATTTTTCCAAATTTAGCCGTTAAAATGTCAGTATCCCTCATAATTTCTGTAACACTGGGTGTCCTCCTGTTATTTCCTGTTCTTTCTGATTTTTAGGAACTCTGCGCTTCTTCCAAAGGATTTGGCTAATAATGTAGGTCAACGGGATTCCGTACTTGCCCTAACGAATATTTTTGGCGAGCCGGTTAATTCATCAAAGGCACAGTCGTTAAATTGTAATACTGCTTTGTTCTCTACTCCTAAAAGATGAATTGTCAGCAGATTTTATGCTAATATACAGTTCAAAATCTGATTGTGTTTAGTTTTGCTTCAAGCCAAAATTTTACGCGTATGATCTGCGACACTGCATATTTTCTGAAGATTAAAAGATGTGTGATGTGTTCCATTTCTGATGTATTTGTCCGCCAATGCGGTCTGCTCTCTTTCCTTTGGGTATTCCACTTCCTCATTGATTATACAGCCCTTCAGTAGTCATATCTGTTGATCTCACAAGCACCGGAGCCGGACAATAACGAACAGTACTAGTAAATTCTAATGAGGGTGAAACTCGGGTCTAATGCTCACTGACAAAGCATTAGAATGATTTGTGATATTTGAATCACAATTAAAATAGGTCAGTCGGAACAAAAGCAAATACGAGTGCCATCAAACTGTGAAACTTTTCTTTCTTATGATATATTCTTCAGTACTGATGATCGAAGAGTAAATCTAGACGTACTAGATCGAACTGCTCAGCACCTAAGTCCACTTCCCAGTAGTTTTTTATTAGTTGTATCCGCAAAGCACGGTCATGGCAGCAACAACCCCTTCAGTTTTTACTTTCCTATTTTTTCGAAGTGTGAATTCTTGCTTCCGGGTTTTTGTTTGGTTCTGTTACTTTCTGTCCTGCTGTTTTTTCTCCAAATGTATCCGTTTCTTTCATCTACACTCACACTCAACATGTCTGCACTACTGTTTTATTTATTAGACAGCAACGAATTGTTTTACCAGTCATGTTTACCGGAACTTATTGTGGAACTAGGAAAAAGTATTTTATGTCAAAGACATGATGAACAAATGTGGTAGGTCAACTTACTTGGGTACATAAAAAAATTTCCTCACTTGACTTTGTTTGCGTTTATGGTATCGTTACGTCAACTCAAGACGGATTAGTTAGTGTTTGCGCTCCAGGAAAAGATTACCTAGAAAAAGGGTACATTGTGCATACAATGTACACCTTAGAAAGCTTACTGACAACTATCGTTGGGCCGTTTCTAAACCTCAGAGTTGGTTTTGCGCAGCGTTGTGGGAATACAAACTGTATTTGTTCTGTTCATCCAAACTAATAATTTGGGATTTCGTCTGTTCCACCGGTACCTGAACAATGTGATAACTAAACGGACTGATGCCATCATGCTATTGTAAGCTCATTCAACTGGGTTTGATTCATGTCGTATAGGTGCAGCGATGTGATTTGGTAAGGCCTTTATTTGAAAAACAGCAATTTGATAAGCTATCTTTAAAAGGCAGTGTTGAGAAAAATCATTTGTTCTCTGCCTATTAACTGAAGTGACATACGTATAAACAATGAAGCGTTTCCACAAAAACCTCTTACTGAAAGTGGCCAGTTTCTTATTTGCCCTACAGACGATACATGTGGAAAAAAAGACCAAGGCACAGTTTCAGACAACGTGAAGTACAGGAGGTCAGAAATTATTTCAATAGATTTAATTTGTTCTTCAAAGGTAATGGAGGGTAGTTTGTTCCACAAAATGTGGGGGGAAAAACTGCAGTGTACACAGATTATGAACCGTTTGCTCGACCTCCCAGAAGATTGAACTGATCGTGCGAACAACAATGCTACTTCCGATGATGGCTATTCTAATGACCGTTCATAAATAGCGTATATTTTTGTTGCAAAAATTAGTGAACTACATAAATTTGCGACTTCAACAGGTTAGCAGCGATATGTAACTCTGTTTCGAAGAACATAAAGCGACCCGAAAATTTGTGCATTTAGAGTGGCCGTGAACTTCTTTGTAGTTTTCAGGTGATACCATCCTTGCGCTTGCAAGTCATAAACCTATCGTCATCCATACAGTAGTAAATCATAGTGTGTTCAAATTAGAACTAGCCGTGAACCGTTAACCTTTGAACCATATGATTGTGGATAATTATATTAGCGTTGGACAAACAATAAACAGAGTATTGAATTGATCAGTAGATCTCAACGGGTGGGTGTGAATATATATATATCCGTTTGTGAAAGAATTATGGGTACTAGGTAGTTTGTCTTTTCATCCCTAACAGATGATATCAGCCCCAGTGCGACAGTGATCAACCTTTTACTCTGTTTTACGTTTTTTACAGCTCGATGGGCCATGAGAAGGGTCCTGATAGCAGCACAAAGTGTGAAATTGCTGGACCAAAACGTCTTCTGTGTTAGGCGTACGCAAACTAAGTCAGGGGTAGCTTGATGCTAACGAAATTGTCAGCGACTGACAAGTTCCGAAGAGATCTGAAGGCCTGATGGGGTATGCAAATGTTGACAAAGGCAGGTTTGAACCTGATAAATTTATCTGTCATCGGACTGATAGTGGCATCTGACAACGTAACTCTGACCTCTGTGCTAAGAAGACTTTCGTACGGGCACTTAACCTTCCTGGCCAGCGATTAGGCAGACAGTCTGTAACTACGATGGCGTAAGTGCTAGTAGACGAGCGGTCTACAATCTCTGAAGCTTGATTTTCTTACTCATCCTGGTTTGCTTTATAGCCAACTTGGTGGTCAAACCGAAAAATAAACACATCCTGTTGGTTATTGTGTTGTTCAACTGCTTGTTTTTATTCCACAAAACGCCATCATGCTTTGCGACCGAATAACGTAACGCACTGACTGAGTTTCACATTCACTGAATTAAGCATACTTTGGTCAAGAGCTGAAATCCAAAACAATTCATTCACACTTCAAGATTAATTAAACCTGGACAAATTCTGTTCAAGTAGTTTAGTCGAGCTGTTCAAAAAGACTTAGGACACTCGAAGGAAACAGATGAGTTCGATTAGAGTTCTTGTACGGCTATTTAGCCAGCCACATTGGGCATTAAATATTAACGCAGACGCTTCTTTGTGCAACAATGAAAATGGCGAGCAATACCGTCAGTACCGACTGGGCCAACTTTGCATATAGTACCAACCGTTATCTGACCAAACATCATAGAACGTTTATATCGAATATAAGACAAAATCTACCACGGAAAAACAACACAAGTTAACGCGACAATAGGGACCTAAATGCTGTTACTAACGGTAAAGCCAAGGAGCTCGTTGATGTATTGATTAAACCATCACTGGGCGATAACAGGACGCCCGACCAAACAACATCTGTATTGGGCACCCCTAGAATTTCATTTTCTGTGTCAGTGCAGATAACGAACTCTGAGGTAGTGATGTAGTAATGCAGATATACCGTGATCAGTTGTAACAGCATGGAAGTTGCTCTCATCACCTTCCACTGAAGCGACGCAAGTAGTTATAGTGCTATCATGATCCGTTACTCTCGCTGTTGCAACGAAACAACAACTGTAATTTTTGTGCTGTTTTCATCTGTTGACAGGGGAGTATTCTGTATAAAGTGTCATTTTCGGTAAACTGCGGTCATGCGAAATGCTTTCGCCAACATTGTCACTTGTTTCATCTCCAGCTCCACTCAGTAATTTCAGAAAAAGCAATAAAATAGGAGAATGCGTGCCTATTTTGTATGAACTCAGGCTGTATCTTTCTCCACGAGATCCCAGATAACTCTTAGGTGAATCGGACCAATTAGATCAGAGCACTGCGACAAAATCTTTCTTTACGCAGCACACAAAGCCTTCAGCAAAAAGGACCTCTTCACATTCACCCCGAACAGATGTGAATCGCTGAGAGTGGTGTTTCTGACTTCACCAGTTTCTGGAGTCATTTTAAGATGATATATTTTAACGATGTTCCTCGCTCCTTTCACCAGTTAATTAATTTTTTATTTCCAGTTACGTTCTGGATGGTCCTGAGGACGGTTCGAAAATCCGTTAAGAATTCCCGCTTGATCGCGTGTGTGCAACAGCCCTCTCTCAAACGGTGAACTTCCTGTTCATAAAGGTAGTTAGAAAGAGAGTCACGCAAACGATGCGTTCAAATGGAACATTTGAAACTTTCGTCTACTGATGAGTGATTCTCAGTAGTTGCTCGTCTACCTGAAAATTCATGTGACTTTTCGCTCAGCTTTCGATAATGCATGATTATTTGGAAAAGGGCGCTTTTTGATCACGACGTTTACTTCACATTTTTTTCTTTCCCTTTCCAAATTTAGTTTAGTTCTGACCTAAACAGATGCGGAATTGTTCTTCTCCGACATCTTTGCAGAACAAATAGAGGTACACCTGATATGAATTCGAAAGATTATATTTCACTGGCTCTTCTGGTTGATACTGGAAACCACTTCCCTATCTTAAGTACCGTAAGACCAGGCCTCACATGCAAGCGAAAAACCGGTCGTCAGTGAAAAACTTATTCGTAATTTTTAAAAAGGATGTGGGTGTAGGTGAAAATGGAATGACTATGAAAAGGCAGAGAAACTATTTGAAGAGGTCGATTTCCGAAACTGATCATATTATGCCTGTCATGTGGTCGAGGCACAGATTGTAGCTTACAGCCATGTTAAATATGGTTGTCGTGAATTACAGAAGTGTTTAAAAGTTAGAATATGCTGTTTACAGCTTCTGACTACTACCGATTATTGGACTTGTAGGATTTCTGACCTATTTCTGAGCCCCAGTTTTATGTCTAAACTACCAACACAAATATCTTTCGTTTAACGAAAGAAGTTGCCTCTTTCCTGTCAGGTTTTGTTTCTGTCGCAATGAACGTGGTGTTCATATACGACGCTGGTTCACATTTTACTCACCTCATAAAATGGGTTGTCGACAAGGAAGTCATTAAACTAGACACAGCCAGTGTCCAAGTTTCCTCCAGGTGGTCTACGATGCCACTACACAAAAAGGACGTGTAAACGCAACAATGGCTTGTCAAGCGATTAAGCGGGGTGTATACGGTTAAAAAGCGGGTTTCCATAGCTTCAGATTGTTATTTGCAGTCGATTCTGTGTACATTTCGGGAGGTTAATAGAACGTCGCGTCTCGTTCTTAGATGTGTTCATGTAAAATGAAGTCCACATTTCTTAAATTTTATCAAAGGGGCACTGGGTCTTTTAAGTCCACCTTCTGTTGGTCAGCTCATAGCTTTTTCTGAGGATGTGTCTTCTCACTCTGCTTCAGCTGGCCAAATCTACAAGAATTTCGTGAGGAAAGTGGTGGGTCGGTATAACACGGCTAAATTCAGTACTCCTTAAGTGATGGTTGAGCCAATTTACAACCGCCTGACATCATCTGAAGTGAAATAACTGCTGCGGTTGCTTTGTTTTCAGGTCTTGGAAGAGTATCTGATTTATTAAGAAAATACATGGTTCATAGGAAGTCGACATAGTAGGAAGATCTGCGAGAGCTCGCGTACACCTGAATTTGTTTTGGGCAGTTTCAAAAAATGTCAGGCGATTGGTTCAGTTTCCCAGTGATAGCACTAGAAAGGCGTCAAGGGTGGAAGTCTGAGGATGATGACCGGAGTTGAAACCCAACCAATCAACTCAGTCACACACGAAAAATTCGTGCTGCATTAAATAATGGAACGGCTAACCGGCGTTGATTGTGAAAAATGGAGGGTACTTTTATTCTACCACAAATATTCCAAAGATCAAGTTATCTGAATGTCTGGTTTAGAGACTCAAAGATGCACGTTAAACCTGGAGTTGAACTAAACTAACGATATCACGGTTACTGGAGACTGTGATTGGTTGTTCCAGAATGAAGATACGCGTACACCAAAGTGTGTTCTGTGCAAGTTAGATGGCTCCCTTGATGTAACTCTAGCCAGTCACTTCTGTGATAGTTACTTTTGATAAGCTAGGTCGTTTCTTCTGAAGGACATTGCGGTAGATGGATAATCTTATAAAACAAACATATCCCTCCTGCTGATGTACCAATAGCGCACGTGAAACTGCTGAAGTTTGCAAAACCGACCGCGGGTGCACAGAAAATGTATTGCCATGACTTGTACTGGAACCGTGTCGCTTGTCTGACATGCAAAGAAACAATTGCTCATTAGAGCGTTATGTTTCCGTCATGCGTGCATCATTGCTTTAAAACTATAACCTTTTTGGTTTTGAAATGTCTCATGGTTGGAAGAACCGCACTGAGTATGAATATGAAATATGAATATGAAATAGTGATTATAATTACGGATGGATCACAGAGTCCAATTGCAAAATTTCCGTGATCCTGGTGTGGCTGGTGGAGTTGTTGCCTCGTTGAGGTATGCTGTATCTGTCACTGGTTAGAATCCAGCTAAAGCCTTGACCTTTCACAGCGGTGTCTTATCTGAAGTTAAAGTAAATTTCTAGTGTGTTTATTACCAAGTTATCCTTCATTTAACTGCAAATGGTCCGACAAGTGAACCTCTTGCGGATGACTACCCGTCATCCGGATTACTTGGTTCACTGTAACCGTTGTTTGTGATCCACCGTTGGACTAATAATTGAGATGGTTAGCTTATCGCTCTGCTCCACTAAACACCTTCGTAGAAAAATGTGCACTAAAGCATCCGGTAAATTTGTATGCTTATAGCTATCTCTTCCTGTGTGTCTAAGAAGTGCATAGAATCCACAGTATTTGAGCACTGGTAGTGAAATTGATCGTCCTTTTCTGCTTATCTCATGTTGTCATCACATTCAATTCGTCCGAGGCCCACGTCGCATTCTACTCGTGTCTTAGACGCTCCTTACAATTTTCAGCTGTTCGTAGTCTCCAGTAAACTTTCGTTCTTATCTGACCACGACTATATTCAGTGGTTGTATCAAAGTATTTAGTGGGTCTTTTCTGTCTCAAGGCAGCCTCTAAAAGAGCAATGCATGTGACCGGTGGTCACCGAGGCCAAGCTGAAGACGAACATTGTGCACTACCGTGCATGATGTGATGGGCAACGTTAAAAGCTGGATACGGTCAGAATTGATCCGCTAGCTGCTAGTATAATAAATAAACCGAAAGAAATACCTAGCGACGGTAGCCAATAGTTATCTGAACAACGTCGATTTATCCGAGAGACAAATGAAAGTTGTAAGTTCCGGGTTGTGAGCATCAGAAATAATACTTTCGTTCTCATTCTATGTGTTGAACGATAAAGAACATATCGCTTTTCGTATATTTTGACAACACGCATAGCCGCAATCAATTTGCCTGCTTGTGAACCTAGTTTTTCGCCGACCGGATCAAAACCCAACGCAACCTAATTGCGTTAGTTCAACAACCATAAAATGTCGTATTTTTTTCCAGTTTGTGTTGCATTGTTTAAATATCGTAACCGGATGCATTAGTTCTGTAGTTGAGGAAAATTTCAACCTGCCTGTTATTCTTGTCGGAATTCATCTCATCGCCCTCAGTCCCAGTCTCATGAATTTGATGTGAAATATAAACAGTATTACAGGGGAGCGTTCGTCACAGAGAACGATTAGAAGCTACCCATGGGATTTCCAATTTCAAATCGTTTAAGTTACAACATCTAGTTACCTCTGGAGTGTGAGACGTGTTTATGCTATACAGCGGTGAGCCAGCATCTTTTGAACCCTAAAAACTACTAAAACGTGCAAGCTGTGTGTTTGTATAATTAATTAACCGAGGACAGAGAACGTTCGTTAACGTTACTAAAAAATCATCCGTTATGTTTTCCAAATGTTTGCGGCAATTTTTATTGCAGCCGTTCAGAGGGTTAGCAAACTTCCAACGGAAGAGAACATAGAGGATATTTCTAAGTGGACGTTGGAAGCAACTTGGCGTATATAACTGCCTGATGGCCCTCACTCCATCCACCTGTTTGATTATACGTTCCTCTAACATAATATTATGAACAGCATATAGTGCGCATTCTACAGTTCACGCCAAATGTTTCTAATCAGGCACAATTTTGAACCAGTGTTGTGAGGTTTTTTGTTTGGCATGTTTACTTCCACATCTTACACATATCGCGTAGCTTACCGAGTCGGCTGCAAAACAGCCAACGGTCAATAACGAACGTAAGAACTAGTTGACAGGGTTCTGGGATTTACACTCACTGGCCCTCATCTAAAGCAGGCTGTTACAGATTACCAGTATAGGACCGAGCGCAAGTTTGTAGATATCCGATTTCCAACCAGTATGTTCGGATATGTAGTAACACGATGCTGAAGTCTAGAAGAGTTGAGTTTACTACTTATTTCTCCAAAGAGAATCTCAGGTTGAGTTATTCGGATGGCCAAAACGTTTCTTACGCGACTTGAGCGCACGTTCAGATGCCTTAATTTGATCTTGTCTAGTCTAACGTTACTGGCGAAGTGATCACCAAGACTGCCTTGTGAGTACGTGGGCTGGCGTTTAGATTTCGGTTGGGAGAAAGATATGCATCACTGATACTGCTTAATGTGACAGGAGCCCAGGTCCAGCGACAGTGTTCAAACAGGATTTGTAGGAATTGACGTCTGAATTGGATGAGTTGCACTCAACTACGAATGACGCTTGGGTTATAAGCACAGGGTTTACTACTATATCTGACCTATCCTGGTATTCTCCACTTATTCATGAAGGTGACTGGTCAAATTTGCAGCGATGCCTCGGAGGATTAACAAGAGAACATGTTGCTTTTGATCAAGTGTTCCTTCGTGTCCAACGTCAACAGTAGAGTTTCACTTATTCTATCCTGTGGTTGAAAAACTCCCCAGAAAAATGTCTGTGCGCAATTATTGATTCATTGGTTGACGCAACAATCAGTTAATGGAGCTAAAAGACGAAACTGAGTCTAGCCTTTAATAAACAGTCCTGTCATTTTCAGGTTTAGTCGGAGAAACACTACTTTAAACGTACAAGTTCCGTTTCGGAAGAAAAAATTGATTATCGCCCAATGTTTGTTGTAGAAAAGGCTGCCAAATCAGACATACCATGGATAGTTATCAACACATAATACTGTTGTAATAGATTATATTGTGTAATACTCGTCATATGCAATCGACCATGTTGACTGTCATAGTACGAAACCGAGGGACAACACTGCGGAAGGAAAAACGACATGGCTGACTGGGATGGAAATTAATTTGGGAACTACTTATCTATAAAAATAGAGAGTGGACGTCTACGCTGCGGACCTCATATCCGACAAGTCAGCAATAGCCTTATTCGAATAATACACATATAGATCGACCATATTGGAAACAGATACCCTACATCTTTTTCGGGGCCCGGGGTTGACTATACTGACACTGTAACAAACCTATGTTGGTCTTTGGAGCACAGTTACTTCAGAAACGAATTTCCAAGCATCAAACATCAACCAATTATTAAGGAAGTTGCTTCATCATTTCGGCCTTCGTTGACTCTTAAGTTATTAATTAAACTAACTAGCAACGGTTGTTGCTAACGCTGTTGAATAACAAGCACCATTCGTTCGAACAGTCGGCCTGAACACGTGTGGAAGTGTGTAACTGTTATTAATGTGACGGAAGACTGAAAATTTCTTGTACTTTTGGTAGGAATAAAATGACTGGTTGGCTTTTTACAAGACTCGACCGTGTGAGGTATCCATGAGGTTCTGCAAGAAACATTCGGAACTGTGACAGTGTTCGATGATAATCGTATTCCTTCACATGAATAAGTTCAGTGAGCAGACTGTCATCGAAAACGAAGGTTTTAACTAAGCGAATTCTCGTGTGTAAACATTAATGTTCTAACTTATTTGTCGTTCAGTAGTTCACTAGACTAACACATTGCACGCATGTACTGTTCCTAAAAATTTTTATAGCTTAACTTGAAAATGATAATCACCATTTTACTCATATACGAAGTCGATGTTCGACATATGTGATCATTGGCAGTTAGGCAACATAAATGTTTTAGTTACTAATGTACACACAATTTCTTTAGCCTTGGTAGATTTTGTTCCGACTCGATTGACAAATTAATTTCAGTCATGTGTTTGCTTTTAAATTTTGGTTAGTTTCTGAACATATGGGCAATCAACGGTTCCAATAATTACTTCGGCTCTGGCTGCTGAAATGTGAGTTTTGGTTTGGTGACATTATCTGATAGATGACCATGTGTATTTTAGTAATTCGTCTGCGTCGTAGTGCTTCAGTCCTCTGTTCATTATGTTGTTACAGGAACAACGTTCGCCACGAAGCCAGCCACTACATGCAGGTGCTAATCTGATCAGCCCGTTCCGAGCCTCCTATTTAGTTGAGACACTTATTATCATGGATCCATTATAATCGTACCCGGTAGGTCACTTAAATTGGGGTGAACGTAAAACTATCCAGTCATAATGCATCCACGGAGTGGGCATTGGTAGCCGCCTGACTCAGGTCGGTTCAGTTGCTATTGCCTTAGTGCACATGCAAACCACATAAAACCTGTACTTGTGTCCAAACCAAACGATCGTGCCTTTGTCTGCACTTCCTGTGGGATTTCACTTTGTAATGCCGGTGGGGTTAATCTGGGGGTACTCAGGCCATTCACCCGGGGTTAATACTCTCAGTCAGATTAAACAGTCAGTCAGCAAATCAAAACTTCTGGCTCGTCGAATAGGACTAAACCACTTGAAGGACCTCCTCTTTGCCAATGCTGGGACAATGACCAGACTAACAGTTCGCTTAATGGAGTTATTGCCCAATCATTAATCGACCGCAGGTCGTCCGTGCAACTTTTGGGGGTAGTGGAAACAAGTCCGATAAACTGTACTTGGGTACAAGCGGGAAACGTAACTCTCGGAGTAAAAAGTGTACAACTAGGCAACCTTATGTGTTTATGTCAGAACAGATAGAAGAGATGAGTATGATCTCACTGAATGGTGACCGGTGTTCAGTTTGAATATTTATGTGTATTGTTTCACTATACTATCGAATTCACCCTAATCCATTTCGGTATGCTTGTCGTATTTCAGCCCCTGGTGAAATCAGTTTTATATGTATTCTTTTAGCGGCATTTATAGCAGTTCGGTAGCACAGTTGGACTAGCGGCACTTGAAAGCATTCTGCAATTCGTACAATTGTTGTGAACCAGTCTATGAAAAGATAGTCTTCAACGAAAAAGCGAACGTTTCAGCTTAACGAGTCAGATTGACCGAGTTCTTTGTCATTTCATGCGTTCTTCCTTGTGTGCTTAACAAGCGTAATGCCGCCTTTCGTTGGAAGTCTGCAATCACTCACAAAAAATTGTGTGGGAAACTTATGAAGCGTGATACTGTGCTCTCTCGCTCAAAGGGGGAGGCTTAAGGCCCTTATCAAGAATCGATGTTGGCTGAAACGTCACGTTGGGGATCAAACTCAGAAACCAGAGAACAGATCTACGTATGTTGCCAAATCCGTGTACCTTCGATGTCTCGAACACCTTTGAATACTCCTTGTGTGAGATGGTGACTTTATTAAACTAGAAAGGATATGACACTTCTTCCAAACTTCTTAAAAGTCATCTGCTTCTCAGTGTATTTCGAGACCTCTGCACAAAGACACAGTTTTGTACAAGTCGAACCAGAGATAAGGATTACGGAGGCTAAGCAATAAATGAGAAAGCGGAGTGTTCACATTTGTAATAACTAACATGTAAATTATCTCATCAAATTGGAGCAAAAGAGCAGTTCCCCGTACATGGTTGATCTGAAGGCACAAAAACAATGCACATGTTTTGATTGACACTTCATTCATTCTCATCATATCTGGACAAACATCATTTAAAAAGCGAAACGACATCTCTTTTCAGAGGCATTCACCGACTTTTTTTTTGTGAATGGTTTTTTGCCCACGGAGAATGATTGAAACTTTGGATTGCTACAAAATGAACCACAATTGGGTTCACATGATCCTATCATTTCGAAAAGTGTTTCCATTCTAGTCGGAACTACTTCCGTTCTTGATTAGAAGTATCGGCCTGATTAGATTTGTCAGAACGGCCAATGCTTGGTGAGATAATCAGTGAGTAACCAAAAGTTGACGGTTTTAAATTTGATGGTTTGGTTGGATCAAGTATGAATTTACTTGTTCAACTTTCTGTACATTGGAACATGTCAATTTTCCGAACTCATTTTTATCCGTCTTGAGCTAAAACAACTGAACATTTTTGCAATGAGCTATTTGAAAAGCGCACAGTTGTTATCACTCTCATAGGATTGTGGAATTCACATTGCACTCTCACATAAAAACGTGAAAAACCCGGAATACCTATATGTGAACATAGATTGGAAGTATTGAATTTTGGGCAATGTGTGTTTATAGGTTGGTAGGGATCTTGATGTTTTTGAGTTCATCCATTTTAATAACGTTAAATAATGTGTTCCGGATAGTTTTCAGTGTGGCATTTATGCATTCTTGTTATAATGGGTACAACCTTGAGGTGAGCCCGAAATACATTACTCGGTTTAAATGTTCATATATTTGTATTGCTCGGAGGACGACGTGTTAGTCGGTTTGTCGGCGCAACGGAGCAAGCAGTGCTGTGACGAAAGAGTTTTGAACACCGTGTGAGGCACTCACATGCCTCTCGTCAATGTCGGACATTTGTGCATACTGATATAGTATACTGGTACAACCATCAGTTACACTCATAGACGCATTCATCTGGTACCCATTTGAAGCGCATCACAGATTAAGGGCAATGGATCTTTATCAGCGCTTAACCCCAAAGTGAACAGCGTTTAGGGTACTTTTCTGATAAGACAGTTCTCAACTAAGAAGTTTCGCTTACAGCGTTGCTTGCCCAGCCGAAGTTCAGTTTTGTAGGTAACCTTTCACCTATACGTTCTTCGTTAACAAGAGAAGGTCTACTACTTGGTAAAGAGTCCTATGACGGTCGAAAACAGTCTCATAAAGAATGCACGTTCTCCATAGCGAATTGAGTAACTGCCCTCGACTGCTCCGGAAAGAAGCAAACGGCTGAAATAGGCTACCATCCCAAAAATGCAGAGGCAGAGGAAAGGGTGCAAAGCAATCGACAGTTTCATCGAGTTTATATGGGTTATCTTGTAGCCAAGGTGCACAATTGGAATGAAGAGCTGCACTTGGGTTCGAAGCTTCGACTTTTCTGTAGGTCGGCTTGGCCCCGCTTGCGGCTTGTTTGTTTTCACGTGTGATGTACGCAAGCAGCCTGTTCCACTCTGCTTCTCTGCATAACAAAATCTGATACTGTGCCACAATGCTCTTAAGGTTGATCATTCGTCTGAAGTGCTAGTTTGCCCGAATTGTCTACGTCGATTAGCCGTAATCTTCGGCGAATAACTGGTTGACCTGGTGTCGGCGAGTTTGTCCAATCCAATCTGTCAACACAAACTACGAGTCAGCTGTCTCACACACTGCATCTTTTGGACGTTTCGAACAGGAAATACGCCCATTTTGTGTTCGGGTAAGAAGATGGTCCGGTTATATGAATGTGAGGGATCACATTGAAATAAGTTATTATAATGGAACCGTTCACACTCGTTTGTTAGGCAGACTGCTTGTTTTTTGCCTTTAGACGATAACTGTGCAATTTGTTAAACGCACCCAAATTGTCTGCAGTCAGTTTATACTGCCTTCTCGCCGTTCTGATCGAACGACTGTGTGATAGCCGAGCTCGTGCTGGAAGAAAATTTGATGATATTTGTGTGACTTTGCAGTCAGCTGCATTGTCTAGAAAGTAACCGCTTCTGATGTCCCCTGAGTGAACATACGTGCGACATTTTGAAGTACATCCACATTTTGCGGACCGTACACAAAGTACCATATTGTTTTGTCAGTGAATCGGCTTTTTTCAGAATGCAGTGTTTTTCGCTGCAACTTCTACAATTTCCAACACAAAGGAATTATAACGACGAAATCGGCAAACGAAACTGTTTCACGAACGAACTGCACTGATATACAGGCGTCATTTCACTAGACCGTTGCTTTGTTCCAGTCAAAATAAAAATGATGTTGAAAACTTGCAGAACATCACTGTCTTGGCTAATAACACTTCGGGCCATGCAAATAAAGTTTCAATCAGTTATGTGGTTCTTGGTTAAAAGAAACCAAGGAAGTCGAAAAGCTACTTCAGGGCAGAGTCGACGATTAGACATTGCCTAACATGGAATAAACGACAGCAGGCGGAGGATGTACTGCTGCGAGAATTCGATAATGGCTGACAGCCCAGGTGATAAATGATAATTAGCATTCGTGTTGCTTTCATACGCGGCCAAATAATTCTTGTTGAGACCTACCGATTGTTGCGTCCTATGGCCAGTTTAAGATGCAAGGCTGGCCGTGAACTTGCGAAA
Organism: Paragonimus westermani; assembly: GCA_008508345.1. Taxonomy (NCBI): domain Eukaryota; kingdom Metazoa; phylum Platyhelminthes; class Trematoda; order Plagiorchiida; family Troglotrematidae; genus Paragonimus; species Paragonimus westermani. The sequence goes on along the minus strand of QNGE01000730.1, from coordinate 189,466 downwards.
ATATCTTTTCTCATTGAGTGCATATAGCAAGGTCGATATCCTCATCAGTTCCTCCGACTTTTAGGAAAGAACAAACTGAAGGAGACCAACAATAACCTCGGACGCACTGCAAGTGCCCACACTGAAACTGCTCAAATGTGACTGGCTGATTTGCGTCAGACACATCGCCGCCTTTTATCCGTCGTCGAAAATCTGCCACCTCGTTGCGGTATCATTTTTACACAATTCTATAAGAAACTTATCATTCGTACGGCGAGGACTTATATAAATCGGTTGCGTAAGTCACGTAAAATACACGGTGATGAACCGATTCCACCGTATCCTATTGAGTACGTGCTGAACTGTTCTTCAGTACAGTTGGATTCGTTGTAACTAGAAGCGTTAGCTTTAGGTCTTGATTATAAAATACTATCACACGAGGTTGACCGCATTTGTTTCCAAGCCCAATTTGAGAATCTTATTAGTCAGTCATCCGATCTTTGACCAACTATTGCTGAAAACTTAGATCGGTTGAGGACTAAGTTCACCGATATAGTCTATGGGTTTATCAGGACACCAATTACTAGTCGGTGTGCAATCACGAGGCAACACTTGCAGTAGTTAAGAGAATCCAAGTCAGACAACTCAATTATACTTGAGCCTGACAAGGGTTCTGGGGCCGTCACCCAGGACAAGGATGCGTGTACACAGATGTTAACAATATTGGATGACCAAACAAAGTTTCGGCGAATAGAAAGAGTGGACAATGTTACCGAAATGGAAGACCGCTTAATACGTCTTCAGCCGCTCTTGCAGTTTCGGATTGTTGACGAGGTAACGTATAAATCTTTTAAGACCTGCGGATTGTACACATCTCAACTTTACGACCTACCGAAGACACAATTCTGCGATGCCGCTTAAGCCACTTTTGGCAGAAACAACTGTTTGTGAAATAAACCCTTCCCTGGACTTAATGACTTATCTCAACCGGCGTACTGACTACCTACCCCTCTAGTTGTTTGCTATAAAAACCTATTCACATTATCGCAAACTTGGCACTGATGAGTCAGTACAAAATACTTGCATTTACCAGCTTTCGTGTTCCAACTGCTTTGTTCAAATTTCAGAGACACTCAACGAATGTTCTGGTTTTTTATAAATCCATAGGTCGTCATAGAAAGTAGAAGGTATTTACCTGCGCATTCCTGTTTTGTGTTCGTTGGCAAAAACTTGTGTTGAGTAGTTTACATGTTGAGTTTTCAGCGAGGAACAGAGATGTAATCTGGGGAATTACCTAGCTACCCCTGTCTATATTGCGTCGATAAGAGGGTGCCGTCAGTGACGTTGATTCAACAAGCCCTAGCAAAGTTAACGTCCATCACTGTCCGTTATATAAACTGCAGTTTGCCTCGTTGAATTTTTCAGGTAGACCCTTCGAGGTACGAAATTGCCCTCCAGTATCTGGGAGGCTGGAGAAGTCAGGGTTATCGCTAGTGTGTAAGTCATCTCAGCAATCCTTTTTCAAGGTTATAAAGATCGCCTTTGTTTTCCAGGCAATCGGAAGACTGTGAATAAATAACTCGTATTAGAGGAGCATTATTGCATATTCAGCTAATTTATGTATGTAACAGTCGTATGGGCAAACAAAAAGAATCATAAAAATTAAGCAACATTTATTTGTAACCCCGTTGTTTGTATACTAATGAATAATTATTACTTAAGAGAACTAACAAATTTACAGTCTCATACGTCAACGGCAAATATATTAAGGTTGGAGTTAACTGTCTACATCCCGCATTCGAGGTTCTAGCTGTCAACCACATAATCTGTTTTTGAATTGTGAGAAAGAAAGGAACATTAATAATGCTTACTCAATTTTTTGGAACGAATATTTAAATAACATTACTTGAACCCTTATTCTATCATCACAATGAGAGTGATGTAAATGGTCGCACACAGCAAGCAAAGTTAGGTTCCATCTAATTAAACAAGTGTGTACATATTACCGTGTATTTTGGGGATTATCTAAGAGCAATATTGAACGTAGTTTTCTTTTATGTTCACTAGGATTTTGTGTTTGCACGGTTTAATCTTCATTCTCTCTTTCTCGCTACATACTGTCAACTGAGTCGACTGTCTGATTTACTGTTGGTGGCTGCGGTATGTTGGCGGTCGTAAATTGGACCATGTATTAACTCAGATGAATCAGATATCAAGCTGCAGTGTGGATGGAGTACTCTCCTTGAGGAGTGAATGGCGGAGAAGTTTATTCAACGACATTTTGTTGATCTGCAAAATCCAAGGCTTTTCATGCTATGTAATTGTTACCATCTCTATGTCACAAGTTAGAGTTTGCAGATTCGTTGTGCTTTTTTCGAATTAAATCTAGTCATTGGTGACGTACACATTTGCAACAAGTGATCATTTTGTCATATTTGGAAAACAACTTGAGAGTTGATTGCTCAGTGTTACAAAAATTTCAGTGAGAAAGCATTTGGAATGGGAACGGAACAGAATGATTAACTTAAATGTGCAAACATTGTACAGAAAAATGTAGTATTGGATACACAAACATTTCGTAAATGGAGTCCATCAAACTATGCGCCATTCAGTTTGTTGGTTCACGCAAGCCCGATATTTAATTCAAAGATCCCCAGACGTAACAACCGAAAGTTCGAATATTCTAGTGTTTCCACGTACTTTCGCGACAAACGTGCATAGTCAGGAGCGTGTCCACGCGAAATACCATCGCGTTACAGTGAAAAGTCCAAGGCACAGCTTTTACTAGCACTTTAAAGAAATGCGACTTATGAAGCCCCAGTAGAAAATTGTGAGTCACCTGATCACGTTTTTACCTATAATTGTTTTCATATAATATCAGTCAAACCAGTTTACTACTTTTCGACATGATTTTTATTCTACTGTGACTATTGTTAACATCTTGACAACGAAGAAGGTATTAATAAATCGGTGTGGTCGTTCAGTTTGGTTATGGGATGTTTCTTCTCAATTAGTCTTATGGAAACAGTTGGATACTTGTTTACTACTGCGCTATGAGGAATGCACATAACAGCCTTGTCCCCGCATTTCTCTGGATGGTTTGGACCTCAATAAATTCAAAGGCCTTAAATTCATCAGCTGACTTTATGACCGACTGCTAATCCATTCATTGTCCGATGACATCAGTTGATATTTCCGTCTTATATTGCGTTTCACGGTTCTCAAATTACCTAAACGTTTTTCATTGTGAGTAAAATGAAATGAGTGTGCTCAAGTGTATACATTCGCATCTGGATTTAGGGTCAGTTAATCACAATGTTACAATTAGCTGTGTGGGTCTCGCTGTAACAACACTACTGACAGTTTCCCCCTCTAGTGTCAAACCTATGAAATCACGAAGATTCTTAACAAATCTACTGTAGACAACATTCCGCAAAAGTGAACAGATGAAGCAGTAATTTGAAAAGTGAATGATGTATGATTGGATGGAAAAGAGGTTCAGCTGAAAATGTGGGCTTCAGAGCGGCTCACGTTTTAACGTTATCTTTTCAGTGCGAATGCTGGACAGCTGGGGGTCAACTGTGACAAGATATCCGAATGAACAGAATTTTGTAGTTGTCCGCGTTTGACGCAGTTGCTGCTTTCTTGCTCACGGTTCGACATGGGTTTGTTTGTGACCTACCAAGCCAAGACTGTCAACAGTAGCACACAATTTGATGCTAAGGATTTACGGTCCACTGCGGCGACTGTTCACGTTTACACTACGCGCTTGAATTCACCGCTACAGAGTTGTAGTTTATAGAATTGGATATAGACTTCAACATTGCAAATTCTTCTTTGATCTGCTTGAACGTTATCCGCCGAAGATTGTACCGATCGACTTTGACTGCTTGCGTTATCATGCCTCCTGATAACTTCTTTGTGCATTCATCTGTATGTTATTTTACTGGCAACCACCGGTTGCATGGATTACTTCACAAAGGTCAAGAGGTAGAATTACTAGGCGACTTTCTGTTTTTTAACCAGCCTCTTAGGCATAAGGCGCTACTAAGTCGCGTGTGTAAATCACAACATGTACGGGTGCACAGTAGATAGTCGTGTTAAAAACAGGTCGTGGCATACGAATCTACTACTATCAATTACAAACGAGAATTGAATACACGTCCTTGAATGCTCAAATGGCATTTTCCTTCGCAATCCGTCACGTATCGTTTCATTGACATAAGACTAGCTTGTACCAATTTTAAGATATATGACGTATCGGAAGACGAAATGTACACCTTCAACGTTGATCAACTTAAAGAACTGTCTTCAAGGAAGTTTGATATATATACATGTCACATTACTGACCTCAATAACTGCATTTGGGACTTCAAAAAATATTAGTTTACGAAAGCACCAGATCTAATGATTAGTTGGTGAAGCAATCAACCGTACTAGATTGATCAACGTGTAAGTCAGCGAACTCTCAGTCTGTTCAACTATTTTGGTGCAGCCAATTCGAGACGTCATCTGGTAGCAAGTACTTCAAACCGGACTTATTCACAAACAACAAAGTAACACCATGACCTCAAGTACATCGTTGTTGGTTCGAAGACTCGAATGTTTCTAAAAGGTGGCAGAATGTTCTGAGCCTTGCGCAAACTGCTATAAAGAATACCAACTGTGGGTGGTAATTCTTTGTCTTCAACAGTTCCTTGCACCAGACATAATGAGCAGCATGTTTTAAAGGGCTAAGTCCCTGACAATTAATTCTTTTAGCCGTAAAATCCGATGTCTTCGTGCGCTTGCACCTGAACTTTGAGCTGGTCAGTTTGACATACTGAACCATCGCTATGAACGTAGTTTGAAGAGTGGTGTTGTTCTACCAGAAATGTATACTTTTTCTCTAAGCGAAATAAGTGAACGAAAACAGCAACTGTTCCGTCTCTTTAAAAGAATCGCTTTAAATATGGTTAGTTCACTCGTTTTGTAGGTTATAAGACGGCCATCTGTTTTTAGTTCGTCAGCTGGAATGCAGTTATTCATTTCACGGATCACATCCATAATTCCAATATGCCAATGACACACTCCGGTTGTTCACCTCCAATATGAAGTAAACGGTATGCCACAGAAAGGTTCTAGGGATGTGATAACCAGCCCAAATCAAACTAGTGAACCAAAAGTGGTTTCCTTTTTCTTTATCACATCCGTGCAGTTTCCCTTAACGTCAGTTTCACGTTTTCTTTGAATACAGCACCTGATTCTTCGTGTAGCCTCCGTGGCACCTTAAAATGACCGCTCGTTAATAAACCAAGCTTTATGTGGTGGTTCATTTCATGTAATTATTTATGAACGGTATGTTCGTTGCACTAAAAGCCATTTTCCGCCTGGCTTTGAAAAGACTGTTCAACCTCTCATTTTATATATCGTTATGATTTTCTTTGATTTCCTGATGCACTCATGTCAAACCTTTTCTGTTTCAAAGCCAAAATATTACCCCTCTCAAAGTGGTCAGTTCACCCCTAGAGTTCAAGGTCATTTTTGACATCTTAGCCAAAGTGTCAAAATTTGAAGTCAGATTTAGACTATCTGTCATTCGACTCTTTGTTTCTCGATCACATACTGACACGAGTTTCAATGTGCGCATAAGGACAGCAGCATCCTCGCTCCAATTCACAGCTCGAACGAAATACTCGGCTAATGATTGCAACTGAATCCTCGTTTAGTTTTCGTTAACATGAATTTTGGCTAACATGCCAAGCATACCCTGAACTCACTTTAAGAGTTTTCTCACTTTAGGTCACACATTGTGAAAAGTGTGTGCACCATCAGTGGTTCAGTGGAAGGCTGACGATGTTTAGTAAAACATTCGGTTCTCACTGGTACATTACCTAACACGTCTAAAATACATGTAGTGATGATTTCCGACATATACGTTTTTACCGTGTGAATAAACAAGTTTTAAATATGAATGTTAAATTACTTCCGGAAGTGTTGTAGAAAGTCACAGACGTGAGGCTATCTTAAATATCCTTGGGCTTTTCATGAAAAGCTGACAACGATGGCCTTCTGTTGAAAAAACTCCACTGGAATCTAGAGTAAAGGAATCAATGCCGCTAGAATTTATGCGGTTATATGTGCGTCGAAAAGGATACCTGACATATAGTGATTATTCTTACTAGTAAATTTCTTGAATTGATGACTGGAAAATAACCTATTTACCTTTAATCTTAAAAGCTACGAATTATGCTCAAAAATTTTTAGTACCATATTCTTTTGTTTCAGCGAAACATCGTGCTTCTGTCGTTCACCGGTAGCTGTTGGTTTTGATATGCTCATTTTTTGAACGATATCTCGTACATTTTGATACTTCTGTGTTATTTCTAACTAAAGCACCAAGCTAACCACTGAGCCAGTTAATCTAGTATCTCTGTTTGTAAGTAATCAATCGTCATGGCGACTGATGTTTTTCCTTTCAACTCCACTACGTATCACCATACAATTATTTGCTAAAACGATTCTGCGAAAGGCACTGGTATCCTTTGGATTCGGAGGCTGGACCATTACCTTATGGTTAGAAGTGGACTGAGTGGTAGATATTTTAACATGAGACTGCAGTTTTACCTTAAATCAGTGGTAATTGACACCGCTTATGCTTACGAATAACAGAGAACTGTATGAAGCTATTTTCTTCTTGATGACACGGAGGTCCCGGGGATGTTCGGGGCAATAAGTAGGCTGTGTTGCGGATAATTCTTTACCTAGCCCAATAGGGGTGCGTTGATTTAAGTTGTAATTTCATGTTATTACCTCTGACATATACCAGACGCATGATACTTAGTTAGACGACACATTTATGAATTAGACACACTTCTCGGTCGAGTAGCCTTCTGTTAGTAGAGCTTGTACTCTGAAATAAAAACCCGGAGCATATAAGCACAATGAGAATCGCAGATACTAGGAGTAATTTTACATATTTGTGTGGTGTGCATGATTTAATAAGTCGGCATACATATGTAGGCAAGCAAGAATACACTTTTTTGCGTGCGTTTTCTGATGGAGTGACTGTGAGCAATTACGTTCTGATGAACCTGGCTTGCACAACTAAAAACCATAGCAAGTTGCTTAGTACCCTGATTTCCATCACGGTCTCCCTTATCCGGTGCAGAGATGAGCATCACACTGCACAGAACAGTTCATCATCCAATATACCGCAATTAACATAAGAGTGCCAGTCTATTAATTTATTCGCTGCAACAGCTTCACAGCAGTTTTCTTTCAGGTTTGGTTACCAAGTGTGGTTCTACTGAGGACAACCGAAGGTGCAGGGCTAGTGCCAACGGTTTAAGTTCGATCAATAACTACACTTTTGAATATGGTCAGATGCACAAGGAAATGTTTAAAGTATTATTCAGTCTTTTAAAAATGATTATCAGTCGTGATCAACATAGCCACTCACACCACTGGACATCTAGAAGTGTCCTGGTGTAATTACTCACATACTTATTTAAGTAGTTGGACGCAAATTTTGTCTTGTCCATAAACCGTTCAGGGTGGCTTCCAGCAAACCAGAGAATATTTCTGCAGTACACTTCCAGCTGTGCCAAGTGGATGGTCGCTTGCTAAAACGAGTCATCACGGATCCGAGAAACCCATTTTTCTCTCACACGTACTGCGCTGAATCAGATAAGCTGCATCTTCAAAAAGACACACTGCCAGAGTATCTAACCGGTTAGGATGAATAAAATAGTTTCCCCCCATTGTGGGCAACTTGGTGAATCTTTTACCTCTTATCTTTGATGATAGTTGGTCCGGTTATTCCTTCAATACCATCTTCCTACAGTAATTGGACTTCTAAAATGCTGCCAATTCGTAGCTTGTTGTGAAAATTCATGCAGTTGGTCTCTTTAGCTTCATCATTGAACGGTGTGGTCGATGGCCAATAGCTCATTCACTCGAATTTATCGAATGGTAGCCCAAACGTGGGCGATGCTATGAACACATTGTATTGTGAGAGTGATGTGATGAAAAATTAACCTCTTGAAACGAAAGATTAGCTCATCAGTCCAACTTCACACAGTTTAGCCAGCCGGCAGTGGGTTTTGATGATTACCAGTCAACACACTATATCCAGAATACTATGGGGATAAATTTAAAACCAGTGGCACATGCCGAACGGATGAATGATCGGCATTCCTGAGAAGCCACCGACTGTATATAAGTTGTTCCCTTCTAAACAAACGATCATTCAGCAAGTACATGTCTGTAAAGGTGTGGACAGTCTGATCGAAGGCAGAACCGTTTACAGGAAACGTGTTTAACATTTTAGCCTACATAGTTTCATGCATGCTGCAAATGTAATTTTTGAATGGTGTCGTGTTTAGTTGACATCGTGCTGAATTTGCAAACGACGGCACACATCTGAGGCATCAGTAAACCCATCATCCACTGCAGGCACTGGTCGTGACTATACGCATTACATGGTAACGGGGTCCCTAGCTAGTTTAGGTTAGAACCTTGCTATTGAATAAAGTCGGATTTAGCAAGACATATTTTTGTGACAGGTTGTGATTTTTGTCCACTTTGTTGCTCGCGTGTGCCTAGTGAAATCGGATGGTAGAGTCCACTGTGGTTATGTTAACCGGCAGGATGATAACTGTCGGACTTAGAAGGAATCAACCTGTTTGCGAAACAAACGTTCGTTTCATATGAGAAGATTATGATTCGTCCGTCCAACCTTGTCATAGTTAGATGACTAAAATGTTGGTGGGATTCCGAATCATTGATCTTTTCCGCATGCATAGGTATTCTGTCATGATTTGAATGTGCGTTCCCGATCCCACGAATAACTCATGCGCAAATTCATCACCTGTTGATGTTCACTCATCAACAAACGTGTAGGTGTTTGGGTGTGACAGCGGCATTCAAGCATACAGAACACGGATGAAACTGTTAGATAGGTTAATGAATCACGTAACGTCAATTAACTGGATAACCGAATGCCATTATTCATGAAACGGTTTGTTTCGTGTGGGATTATTTGTTATGGTTCACCGACCCAGTTGGGTAAAGACGATTTGTATATGTGCATACGCTGGAAGATACTTGATTTGGTGCCATATATTGGAGGCCGGCACATTACCAGGTACACGATGCGTGTTATTGATGTTAATTTCTTGATAAACAGATTGAGACTAACATAACTTTACGAGCAAGTTGTAATCCTCTGCGTTTCAACCACCTCGGGCGGACTTCCTCAGGAGTGTTGTTAATTTCTTATTTACAAATGTGCAACCAGGAGAAACGATAGGCTTCATATGTGACTTCGTTTTATCCCACCCCAGTTATCATACAACCCTTGGTGACTATTTGAAATGTCTGCCTTTATTGTGTACGGAAAATGTGGGATACTACTTTTCGGTCAAGGGCCTCCAAAAGATAGATAGCATAGCCATAGGGAGCCCACTCGGTACTTTTTTAGCCGATGTGTTCATGACCAAATTTATGAAGGTACTACTTCCGGTTGCGTACGAAATGGAACTCTACAAACGGTATATCGACATGTTCCTGATTGGACAGGACAAGAAACAGGTAGAAAGGACAATTCAAGCTTTCAACCCAGTTCACCCAAATCTCTCACTCACGGTTAGCTACGAAGGTCATAAGAGTTTGCCTTTCTTGGACAGCCTGTTTAGATACCGTTCAGATGGATTTATCGAACGTTCAATGTACCGTAAACCAACATGGACAGGACAATACATGACCTTCATGAGTTTTACTCCTGTTGCATAAAAATGTTCACTATTGCGTGCATTATTTTACAGAGCGTCAAAACACATGCTCTCAGGACAGACTTTCATACTGAACAAACAACGTTGGATGAAACGCTTTGTGGTAACAATTTCCCAGAACGTTCCATCTGGGAGTAGGGTGAAATTACTTTTACGGGGAAAGCGACTGCGGAAGTACCTGAAAAGGGTGTGTACACCAAACTCCCCTTCAAAGGTGCTAATCTGATGAACATCATTGGAAAGATGAGCAGTGCCGCGTTGAAACGTATGTACAAAGCAACAAAGTTTGTTCTGCCCTCATAAACGACAAGGTTAACTCTACTCCCGGCCAAAAAGCGAATCCCCATGTTTGCTACCAACAACTGTATATATCGTTATTTCTGCATTTGCGGAAACATACATTTGTAGAACAGAAAGAATGCTTAAAACCAGGGCCAACGAACACATCCAAAAGTGGTTGAGAGTCGCACTGTCTTACACACCAATGAATGACACCTAGCGAGGACAAACTGTCGCTCCATCCATTGCAAGGCACTTATCATCCACAGACCAGAATGTCAATATCGCATCCTCGTTCAAGGTCTTGATCAAAATGCACATCCCATAAATTCTCAAGTATAGTGAAGCACTGTTGTCTAGCCGACGAAAGCCGGTTCTATATGCACAAAAACAACTGACGGTCAGCCTTTGTGCGCCTTGGGTTTAGCCGTGAGTACCACTCACGAGCCAGCCCGATTTGTAAACTTAATCATTTCGTTTAAGTTTTGTTGGTTTTCTTTTCATGTTAGTCCCACGTTTACGACTGATGAAAGGGTGCGGAATGAATTCATATAGTAATTTTTGTCTTCTGACTAATCTATTCAAATGACTAAAAAGGATTCTATATTTAAAGGTAAAATGGGTTGGTTCATTATGTGTTTACCTCCAAAGCGAAGTCCGCTAGTTGACGTGTGTTATTAATAGAACGAATGACTGTATATCGACTCTCCCGAACAATGCGAATCTGGCCAAGACTAACAATTACGCTCAATCAAAACAGCGCGTACTCAATTCTTGGCAAAACAAAATGCATTTGATGTCACTATTTGTGACACATCGTCGTATGCACATGCATATAGATTGATGAAGGACATTGTTATCTCGATTGTAGTATCGACACATATCACGTTCACTGTGTAAGTGTTGGATTTCCGATCTATTGGATTTCAACAGATACTGCCTGATCTTTCAATCTTTACAATTCCACTCCGTATGACATCGTTAGAAATTGGTCCTTCCGCCCAATCAGCCCTGAGTCCAGGTAACTAGAAACTTCAAATGATGTTATATTCATGGTGTAATTCATGAAGACGAGTAAATGCTTGTGTGATGACATTCTCGCGATAACCGAACTATTGAGAATTGCTTTACACCCAGGTCCTACCATTACCAACAGGTTTTTCACTGGATTTGTTCGATGAGGACTGTAACCTATCATTGATAACGGTCATACAGAATTGTCTGTCATAATTGACTATCTTGTCTACTTCACATACAGTTTCTGTCTCGGTTTTTCGTTGATATTAACTGTTCACCAGCACTCAGTAGTAAAATATCATTCTGTAGTAGGTTGTAAATGTCTAGAGTATTTCCCCTGTTATCACAAAAGCAGCCATCTTCAGCGCGACCACTGGGGTACTGATCACTTCATTGACCGTTCGGAAGAGCTTTTAAGCCAATCGTCTATGTTCATGTTCGCCATCGATCAGAAGGATGAACGATTGTAACCAATGTGGACAACACATTAAACTTTTCTCGGTACCTTTCATATGCCCATAATTATCTGTAATTATGCTCAGTGAAGTGCAAGTGACTTCGAAGACTTGAATGCGATATCTATTTTAAGAATGCGATTTCGAGCGCTTCATAAGTACCTTGCCTTGGCACTCACAACCGGTTGATGTGAAACCTTGCAAAGGCTTTTATGATTGATATTGCAACAAGACAACGTTACATACTGGAACATTTTTTGCTGTAGAAGCAGTTTTTGTCTTAAACTTCATACTGGTTTCTTTTCCTATTGGTTTGCTTGACTGGGTCCACCGGCATGGTAACCAAATATTTGTTGAGTTGCGTGTGGTCGTAGTTCTTCGCATAAAATTTAACAGTTGTGTTAACATCTTGTGATACTTTACTTTAATCAGCTCGGACTGTGTTATCGTGACATGTTGGAGCCAGTCAACTGTTGATGAACTTTCATTGTTCGAACGCCGTATGTAAGATCTCCCACAAAGATGCTGAGCAACGCGTAGCAATAAATCAGTGATCCTGAATATTCAAAACAATATTGGATCGTAATGACATGGTACTACTGGAAAAATTATCAAAGTTCATTGGTACACAACTGAGCAGGCTAAAGATGAACTGTAATCACATAAGAAGGCACTTATTGACCACAGTTCACGCTGTCAATATCGCATCTTCGTTTAAAGTCTCGATGCACGCTCACAGCCCCAAAGTTCTCACACCTACTGAATCAGTGTTGATCGGCCGTCAGCAGCGGGTTCTGTGCGCCCAAAACCATGGATTTAGCCGTGAGCAACAATCACGATCCAGCCAGATTTGTACTATGAGTGGTTTTATTTAATTCCTATTGGTTTTGTTTTCATGTTAGCCAAACGTTTACGACTGTTGAGAGTGTGCGAAATGAATTCAAATCTTAAAATTTTCTTTTCTATTCAAACGATCCGTACGGTTCATTCGGCTGAATAAATTACGTGATCGTAATTACACTCTGACCTGACTAATTAGCTTACACGTATTTTCGATGTAAATGAATGAACTGCAGATAACCCACAAACATGCCAGAGATTTTACGAACGTTATTTCTAGGTTACGGACGAAAAATATTCATTCAGTGCCTTACCAGATCTCTTCGGCTGGTTTGAGCTCCAAGTTGATAATATTGCTGTCAACAAATGCTTTTCTCAGCGCTGCTGTGAGATTTCGAGCCTAAGGCATCGACGTTGCCCGTACTGTTTTGCGTACTGTTTTTTACTATGGCGAATAGCAGCTGTTGCAATGTTCACAAACCAAATCAAACTTGAAATCATATGGGACTTAGTGAGTTAAAGAACTATAGTAATGTACTAACAGAGCGGGCTACGAAAGTCTATGTTTCAGATCACGATAGTACAGCCCTAATTACCAAAATGCAACGGTTCATGTTCAGGTAAAGATAGGGGGCGTAACATAATTTTTTCAGTTGACAAATTGGCACATTGAAAGTTTGTTGGTTACTGCACTCAGAAAATCCGTTTCCATTGTTTAAATTCTCTTTTCTATCTCACCAACCTAACATTTATTCTCCAGACCCCATTCGCGAAGTTTTGTTTTACTGAACCAACTTGTTAGTAATCATCAGCAAGTCTGACTCGCTCACGCGACGGTTCACCTTTTTCCCCGCTGGCCCCGCAGGGAATTTCAATGATTTTGTTGGACAAAACTATCGTCGTAAACGGTTGAGTTCTGCTTATTGTAATTATAGGTGCATTTTCTTCAGCAGTGCCGTAGAAATATTTGGGTCTAATCTTGTTTTCAGTTCGGGGGATCCGTTTTCGAGCCACACCTAACTCAACGATCAGACGTGGATCGCTCCACATATTTTGACGCATATTTAAGACAGCTTTTTTGGGCACAACTCTCAACCCTGGACTTTTTATGACCTCCGTATAAAATGCACAAGACGAAGTAATTGCTCACGGAAACGCGAATACAAACACCAACAATGTGAAACCAGATTCGGGTGGAAGTGTTAGCGCGATACATATAAAATATAGATCAGTTTGAGTTGACTGAAATTCGTGTAACAGTAACGGTAATGATAATAGAAGAACATGTTTGTTGGATATGAGCACTCTGCTTGATGTAACACACTGTAACGTTTGGAAAACAGGGATGAGCGAGAGGAATGAGAATGAACTTGTCTATAAACAGGTCGCTACTTAGATGTCAATAATTAGTCAATGCTATTCATCAACATAGATCAGACTGCCTTGGCTCACGACTGTGGTTGACGGTTTGTTAAGATCTGTACACAAAGAACACATTCAAGATGCCTAAACTGTAAAGTCTTGAGTGAATCCAAGATAACAAGTGTGTAGTGAAGCATCACTAATTAAAATGCGCCTACACGTTGAGTCACTTTTTCAGTCTGCAACTTGGGGTTGACGATCAAGGAAAATGTCTCGAGCTATCTAACAGGGCTGTGTCCAATTAGGCTGCATCTGAAGCCTTTCAAATATTTCTGAACGTGATCCTCTTTCTCAATGCACACATCTCAGTTCAGCTGATTTAACAGCAGATGTGTCAGCAAGCGAGCTGTTAAGCAAACGTTTTTAGTGAAGAATCTTCACCAGGGAAGACGGCAAGAAACTTGCTGTGACGGTGCGAGAAAAACAAAGTCGAATGAAATGTTCTTCGCTTCAATGAGAACAAAGTGGTCGTTTAGAGGGCACAGCGTAAGTAGACCAGCAAGTATCGGTGTATCATTTTAGTCCGATGCAATTAAGTAGTGTTCTTTCATTGGAAATCTTTTCAACACGAAACAACACTACGACAGTTGGCTCCGAATTGGAGCCCTGTTAGGAAGACATGTGTACGAATCATAAATCAGTGATCTATCTATTGGACTCAACTTTGCTTTCGACTGTGCACCTGATTAACTGGGTGTCATATAACACAGCACTCCTGACATACGGTGCAAGGTTGTTCCGTTCTACTGTTCGCATTTCAACATCATTCCTTATAAATGTAAACACCCAAAAATCACTCTGCTTTCGCGCAATGTCGTCCTTGGGGCTCTTCGTCCGGTTAAAAACGCCCTAAAACTGGTTGACAGAAATGTGTTATATATTTGTAGATCGGACTTTGTAACTTTTCAAGTCGCCATCGTCACGCTTAAATCGGCGAGAACCCTCTTAAGAGTAAAGCGTGGAAGAGTCTGGTCTGTTAGAGTATAGTCTATTCCATCCAGACATCACTTTATCGTGCGAAGAAGGCATTACCTGAACCCTTTAGATGCAGTTTGAGTTCTTTTCGGAAGGCTATGGAATATGTATGTGTTATCTCGAAGCTACATTTCGTTGGCCCAGTCAAAGAACCTATATCAGCTTTGACAATATCTTTGGAGAGGAAATGGTGTTCGGTCAATGTTGTGTACGAAAGCTATCATGACAGTAGCCACAGAGGAGAACAGACGCTCAGAACATTTTGTATAGCTTTTGGAAAATATAACGCAGACAATGACCGATCACTTAAAAACAGACCTCAGCAAGCATGTGGTTTCCCCAACAAAATCGAAATGGTTCCTGGTTTGGTTTCACGCATTTAAGAATTGATAACTTGGTCGGTTAAAATCTAGTTAGTTTATTCTCGTTCCGTTCACAAGAGAAGTACTAAGCTAATAAAGCTGAACTTGCAACACAATGCAACATTCGATGTTGATCGGGTGGAAGCGCTGGCGACTTAACCGACACAGGTATTTCTAAACACCTTCAACTGAGGCAAATATGTAGAATAAGAGCGAATATAACAGGACCACGGTTGATGACAACATACTTGCCGACTTCTCTGATAAGTAGCCACCAACATCCCGTTTTTCAGGAGCATTTCTAACGCTTCTTAAGTCTGCTTTATAGGCATGCTTATAGTTTTTAGTCAGTTTCGAGTTAACTATCGAGCAATCTTGTTTCTGCACTGTGTAATTGTTTTTTCGCTCAATGTGTCAAAACATGTGCTTCTCGACGCAAAGTTGGATATCAACAAAATTTATAAAATGAACCTATACTTGAGTGTGCGTAAGTTAGCGTGTCACCGTTACAAACGGTTTGGCTTAGTTAAATTATGTAACAATATTTGTGGGATTTGTGTGTGTTATCGAAAATGTGTTCCGACACTATTCTACCGAGTGGTAGCGTAACCTCATAGAAAGCTGACCTTGAACAGTGAAAAGAAAACATGGAATAGCAGAACAACCGTCGGTTTAGTTGCAACTAAGTAGTTTACCTGACTATCAGTAGGATGAGGAAACGTTGAACTCGCAGAAACTTTCTTTCCTGATGAAGTGACCTACCGGGAATTTGGCGAATACGAAGACAAAACGTTAAATTTTCGGAATATTTTTTCGTGGCTGAATGTTTCAGACCTTTCTTTCTTGTTTTTTAGACGCAATGGATTTCCTGAAACATTCTAGAACAACTTCTAGGCTCGAGTTGATAGTGTGTAACAATCCTTTATTGTCCTTTGTGTTTGAATGAACCATTTCGAATGGAGCAAGTGATGAAGTCTCCTGGCACTGCTGCTAATTAAAAGATGTAGCTTATAAAGCCGTTACAACATTTGTTTATGGAATTATTGTCCCACATCAAACGCACCACGATACAGGTTTTCATATTAGTCTCATATGGGGAGACTTAAAAATCCTTGAGTTTGCGCAAGAATAAGTATACAGTTGTAAATTGAATGCCACTCACATTCAGTTGCAGTTTGGTAATCAGATAGAGCCATTAACCAGCTGCTTTTTAAAGAGAGAACAAGATATGGCTTTTGCCCGTGTTAGAGCTCGTTACTGCTTTCCTATCACGAACTGTATTTAAACTTCCGCTCACTTTCCCACGCAACGACCGTGTTGAATACTGCATTATTCCCGATACATCTTGTTCTACCGAACTATTAGTTCTAAACGTACTGTTGACTGACGCTGTATTTTCAGATGATGCGATTTTTACGTAATTACACAAACTACTGCGGACACTGATCAACATACGAATACCTCCTGATGAAATTAAATTCCTCTTAACCATCAACTGAAAGAACACTGGATACACTCGAAGGGTATGGTGATGAGATTAAACGGTAGTCTTTGGTTAAATTATCGCCTAATTTTACATTCACGCCGGCCGACCTAAGCTGACACTAGCAGGCGGTTAGACAGACAGTTTGTATACCCACCAGGCGAAACGTTCGCGTACGCTGAAGTACTGACGTGCCGTTCAATTCACAAGACCCTCAAAAGACAGCAAACTTCCCATCAACTTTGAATTAAATTATCCAAACTTTTCGTATAAACATTCGTCGAGAAATAAAAGTTGTTTTCTCTGTACTGACGCAACAATATTTCAAATGGTGCATACTTATCTAAAGGGTTGTCTAGGTAAGAAGAAATTTCAGACTTTTGGTATCCGAATTGCTACTTGAAGCAATCAGTTAAAATGTGTTAACACTGGTGAATATCACTTACAAATGGTCGCAACCTTTACAGTCCCATAGACTCAAGACAGACGAGTTCAAATGAGAAATCATACGTAACTTTCCATCTTACTAAAGCCAGACGAATATATTAATCCCAGTTAGGTTCTCGCGAGGCAGTCATTCGATAGGAGCCACACTAACCAGCGTGAAGTCAGTGGCGCAGTGATGAAAGCAGTGATCGAAGCATGGTCGAGGATCTGTTCCGGTTGTGGTGAGGATACGTTTTACTGACGGAATGCGACCTGAGGTACGGTGCTTCTCCTGAAAGGGGCTGCCCAAATGTTCTGTGAAATTGCGACTGCTGTGATGGATTGCAGGTGGAGTTGAACTTATAATTAACAAGATTCACTACTTACCAAAATTGTGCCGTGTAAATTTCGTGTCGTTGCAAAATCTCGATTGTAAGGTTGGGTGAATTTACTAACTCGTTGATCAAGACATTCAGTATTGATTGTTGATAATTCCAATAGGATGGTCTTCCTGTTTATCTGTTTCTTGTTTATTGAAGACGTGCACGAAGACAGAGGCTCGTCGGAAAAACAAACCACCTCAAATTGCGTGAATAATCGCTTGATCCACGTGTTTGTTCGTTTAATTTTCAGCGAACATCTGTTTGGTGGCAGTTTGTTGGAACGGCATACAAACACAAGGTTTATTAAGTGATCCTTCACAAATTATCAGAACTTATGTTAGATATAAATTGATCGTTACGCTTAAATAGGTAGACAAAACCGTTGTGTGGAACAAAAGTCGATTTCTAGGTATAAAATGGATACTTAGCGCAATGTAAGTTGGTTAGATTTGTGCCCAGACGTCTAGAAGCAAAATGTTTTCCATACTCACGCTGCAAGTGGTTTCGTGAACAAATGATTCAACTGGTAAATAGTAAATTATTTTGAAACTACAAAGCTTGACTCTCTTAACGGAAAATCGGACGAATTGGTTAACCGACTCACATAAACGGTGAGGTTCATGCAAAAGATTAGAGTTTATAAAGGTGGCAAAATTGTGGTTATTTGTCATCTCGCATTAAGTCCAGTCTGTTCTTTTCCACCACGCACAGTTAGGACGACGTTTGTTCTACCTTAAGTGACGTCTAGATATGATTAAACTTGCACAAAATACCACTTGAACGGTGTAAGCCAGATGAAAACAGTATGGGCGTTATCAAATCTGTCTCGATTGTATAGTCTCTACCCGCTGAATGACTAGAACGTTTTCGTGGTTTTATGGGCCTCATAGCAAATATGTGATGCGCGAAATCGTGAATGGTGTACCGGCTTCAAAATGAACTTACTGATTCATTCTGAAAGATTCTGTACTGTTGAGTCAAATACATTGTAAACGGTTTATTTTATGCACGCAGTTCACCATTACAATGCAGACTGATTGATGTGGTGGTATATCAGAAGCACACATAGCGCCTCGTAGTTTTCTAAAGTAACACTGAAGAAATCCGCACAAGGACTGTCAGCAGCGTCGTTCTGTACTCCGTCATCTATGGATTTCAGCTCACCATAATCTTTCTACGTCTAGTTAATGAAGTATTTTATGTATGAAATGTTCGCCTATAGAAGGTGAAAGCCCCTTTTGAATAGCTCCCATGCAGTTTATGGGTACACAGTGCGGAGTGAACACCACTCATTCACATTTACCTGAAATTTCACTCTTATCCACCGATTCCTTTACGTATTGAATTCTGTAGGAGTCTTGCTTGGGCTTATAATCTCCCCTATGAAACTGGATCTCGCAGTAACCTTTTCGTGAAGTGCATTTGGCTATAAACACTTGGGAATTCAGTACCATTAGGAGCCCAGTTAATTAGGCACAATCACTTCTACGAAGTTGGCAGCCGACTGTTGTTCAAAAATGGAACTATAAAGAAATGTGAACGCGCTACCGGTCCCAAGGTGATTCGCCAATACCTTGAGTATAAGGAGGGCTGTTTAATCAGCTACACTGTCACAGTTCTGGATAAACGCGTCCACCGATTTGCATGTATCTCAGAAGAAGAAGAACAGGCAAAGTGAACACTTCTCAAACTTCAACTATAGCTTCCAAGATAATCCCAAACGTCTTCCGCCATAGTTCACAGAAAAACTAACTTTAGTACTCTCTCCAAGTTTAAGTTCTGATGAAGACGGCAACTTTTGCCCGATGAACTGGTCAGAGCTCACGTAGATATTTCCGCATTCAAAAGCAAGCGAACCTCATTGGATTATAGCAGTAATAATGAATCAAAAGTAATGGTATATAAGAACATACCGACACAAGCTTATTCGCCAGTGTACAGGCAGAAGCGAAGGTGTAATGCTGAAATTTAGCGACCGGCATTTTCTTTTAATTATGTTCATTGAAGATTGAAATCAATCCATTGCATATAAACACGCTGTTTGTTTATTGCGTATACACTGAACCTTGGAGAGATGCGGTGAAAATCTACTCGATTCGCCACTTATTCAAACCCCGGCATAACAAATCTGACAGGAGGTCAATCCAAATGTCGCGTCAAAGATACCGCATCCGGATTGGACGAACAGTCTCATAACATTGAAACTGTCCGGATGACAACATTGTTTTCTGTTAATCGCCAGTTTATTTATTCCGTATTGCACCAATCAAGTTACAGTTTGTGACCTCACATGCGCTAATTTCATCAGCCAATGACGGGCTGTGATTTCATTAATACTGTCGTACATCCATAAATTCGGCTTCTCCTCTCATGAATATGAACTGCTTATTGTTACCAGTACCAGGACTTCTCTTTGTTACTTGCGTGGGAGGTCTCAATTGCAGTACGGTTTCCTGGGCTATTCGATGTCCTTAGTTCCGAGTATCACAAGAGACCAAATATTCCTCGAACGACAACCTAGTTCTTTTTTAAGTGTCGATGCACATGTCTATCTGTCAGTTAGCCCGAAGGTGCTACCCCGCTGCTGCGAAATGATGAGAACTCAAACAGTGTACATTGATTTGTTAAGTATCTGGAGGAGATTGCCACAATATTCTAAGGAGGAAGCTCTGTTGTTTTACGAATTTTGTCCGGTGAAACACAGTGAAATTTTCAAATTTGTCAGGACAACCAGGTAATCGTGAGGTCACTCATAGTCTCAGACGGCGAAAGTACAGTTCTGGCATGCGGATCTGTAGACAATGTGATGTTTCAGGAGAGAGCTTTTCGTTTCGATAGGCATAGAAAGCGAGAAACGGTAAAAATAAACCATTTCGAATTCGCGGTTTGAGTTACTATTTGTTTACCAAATGTTCGTCCTAGAACATCAGTGTTTAAAACAGATTTCAATATCTCGGTTGAAGAGACCATTAAAAAGATATGAAGTCACTGATAGTTTTCGAAAACAGAGTGGAAACTTCGTGTGCAAGGAAGAAAAGAGGAAAACTATCTTTTGCTCATTGTTATTTGTCGAATAATAACTGATGCAATGGACACTTCATCATGTCGGCACTCGTTCTAGTATTTCGGAACAACTACAAATGTCGTGACTACGTTAACAGTATGGGGATTTAAGTTGTTGATATTAAGATATAATTCTTCACAGGCACGTATTACAAATCGTTTGGTCACAGATCAAAGTGCGATCCTATATTTCCTTGTGTCAACCTGGTTCTCCATTACTCGCTTGGAACTGTTGAATGAGTAGATCATATTTGATATGTATTTTAAAGTAAACTCGGTTCGAGAAAACGAATCACTTGTATCTGTTTTAATCATTCGCAACAGGAGGAACTGCAACTTGTGATTGAATAATCAATTGCAACATAAAGTTCCTGTCCAGGGGTTCTTCAGTGGAGGTCAGGAACGATAATGTTGATACATACAGAGTGCGTTCTTTAATTAGCGAAAAAGTGGCGATTTTATGTCTACACGTTTGTGGTCTCGCGATATACGAAAAAGATACTTTAGTAGTTGGGAGACAAAGTGTGCATCCATCTGAATCCCACTTGGATGGACATGGACTATGTCAAAAATCCCTGTACATGTTTTCTTGGTAAGACTATACCCAAATCACGTTACACGAATCAGCAAGACTGTAAATCGCTTCGTCCAAATCTACAAGTAATGAATTTAACGGGCACATGAAGTTTCAGGATCACTGCAATCAGTAAGTTTTTGAGCAGTACAGATAGAGAAGAGAAAAATAAAACAGAATAGTTGACAAAAATTGAAACTCATTTCAGGTTTGATACGTCTGCCAGGATTTCAGGAGTGGCTTCATCAGTTGAAAATGTTTAAAAACCGTTCGACATATGTTAAACGAATCTCGCCCTAATCTATCGATATACCTTTAGGTTTGTCCAGGAAATGCAACAATGACTATGTCTATTCATATGACCACGATATTGCGGTCGTGTTTGATTACTACGTTGAGTGATGTTCCGATAATTAATTCCACGTGCACCCAAAAGCAGTAAGGAATCACAATGCGCTTTCCTTGGTTTTCCTATGTGGGATCAAGCTAGATTTAAGAAATCACATGCAGCTGTTCCATCATTTCTCAGTTGAGCGTTTGCTTACTTGCTTTCAGGTGCTACATATCTACGAAAGAAAATATGTGCAAAATCATTTTTCTGAGCAGTATGTTTTCTATTTTTATTTGTAAACTACACACTTTTTTACTCGTGTGAAGATAAAATCAGTAAGTGATTGAAAGTCACCTCAGTATATTAGATTGAACATTTTGAGACGCTGGAGTTTTATTCAAATGACGTACGTAGTGAAGAGGTGTATGGTGGGATTTCAACATTTTGTTTCATCTTACTAGCTACGAGCTAAAGCTATGCTGACCATGTATAGTGGGTTTTTAGGAGTTTGGTGAACTAGTCATTCTACTGAAAGCAAATGGATGAGTCTGGTTCTTACGAACGCTTTGTGTAAAGGAATTCAAGCTGTACGGTACCGGTCAGTGTTTTATAATTAACAGGATATCAACTAATAAGAAAGAAATGTGAGTTTGCGTTAAATAATGAGGCTGAACGAAGTAGTTAGATTAATACAATGATCTGTTGACTGCGTGCGGTTAGTGATAGGTGTGGTCGTTGTTTGTTCGAATGTGGTCATGGCCTGATCATTCACTCCGGTAAGTGTTCAGTCATCCATTAGTAAGTGTGTGATGCAAGTGAACTGGTAGCTGGGATGAGAATAAAAACCAACTGCGTGTGTAGTTCAACTTGTGAACGTTTACTTTTCAGTGCATTTTGAATTATCTCCCGATAACCCGTGGATATGTGATGTTTTTCGAATTGGAAGTTGATAAATACATTCTATGTGAAATATCTAAGAACGGTGAATTGCTACCACACAATTTTAAGGAATGCATCCTAGCAACAATCTATTCTAAATGACATTCACTTCGTTTGCGATACATCACGTTTGTGACCATTAGTTGCAAAATGCGAAAACCTTGGAAATTGTCCTCTTCAAATTCCTTTACGGTGTGAAATGCTTCTCAAATATCGCAACTGATCACCTAATTATTAAAGTGTATTAAATTGAGCCTCCTCTATCTGATTCTATTTTCGAGTTGACGGAAATGCTAAGTTTTAGTTGCTCATGTGGGTATATATAACCTTGAACTGGGTAGTTTTGGAAAACTGGAAGGTTTGGTCAAAAAGTTGATTACAATAGGAATAACGAATTATTGTCTGATGGGCGGGTATAAGAAGACAAAAAGGAATTCTCATCGTGAAGCCAAAGGTTTTATTACAATCTGTTCCTTCGAAACCAAATTGAATTATCCAAGAGGTATGGTCTTTGTAAAAATATCTGGGCAAACTTATTTTAATTGGTAAACTGTGCTGAGGACATGACAAGGCCAGTGACTAATAGAGCTACGAAGATTAATAATTTGTAAGATATCTGCACCAAATTTAGTACAAATGAAGCTGAACAGTTTGGGCGTCGTGTTTAACACGTTGTTGATAAACAGATTGGGAATAGCACAATGTGGTATTATTCCCAATCTGTTCATGAGGATCTACGAAGAACTTGAAATTATGCACCGATTGGATGCTATTATAACATGGATCAATGAGGTTAGTTTGTCCAGTGTTTTTAAGGGTGATTTTTAAACTAAATTGCTGAATGGTGTAGCCACTATGATACATGCCACTTTTGTTCGATAACACTTCACCCTTTATTGGCCGAATATCCTTTTTATTGCGTCTATCATGCATACTTTATTGGTCCTGTAAAATAACTTGTAAGTTAGAGTCTCAATGTTTGAAAACTGAAAAAACGTGTCACTCTCCCTTCCACCTGGATTTCATCTGAAACACAAGATTAGTCGTCCCATCGAAATTTTATCATTAACATATTTAGTGAGGCACTAGGATATGTACTACTGACGAACTCCAAGAACGAANGGTTGCCTCATGATTGGAATGTCCGGAGTTCAAATCCCGGCCATGGCAAGGATATGCACTACTGACGAGCTCTAATGAGAGCGAAACTCGAGTCTAGTGCTTCTTTTCGAAAGAGGCTGGCTGGAAAGTCTATCTGAATGCGAACGCTGCAATCAAATGTGAGTGATGGTCAACTTGAAAATGACACTATTGTTGAGAGTGATATTAGTGTTTAGTCAAACACTGTCAATGTCAAGCCGAAGGAGCAACTTTTAGTCAGGAAGTTGAAATTATAGCAGACTTTAATACAAGCTGTAGGATTGTATGAAAAGTCTGAATGTTTGTCGTCGGATTCAGGGTCAGAACAACACCGGGATTCCACAAACCGGTTTGTTGGGCAGCATGTGACAGCTTATTAAAAAATGTTTGTTCTGCCCTCCGAAAGACTCAAATTACTTGAGAAAACTTCGCAACAAACTAGGCCTTTGTCCGTCTAATGGATTTTACGGAATTAAGTAGCCTCGACTGGGCCCATTCTAGCGTGTTTGAAGGCATAAAAAGTATATTGAAGTGCTTTTGGATAATTGCGTTGTGCTGTCAAATCTCGAATCGATATGATGATGAGGATAGGTCGATATGTTGCAAACACTGCTGATGGATTGGCAGGGTTGCTGTTTAGTAGAGAGAGTTGTAGTAGTGCTTTCCAGCGGACGAATTACGATAATTAAAATTATCGGTGTACAGCTGGACAGTTTGCGAAAGTACTACTGTCAAGCCTTTACTTTGAATGAGGCAATACTACAGACCAGATCAGATGGCGAAGGCGTGAGCCGACGTTATGATTCACTAGGTGATGATGACAATCATCTTCGTTCCTAAAACTGTGGTCTTCAAGGAAAATCTTTCGTTGTGAAACATCTTCAACTGTTATACAACCGAGACTAACAGATACGCCATTTACTCGAAGATGATTTGGCTGTGTCGACGATTGTCAGACGTGTTTGTTTGATTCTGCCATTTTGGGGTCACGTTACCGTGGAGTGCACCTCATTCGAAATCTAGCCATGGTAAGGTCAACTATTCTAAAAAGCCTCCCGCTGCTTGATGAAGGACCGTGCTTGAACTATGCCGCTTTACTGCAGATCCACGTTAGCAAGGTATTTGTGAATCCCAAGGCTTCTCAGCTTGTCAGGAGACGGTAAGTGTTGTACCGCCTTGCGTTTGACGCTAAGAAACCTGATGAATCTCGTATGGTATTTGAATTTGCCGCAAAATACTATGTTACATCTCTGAACGATCAGTTACAGTGGGTATATTGCTAGCCTCAAGATGAAGCGGAATTTGAATCTATTGAATACCGAACGGCGATGCATTCCACCCCACTCTCCCATTGTGCAAATTCTACTTTAAGAAAGACGACAGACGTATTTGAGCATGGTTCCTGAAGAACGCGGATCAAACTGTTCACAGTGAATTATACACTGACGATTGTGTATTGCCAGGTGCACACGTCTTGGCTTCATTGCTGTTCAGAGGAGGATTTCGGTTAACTAACTAGCTGACATCTAGACTTGAAATCCTTGGTGGAACCGGTTGGTCCAAACGCATTGAGAGTGGGAGGGGAATAAGAAACAACAAGCTGCTATTCAAGCTCAGGAGGTATCATGCAGGATGCCGAAGTGGACCAGTGGATTGTGAGCTTCAGTGTCCTTCAGATTTGTGCAAAATCTGCTTGCCTTTATATGGTTTGCCTCAAGCAAGACGAATCTTTGCTATTAATTCTGATTTACCTGAACAACAGTACAGCTGTCTTTGATGCTGAATGTCGGCGTTTGGTACTGTCACGTCTAGAACGTTTTTGAACGTCTCATCCTACTGTAATGCGTTTAGGAATTGGCGATGAGTCCATTTCGGAGGGCTTTAAATATTCCGGTTGATCGTCTTCATTCGTGTTACATTGATAACGGCTTCATAGAAGCGAACAATGTGATGATGTTGACAGGATTCTGAAACGGTGTAGATAACCCTGTTTTGTATCTCTCAGTGCGACCAGTTTTACCAGTGGTGTAAACAATGACATCCTTAGCGATAGTAGCGTAATCGTCAAGGGTTTCTGACGGATATTTTTGGATGACTGTTCGGCTCACCAAAACTGGCATTTTCATTGTGCTACATACAAATATCTATGGTTATATAAAGAGGTAAAATAATTTCATGGCCCTCTGAAAACTCTGTTAGAAAAAGTGTATCTTTCGTTAATTTCTTTTCCTCAGCGAGCCTATCTCCAGTTAAACTTCCAAAATCAGGAGGGGGGGACTTGTTTTCAACTTACCTAAGTAACTTGTATGGGGTGACAGCTTGAAACAGCATTTTTGTCAGGCTTTCTGTTGACTTCATTCTTTCCGATCTTCAATTAGTTCGCAAGGGTAAAGAAGCCATTTTAAGCAAGCAGGAAACAAGTTAACATTTGTCAATTTAGAATTATGACATCTTTGATTTCGTTGAAGACATTACGCTCTACTAACTTTCAGCACGACGGTCAAAAACGACTATTTCGACGAAGTTAAAACCGATTTATACGACGTTACACATAACCTACTGAATTTCGTAATCAAATCAGCTCAGTGGAGCTAACCGAAGTACAACCTGAACAAAGAGACAGTTTTGAATGCCAGATATTCAGTGAAAACCGAACGTGTTAAAATCATATTTCGCTACGGAATAATTATACCTAAAACTCCTTCCGCCTAGAAAATTTGAGCAGGGTGAACTGTTGAGTTGAAAAAATGCGTGTGAGATTTGGCGTGGAAAACTTAGCACAACCCCCAATTAGAGGCAAAACACGCAGTTAAGATTTGCATCATCCACCACATCAAATACTGATGGGAGACTGTTCTTTGTCTGCATATAGTGTGACCATTATTGTCGCATGTTAGCCTGGGAGGATTAACTGTTACCACTGAGCCGCTCTCTAAATTAATACGAGCGACTGCCGAGAGCACCCGTTGTCTAAATGTTAGTACTAATGTGGGCCGTACATCCAAAGCGACCGCTAACTGATGCCTCCTGATGAACTGAATGTCTGAATGCATGTTTCACTATAACGATTAACTTGATTCCTACAAGATCTACATGCATAACACAATTGATTACATGGCAATTTATGGAATAAAAATGGCAGCAGATGACCTTCACCTCAAAATGACAACCGTATTCATAATAGGTTTGCCTACTGGTAAAAAAGGTGCTCAGCGTAAATACATGACTAAACACCAGTTCAGGCAGCTCAGTGATTGATGAGAACGGCTTTTTTGAATGTCCTAATTTCCTGCTTGTATTGTTCAAAGTTCACTTTGTCAAAACCATACATTATGTTTTGTTTCCTGCGTACCAAATCAATCTTGTCCGCGAACTCGTTCATTCGGAACACGCAACATGCACATGCAATGTACCGACATCTACAAATAAATTGTGACAATTTGAAACAATGTTCGCCTAGTGTTTTCACGACTGTTATCCCGTTTTCAATTAAAACCAGTACGAACCAGGCATTAGACCTTTCTGCAGTGATTTGGCAAGCAACTACTTGGTATTGTCGTGCTAAAAGTAAGCACAGTGAGTTATTTTGTTGAACGAAAAGAATGTTACTTATGTCCCTTAATAAACCTCTGTATATAAAAACTTTTAGAAGCGAACTGTCCGCAAGCAGGGTTAAGCGATGAACGGGGTTTATTGGCGCATGTAGTACCACTTCCTGTTTATAAAAATGGCCTAAACGACCTCGTTTTTCCACTAACCTATGACCATAGAAGTTGGTGCGGATAAGTAAACTTTCATACTTGTAAGAGATACACAATCTGATTAAAGTTGTACCGACAATAGCGGAAGACTTTAAATGCAGTGTCGATGCGACAAACTCGCTGAAGTATACACAGGTGGTTGGATAACTGCACATGTAGTCAGTAAATACAATGCCAAGTAGCATGCCATTGACTGTAGCACTCAGGAACAGCCAGCTTATTCTAACCTACCGATTGAAACCAATATAGGTGATTTTACTCTATCACTGTCCGATACTTCCAAGTGATTGATGAACTACCGTCAGCCGGAAGACATCTACCGTTGACGCAATACAGAATCTAGCCACGAATTTGGCAACTTTCTCAGAACGTAAAAAGATTATCTGTTTGTCCAGTCCACTTAATTTTATTCGCCTGTTTTTACATGCCTTGCTGGCTCTGCAATGAGGACTGACGATACTCTATCAAAATATCATCTGTCGCAAAGGATCCGACGATTTTGTATCAACTGCAATCTGTGTTACGTCAAGTGGAGGCAGTTGTATAACAAATACAAACAATTCATTTTGTTCATCAGTGAAGTTGGTGTCAGCCGAAAAGAGGTCGGTGCAACTAAGGACTGTTTGAATGTGAACCATTAGGTGTCCATCTTGTGACCGGTGAATCCATACCTTTATTCGTAGGCTGTTTTTCGCTCCACTGGCCTGGTGTGCGGTGAGGTACAACAAACAGCCTTCTATGCACTAGTTCTCATACTCAAATGCGTTCTAAAGGCTAACATTTAGTGGCGTTGCTTGGGACGGCAAACTTTATATATTACACATGACGTCCGCAACACCACAGCCCATTTCGTCATCTGTGACTTTACAGCACTTCATTGCTAGGTTCATCTTGCCTTCCAGTGTATTAACCAAGTAGTCACCTCTAAGTAACAAACCCCTGAAGCGTCCATCTCCCTAACGAAAAATGAGCGCCGTTGTATTCATCCGGATCTGCTTGCCGTCATAATTTTGTCAGTGAGCTGCTCAACATCCTGAATCGGTATACCGTGCAGGTGAGGTAGGCATTTTAGATAAACTGGGTTTGTAAGCAAAATTCAAGTACTGACCACTCTTGATCGAGTTGAGCTAGATTGTCTATCGTATTATGCTATCACGACGGCCAGTGATTGAAATAGCAAAAACTGGGACACCACTACTGTGGTTTAATTTGTGCAGTATAGACAAGTCAAGATGAAAGCTGCAGGGAATAATGAAAATCTGTGAATAACGATGATCCAAAATAGTCGACGATCTAATGAGAAACGGGAGATGAGCAGACATCACTTGCGTTTGGATTCTTTTACATTTTAGTCGATAAATATACACCACAAACAAGATTCTTTCCTACGTTCCCAAAAACTGACTGTACTATCTGTTAAAGTCTACTGACCACATGACTTGTATGTTAACATTTCGTCTACAACAGTCATCTGTTGAAATAACTGCTGAAATCACCAAGAAGTTCGAGAATCTTTGTATGACTGTAGTAAATTTCCTTCCGCGTTGCAATTCACTATAAACTGTTCTCTGTAATATGTTAGAAGTGTGACGAAGGAAGAAGAATTACCATGAGATGGGCAGGTCTGCCTGTGAGTTGTATGCCATGAGGGTACTGTCAAAATTATCACTGAGAAATTTCTGCATAACATTACTGCTCATGGAAGCATTACAACACTTCTTCAGCCACTGTGCCGTGATTAAATTGCACAGCACTCACGTCAGTGTGGCTCCCAAAACTATTGATCATCCGCACAGAAGAGGAGGCATTCGGTGAGCCCTTTGAATAATCCTTTTTCATGGATTACCAACCATAGTAGAACAAGAAGCGACCTTTGAACACACCTGTTTAGAAAAATGAGAGCAAAGTGATCTTGAGCAACCATCAACTCCAACGTTTCTGCCGTTAAACGGTTAATATACTGCATTGCTTGGAATTAGGGCTTTGGAATAGCCCTCAGAATTGTGCTCGGATTGAAACCTCCTGCGTAAATGGTAAGGAGAAGACCTCGGACTGTTTGGGTAAGTAATATTCATGATAACAAAATGCACATTTGAATATGTATATTTGTACTAAAGAAATCAGTTTTCCTAGTGGATGGTCTCATTAGCACCTGCAAAGGTACTGTCTGTAGGATAAGTGGTGTAGTACAGACCAAATGAGTTGGCGAATAGCGGAAGGTGCAACTTTGAAGCTGTTCTTTTAATTCTGACATGGCACCTTGACGCGACGTTTGGATTGATCCCTTGTTAGATTGTCTATTTTGTCTGGGTTTGGACAAGCGCTGTGTGAGGTAGATTTTTTCACACATATATCTAATGATGAATATCACTTTGAATGTCACACGCTTGTAAGATCTCTAGAGGTGGTGTACTGTCGGTGATATCAGAAGAGCCGAAGGAAATGATTTCCGCTTTATGACCGTTTACTTTGGCCTCCATTACACTGTCCACGAACGCTGGCCTGACAGTTACACAGGTCGGAGGGTACAATAATCCGTATCTAGACCGAGTTGTGGTTTTTGGGACGTAGGAGCTTTCGGCTGAGACAGTTGGTTTACTTATTCGGCTGACAATTAGCACGTACGCGATGATCCGCTCGCTTAACAACGCAGGTGCTTTAAGATTATTTCGGTTTGCTGAGATTATCACAGACATTATAATGTGACGTGATCGTGTTGACCAGAGATAAATCGCTAGGCGGACCTGATGAGTATCTGTAGGGTCACACTAGCGATCGTAGAATGAACTTCAGTATTCCCATCGGTAAATTAAGGTTTAGTCTATTTCTGTACCTTGAACATTGTTTAAAACAAATGTCTCTTCCTAGGCACAAAGCTGGGAGATACGTTTTCAGCGAAAATGGAAGCAAGTGATTTTTTCACATCAGTAATAACTGTAATCTGTTTGGACACTTTGTGGGCTTCCTATTTTGTATGATACACTGTAGTGTTCACACTCAGGCTACAGTACCCGATTTCATTTACGCACACCCTAAAATTGAATCGACTGTAGTGTAGTGAACGGACAACCGACTAGCTTTTCCACAAGTAAAATTACTATAAAAAAATAGATGGATCAGCACAGATGTCATGTGATTGGAAA
Organism: Paragonimus westermani; assembly: GCA_008508345.1. Lineage (NCBI taxonomy): Eukaryota > Metazoa > Platyhelminthes > Trematoda > Plagiorchiida > Troglotrematidae > Paragonimus > Paragonimus westermani. The sequence goes on along the minus strand of QNGE01000730.1, from coordinate 159,121 downwards.
AAGACAAGGGTTGTCCATTGCATATCACATTCGTCACAGGGTCTGCTCATTCCTAGGCACACCGCACAAAACGAGCACGCCGGATAGCCCATATTATGATGACCAACATTTTCAGAACAGGTTTACAGAAATCTCCCTGAATTATACCTAGGTGGAATCGTATATTCAAATATAAGACTTGATGTCGTTCGGAAGAAAGAAAATTATCTCGTTCTCTTACTATTACGCCAAGGGGGCGGCAGTGATGGTGCCACAATTCAAGGATAGCACGGCTAGTCTTCCTTATTTGTATATACACAGTCTGTCACCTGTTGGTTTCGAGCAGGTCAAGTGTGGGGACAACAGCAGGTTGGACGTCAGCGAGAAGTCATGAAGTGGCTTAGTTCATACATGCGCGACAGGATATCGATTTTCCCTGGAAGACGCCGTCCGATTGGTTCATACGGTTATTCAACCTCAACTGGGAACCGTGAATTTACGACTGTTGTGACCAACAGTGACAGACTGTGGAAAACTGTCTAATCCACATCTGTGAACAAAATAAGTGGGAGGAGATACTTGTTAAACGAAAACTGGGCATGAATTGCATTCAGTTGCGTTGATTCTTGGTGGCTTTCTTGAGGTGTGACTATCGGAGTAGTTTTAAGTTAGAGAAATTTATCTGAGACTCTCACACATCAGAAGTTTACAGCAGCACCGTGGTCATATTCCATCAGGTATGCAGGTGGTTTAAAGCAAGATCTTAACGCTGTCCTACGTTATCTTTTCAAACCTCAGTCTCAGGTGATTCATGTAGCTGTAAGGCGTTTTCTAGTGTAATAGTTCATGAGAATAAAACGTCTTCTAGCGGTCGTATGTATGATACCTACATGAAGCAAACATACTTGTGAGACAAATTCATTTTTTAGAGTGTTGTCAATCGCGCAAATTAAAACGGAAACAAAACAGCGTCTATCTAGAACGAGTGTGTGAAATAACAACGCACGCGTTTGATTTCTGAGCATCTGTGTGCACATTCACGATGAACGACATTAAAATGATGAATTGTGACTGCTGGTCAAATCTCAGCCTGGTTTGGGAAAATGTGAACAGTAGATTATTTTCGTTTCAGCTGATTACTGTCAAGTGAGCAACGGTTACACTCTAAGAGGTTGACGTCGATTTAGATTTCAACCGTTCGCACTCAGACAGGTGATTTGATAAATACTTTTCTGTAATTTTTTCATGCATGTCGGCAATACATTACAGTGTAGAGAAATGGTTGAGCGTTTTGAGTTGACACACCTTTTCTTTCCTAGCTTTTTAATTGCGCGACATTTCAGCAAGTGTGAACAATCCATCTGAAAGTCGGTGGCCCCTCTTAGGAGAGGGATTGTCCAGCGGTGTGCCAGCAAATGGAGGAGAACAGAGCAACGGTTGTTTAAATGACGTTAATCAACCTTAGTATGTTAGAAAACAATGAACTTTGTATGATGAAACAGCAATGTTTATGATCGCTGTTGAACGACAGGCATTTTGCTTTTCGATTGGCATGTTCGTTGTTATGTCCACAAGACCTTATCTTCAGAAACCATGTTGTTGAAATGTGGAAATCGTTCAACAGTTTGCATAATCACCACTTCGTACAAACAAACTGGGTGTAACTACCAATGACCCTTTTTGGTTGGTCGGCGCAGACTAGCGACAGGTACATATGTAGTAGCTTGTTCGTGACCTCTGAATGACCGAGTCCTCTGCATTCAAGGAATCACTCAATCCTAATATCATTACGGGAATTCAGCTAAAATTACGCTTGTCCCTGTGTTTCGTTTTAAGAACTTCAATTCAGGCTGATTAATTGTTCGCCAGTTGCAGGTACACGGTTGAACAGAAACTTCCAAGTAAAACACGTGAGGTCGCATTTGTCTTCGTGCAGCATAGAGTTATAAGAATCAGTAAACAATGACTTCAAAACTCCACTGAATGCATCCCAGTAAAATAGAGTGAACAGTATCACGTACGATAATCGTTCAAACTGACTTCAGATTATGCCGACCTGTTTTCGAACAGAATGGACACAACAAAATGGGACTTTGTGGTTTGGTTTGCGTAAGAACAATTTAGCGGTTTGAAGAGTTTTGTCGTTGTATTAGCTCCCCTATGGCTGTGCTTCGGTTCACAACTACGATGTCCTACCTAGTTCACCTTGCTAAGACGATTAAAATGCTTAATGGGTTGCGTACTGGATGCCCGATTTTGTTTTAATAGTCCCCAGTTACCATGCTTGGCCAGCGCTTGTAATTTGGGAACACATATGCATTGTGTAAGTTTCTAACAAAAACAAACCGCACTTGCGATTGAGCGAAGCAGTTTACATGTAGCGCCATATAATTCTAAGCTGAAAGCGTTGACCTATTGTCCGTACTGACAGATAGAATTAGTCACGTGACATCGTCTCTATCCCTAGATGAAACGTTTGGGAGGTTGTTCGAGAATGACATGTCTGCTTCAAAATATAAGTTGTTGTGAACACATGTGGTAGGAAGTCTAGAGCACAGTCAGTGTGTGTAACTTAACGCAACTTTGCTTCACCGTAAACTGAAGAGATAAAGAGTCCCTAACGATTTAGAAACCAATTCTGACGATGGTCAAGGCAACCCTACAGTTACGTGCGATTATGTGGTGGATAAAAATGTGTTCCCTTGTGTCAAATTGCAACAGCTGATCTCAACACACCTAACAGCATCCATATGTTTACGGTGCTTTCCACAACGTCATCAGTGGAAGATCACTGGCAAGTATTAACTTGAGCAGTTAAAGTCTACAAATGATGAGCTTAATCAACTGAATTTATGTTTGTCGATCCGTAAAGCAGAATCCAGTGCAGGCAGATTAGCCATTATTATTTCTAGAATGCATAAAGTAGACTGTTGAACACCAGAGGCCAGAATAAAAAGTCATAAGAATCAGTCCAAGCCAACCTTTCTCGGCAAGATAATGCATGAATGGTTACTAACAACGGAGTGAACAGTGCTATATCCAAAGATACATATGAAGCAACAGGTCCAACGGATGTCCACAGAACAATAGGTTGTTTCTACTAATTATTGGAAAATATCTCGTGTTTTGGTGTTGATATGTTTGCCGAGCTTGGCATTTAGGTTGCGAACGTTTCATCACCAGGCGTGGTGACATCATCAGTGCGTTAGTGTTTCAGCGTATATTGTGACATTTTTTCTTTCAGGGAGATTGCATCCATGTTCTCAGCCGCATGTAACGGTCGCGAGTTCAAACAATGACTAGTGTAAACAGATCATGACATTGGGTGTAGAATGTATTGCATAATGACGGATGGGGAATTCATAGTTTTTCTGTTGATAGACGTACATTCGTTGTTCTGGTCACATTTCTGCCACAGTGGTTTAGTGGTGCATGGTTATTGGCAACTCAGGAGAAATACTATGGTAATCTATGGTTAATGCGCTACTACTGGCGTATAAGTGATCATTTCTAACAGCTTTACTGAGTATGGACTGAAAAAGCTCGTTCGACATTTTCAATGCAGCAACCGAAATATCAGCGCAATTTTTCAAAGTTGATGTCAGAAGTACGGGTCTTAAGCTCCCGAGTTTTAATACTTCATTTGGTAGGTGTATAAGTGAAATGAAACTTACAATATATGTTTTATATTCATAGCTCCACTTCATTATTACAAATCTTTGAATGTGCACACCAGATAGGACTCTGGTTTACTGTGTTTCAGTGTTTGTTGCTGATCTGAGTACACGCCAGTGGCCATTGGGAATCACTCTTTTATCCGGTTCCATTCACAACACACCACCACCACAAACACTAACCCATAGCAGATCTGTTTCCTGTAGCAACCACTGATTTGCTTACTTCGTATGGAACACAGTGCACGCCCACATTTTCTCTGAGATCCCCTGTAAAGAATGTTAAACTAATGGTGGTGCACGCGACGTCTCTTCCCGTTATTAAAGTGTTCGCTGATCGTCTTCACATCATTACGTTCTGTTCACTCATCCGCATGCTCCTGGCAAATTTGTAAACACAGTTCCTTCCACTGCCTTTATTCTTCCGTATCCAAAACTACTCCACTGAATATGATTCTCGACTGTGCATAGATTCCAAACACAACTGCTCAACCTCCCATCAATCCACAAATCACTTGATTTATGCAGAGACAGATGAAATTGTTCACAGAAGAGTTCACCTGTTCGTGTCGTGATGTGTTACATTCTTCACGTATTCTAGTTCAGACAATGAATTTTGACAGTTTGCAAAATATTTGCTAGTGAACTTGATTCAGATATGCAAAGAATAACCTTGAACTTCTATTGTTAATGAAATGTTACACATCCACTGCTTTTGATTAACAGTGCTGCAAGGCACGTCGCCTAATAAAATGAAGGGGGAATCGCACAAGGTCGATTGATCCTATTTCGAGGGTACCATCATCTGGGAGACTGCACAAACTAACAGGTGGAATTGAACGTCAGCTACTCGAAATGAGGCTGGAATATTTCGGTTCACATAGCTTGAGGCAGGTTCAATGTCGAGAGGATGGATCCGTATTGCTCCGGTTAGCCAGTCATTGCAGTTGGGGTTTCCACTACCAACTGAGAGGTCTTTACTTTTTGTTTGCGGATATCCCCATGACGCAATTTGTTCTGGCACCATATGCGGTTGTCCCGTCTGTGACATTCTGTGCCGTGACTTGTAAGAATCATTGTTTGGTATGCATACTCAGGGTCCATGGGGTCTAGGTTTTGACTAGTTTCTAACCAACGGCGGTCCTCCTGTTCCATCCTAATTGAATTGACACCTGGTCTGCATAGTTTCGTCATCTATAGGAGGGCCTGTCCAATACGCCGAAATTGAACTTCGGCCCTACCCCAACTTCATCAGCGCAGAAAGAAGACATATGTTGCGATATGTTAACATTTCGTTTACTCTCATCAGTCGCAAACGTAAAACATGCAAGTTATATAAGACAGACAATTAGAGATAGACAGGGTATGGACACGCATACAATCACACCACGTATTGTCATCACCACCACGGCAACCCTATAGGTTGCTTCACCCACTTTTGTGCACACAGCGCCGGCTGGTGAGCTCTAATCAGCATGGCTTCGCTAAAGGCCAGTAGCTTCGGGTTCTGCTGACGTAACAATATTTTGAAAGAGTTAAGTGGGACCACCTGGTGACCTGTTATCATGATGTGTCTGGCAATCGATGACGCAGGGCTTCGAGTAACCGATCCATCGGTTTCCAGTTGTGTCATGCGCTGTTTCAACCAGTTTGGGAGGTGTTCGGCCACACGCTGAGATAGCCGTCGGTCTGTTCTGCCTATGTAAACGTCACCGCAACTGCAAGTGAACTGATAGACAACGTGAGAGACAGAATGGTCAGACTGACTGCGTTCTCGATTGTGTAGAACGAGTCCTTTGGTGGTTTGAACCAAGCGTAATTGGGCAGCCGTATACGTCCGGGATAGGGCACACTTCAGTTTGTGCTTGATGTCATTTGCCAGATGATCGCCCCAACTCACAATTTTCCCATTGTCAGTTACGTTTAATCTGTGGTGAACTTATCTCTGCAATGGAGTTGATGTAAAAGCTATTGTGGATAATTCGGCTTGCCGTTTGGTTTGAGACAACGAAGGGGAATTGATGGTTGAAAGTGGCAAACACTGTATTATCTAAAGGTGATTGCAGCACCTGGAACTCAGAAATGTCATATTTGGACACACTTGCCGGCTCGATCCACCTTATCATATGGGGTCCAAAAATTGGTCTGGGGCAGTAACTATCATACAAGGTTTATCAAATAGTTCGAATCAGATCTACCGGTGCAACTTTTGAGCGTTATGGTTTAGATGATTCCATATAACTGTTGGATGAGCAATTAACTGAGCCCTGATGCGGAGTTTCTGGGTTCTAAGCGTGGCTCCGGAGTAAATTTGACATAGTATTTGCTACATCGGAACATTATCTTTTTATAGTTGACTGAAACCAAGCCGAAGCCTAGGTTTACAGAAGTGAGGAAAGGTTTTAGAGTTGCAGGTTTATATCAAAGACGTTTTTGGAATCACTGTATAATCAGTTTACTTGAAAAATAATCAACATATCGGGTTCTTTACATCAATTCGTTGCTTATAATGGCTTATCTGAAATATTACGGTCAACTGTGGTAAAACGAAGTAGTAGACGGCTATTAGTAAATGACATTCATAAACTGAATATTGTTCACGCGAATTCAGTCCTAAAGTCAAGATACGTCTTTCAGATGATCTGCTTTTACTAGGTGATCATAGTCGACTACTAAAGTCTGATGATTCGCCAGGACAAATTCGAGGTGCTAATCACACTGACCACATAAATTTGAAAACAACGTGAACAAATGAATCGCCAATCAAATATTTAAAGCAAACAACTGGATTAGTCGTGCATCATTACAGCCTGTAATCATTACTTCTAACCTGCAATCTAACTTCTCGATTTCATGTTAAACGTTCTTAGCCAAGCCAGATTATTTTGCCAAGTGAATGCTCACACAAATGAACGTTCCACCGTCAGTTCTGTATTTTGCATCTACACTGAGAAATTTAACCGATCACCTTTGGTTGTTTAACGTCCAGGTACAGGTTACACCACTGCGTTTAGGCAGATAAACTAGTCAAACGTAAAACGATGCCCCTGTTCATGTTGTTCGTGGACGTATCACAAGGTTGAATTTGTTGTACCTATTCATCCAACTAGTTCATATCAGAAAACAAACGTGGTATTTGCGTATGCTACCGTGGCATGTAAATTATGGGATGCTAGCTAAAAATGCAAGAATTAAGGTTAGGGTTTGATCGGCACCTGCACACGGTATTGATCACCAGTAAATCAATGGAAGTCAAGATCTACAAATATCGTAGTTGCAGACCAAATATTAAACCAGAATACTTTAGTTCACAAGGAGGAACTAGGCAATACGTATCACTACCAGACGTTGTAACTGCAGGTTGTCTTCGTTTGAGGAGATAACAGTCGAAGCACGTTCAGTTCCAGCTGATCAGCAATCAACTCCAAGTATACATTATACAGTTGCTCAGTTTGTGTTTGCTGACATCAGATTTGGTAGGCTGTCAATATCATGAATTCATTCTATATTAAAATTCCCAATGAAATACGCAGTTCACCCGCTGGGTTTTTTATTTGTTGTCGGGTCAGATAGTTCTGTATGTCGATCTTTCGAGATTGAGCGTTGAAGTTAACGATATGTATTATTGTTCATGTGATTTGATAAATGGACTCCCTTTCTCTATCTGAAACTCCGTATTTTTTAACACAATTACATCATGTCTAAATTCCTCCTGCCCACTGACAAGTGTGCTTACGAATTTATGTCAAAACTGTATGTATAAGGCAATTGAAATACTGTGAAAACCATGCAAACCATGCAAATATATAATCAAAGAGCTGTCCGATACGTGCTATTGAACCGTGAAACAACACCTGAACTATCTATTTTCGTTAGACACATTTGAATCAGGTTTCGTACTGATATCTCACAAATGAGTTGATTTCGAAGTAGAGTGATGCTGTTGCTCATAAAATCCAACTATTCTCACTGAGTTGTTTAAACAGCATAAAAATCCTTAACGCACTCGTGAACAGTACGGTATAACGAACAACCCGATTTTTAGTGAATCCTCACCAAGTTTGAAATGTCATCGATTATAACACAATTTACAGAATTCATTAGCTATCCCCTCGTCAATTCCTCGCTCAAGGATTATTACTGTATGATTGTGATATAAACTGTGGTGTATTCAGCCTGATGACGACTCACGGAAAAAAGACGCCCGTTACATTGTATTATTCTTATGATTTAAAAACGAGGCTTCTCGTAAAATGAACAGTGGGTAATTCTCACTTACTGAAGCGTTGTGGAGAAACATAAATGAGTGAGGTTAACGTCCTCACGAATGCCTAATCATTTTGCGGCAAAAAAGCGCACATTGGGTAGCCTCAGTAATCTTTTCGGTAAAGCTCTGTGTTTTATTTAAAACTTCTGAATGCCGACTTCTGAGCCGGAGTGAAAACTCGTTAACTTACAGAAATGCCTTCCAAATTTTATATGATCAGAAATACCTCGCAGGATGCTTTCAGTGTTCTGGCAAACTGACCTCAGAACAGATTTCAAAACCACTTCCACCCTCAGCTTTCTTTAATCTCTCGGCTTAAAACGATAGTTGACTGACTAGTCCTCGCTACAAGTGAACTCGCAAACTGACGATAACGGTGTATATTCACTACGAAACAATAAAACCGGATGACATACCAGAAGATACCCCTATACACCAATTGGTTGAGAAGTTATCTGCTGGGAGTACAATATATCTTCGTTGAAAACTAAGAAGACAAATTCAGTCAAATGACACTTCAAATCAGGTAAAAGTCAAACGTTCAGTTTTTACTGAATACTTGTAGAGTTTTTTTCTCTTGGTTTTGTTCACTAACGATGCTTCACCATTGTACAGCAACCTTTTTGCGTCATCTCTGCAGGTTGTTCGGATTGACTAAAAATGACCTTGCAATTACGATAAAGTTTTGTGCACGCACGCCTTTCTGTTCTTCTACCTGTGGCGTAGTTGCTTGACGATACTACACGGATCTCATCCATTTTGAGCTCCGTTGTACTCCGAACATCGTCGCAGCACCGACCGCGTTTCAGCCGATCACACTAATATCGGAGTATCCTCGCGTCCTGGATACTGGTAATTTGGAATGTTGCTGTGGTGATCTTCTTGAACCCTTTCTGTGAGTCAAGCTTTTTATTCCTATAACTTGCTAAACCCTCGTAATTGTTCTGTTGCATTCTATCATTTTTGGTTACTGAACTCGGTGAAAAACGTCTGCATTCACTTAGGGTAGTCTGCGACTGTTTTGAACCACTACATACTCATAGTTTTATCAACATAGCTTGTATGTTTCAGTGTACTACGCTGTGTATGAAGCGGGATACCATCACTCTCCTGTGATTAATTCTGTTTGCATGAATGCTGGAGTAATTCGGAATCTCTCCTCATAATCTGAAAGTTAATTGGAGTTGCCCGATTAATTTTCAGCTGAACTACCTAAGAAGAGCTCAGTTCAGCGTGTGAGAATGTTTCACTTACATTTTGTGCTTAGCTATTTTACACGTACATTATTTGCAGTATGCACCCCATTCATTCATGAGAACGAGTTACCCTGTAGCCGATGTAACTTCACACAAGCTTGCTTAGTAGAAACACATTCAATTGCCATACACAATTAGAAGATACGCACATGTTGGGTCCCTCTTCTGTATCAGTTACATGGCTGAAACGATGGGCCGAACACTGTACCTGAGTGTGTAAATGTGTATGAACCTACGTGAAGCTGAAACCTTGAAAATGTGAGTATCCATCTGTTATCTGGTAATCTTCGGATCTATATCAATTGGAAGTCTATCCCAAGCTGCTACTTCATAACTTTCTTTACATAACGACAGTTAATTTTTATCCTGTTTAAGACGTTGTTTTCAATAGACCACCAATCATCATTAGATGGTGAAATCATCTTTTGGAATTTCCTTACTGCACCATCCTCTTTTCTTCTGTTAGTAGTATCCGATGTTATCTGTCAAGAATCAATGTAGCAAACTGTCAGTGACTTGGGCGGACCACCGCTAGTTGGTGTAACTAAACCTAATACAACTCCGTCTAGCACTTCTCTTAACAAGATAAGCGCACAATTGCCAACCTAAAAACCAGTTAACCAAACTTTTGAAGGTTTAGTTAGAATTCAGACTGGCTATAGCTGTCAATAGGTAGAGATTTTCCTCCCAATCAGCACTATTGCAGACTCCTCTGCTGCTGCTTCGGTAGATTTTACATTGGTACTTCAGAATGATACTTAGGTGATCAGAGAGACAAATTTGTTCAAACGATGCAACGCTTTCGTGACTCCACCAATTCATCAATTAAAATGTCTATTCTTTTGACGTTCTGAGCGACAGTAACGAGGTCGCTTGCGTGTGGCGTGTGGGTAATCGAGCAGTAGCCGAACAGTGTCAATAGCAAGACAGAAGTTACCTTATCATAAAAGAAAATGAGCGGTTGTTTTGACAGCGGGCCCATCTGATGATTGCGCATAAGCAGTGCATTGCTAGATAATAACTTACTTGAGTCATTTCAAGAAATTTCCATAACATTCTTGCAACAGTCCCAGAAGAACGGATTAGTCATGATACTGTAACGCGCAACTGAAACCAACGAGGGCGCACGCATTGAATTTGAGTTGTACAACGGTGCACGCTGCTGTGTTGTTGATGCCGTTCTAGTTCGCGTTCGTGTAAGTCGTGCGCATGACTTACTGAGCTTTTGGCTCATGCTTGTTCATATTATTTTCTTTTACAGGACTTTCGTTAAAACCCTTACTTCGGAAGAGCGCTGTTCCCCGGTGCCTCCAAATTGCTTCAAAATCGGTCCACAAGTACCACGTACAGTCAGAGCGAAGGCGGCTGGCCTGCATGTTACAATACATCGATTGGGACCCCGTTTTAGTGTTTAGATCCACGCCATCAACTTCAAAAACTGGTCATGGGGATTAGGAATTCCAACGCCTTCTTCATAAGAGAATGATTAGCTCACTTTTTACATGACGAAAAACACTAGTGTTATCAACTGTGTCAAATGCCGACAGGATCAAGTAAATTCATTTGCACTCAAAAATAGTGGGTTATTTCATAAGGTAGGACATGATTAATCTGTATTCAGCATGTTGGACTTCGAATAGCAGACCACTTTCTAGGATAAGTAACCAATATCTCAGGTAACAAAGTTGTGATAAGTGTGAAATCGTCAGTCGAGCATTAGACGGTGGATCAAGGGTCGAAGGAAGATGCTGCAAGCCATTATGTGCTACCTGGCTTAACTAATTTGATGATTACTGTTCAATGCTTGAAAAGTCCAATGTAACTAAAGGGTCACTCACTTTTAATCGTAAGGTTCTCAGCTAATCTAGGGAGTTTAGAAAAAGAAAACAGGTGTTACTTTCACTCGTGTCAAACGTACCGTTTTGACCAGTATTCACATTTCTGGTCAAATGCCTATAAAACGATTGAGTTGAATTCTGTATCATTGAACTCACATCAATAGCGGGCGAATTATCTTATAAAAGCTCTCATTAATAAAGTGTACATCAGCAATACACAGGTTGTTCATTTGTCTGAGGAAGGAGAACATTATGCGGACTGTGGCGTTAAATCTCTGATCCCGAGTTCTGAACTTCGTGGTAACATCTTAGACACGTTCACTGATATTTAATGACCGAACGAAACAAGAGTATATATAAGCTGTGATCAGGAAAACCTACTGCCGACGAGGGGAACTGAGAACCAGCGGTTGAAAGTGCTGTATAAGAGCAGGCATCTACAGAACTTCACCAAACACCACGCTCAAAACAATCGCGGAAGCACTTACGCACTGATGACGTCACCTCGTTTGGTGATGAAACGTTTGCAACCTAAGTGCCAAGCTCGGCGAACAAATCAATACCGAAACCATCAACCCGAGCTAGGAACAACACCACCACTGCTCCCAACCACGGGGAACTGTCATATTAATTTAGAAGATTGTGAACAAATTTAAATATTAGTTAGATAAATTTTTAACTTATTATTCTGGAGCCATTTTTGCTGTAACGACAGGACTGCTTTTGGTGACCAAGAAATTTTCTTGAAAAATTCCCTATTCTGCCCGACGCCTGAATGTTCGGTTGTTTGAGTTCGTCCACTACTCGCAAGATCATCGTTGAAAAGCGACCCCACAACAAGTTAGCATTACACAGCTAATCCAATCAACAACAATATTCAAGGATGAGGTATCATTGCGTCTATAAGAATATTTTAAACATCAGTAGAATTATTATTTCCAACGTGATGCCAACGAGTAGGCAAAAATTATTCCGATCGGTAACATATTTTTGCTAAGATATGTTTGCTTTTAAACAGAAAACAGTAAACGACTGCTTCAGGCAACAAAAGTGCTTACCGAGACAACCAACAGTGCAAATTTGTGAGGAGACCAATGACATTATTAATACCTTCAAGCTGCACTTTGAACAGTAGGTATAAACTGAAAGTGCCCATTAAGTCTTCCGTCATTTGAACCTGCATTTTGATTAATGTTGATGTGAGTGAAACTATTACCACATACTTTGATTAATGGTCGTTTGCCGTAATTTTCACAAAATTGTAGTGAATCCATGCACGTGCTCCTGTTCTGGAATAATTTGTTACGATACCGTTTGACATTTCGTCGGTAAATCAGCAAAATTCTGATCACTCCGCTGATTGTTGGATGTTATTCTTTAAAGTCGTTTTGTGATTTCCATCTTCACCGGTAATGTCGAATTATTTCGGTCAAATTTTTCGGTCATATATTTCAACTGGGGAGGCAGAAGGAAGTCCAACCGCAACAAACAAAGATTGAAATGTTTTCAAACTGACCCGCCGGCTCAATCTGTCAGCATGGACTCAGTAAGAACGGAGTTTGCTTGAGAGCGACATTAATCCACAGCATTATTCACATGAAAATCGGTGCGTCATCATCATAATTAATATGTTGGTTGGATAATCCGCTGCTCACGGCGTTCGTCTATCGATACCCTTCTGGATAACATGCTGTCACCGGGTTCCAAACAACGGGCTTTAAAAGCTGTTCTCCCTGAATAAGTTTCCTTAATGCATATTAGTCTAAATAAACCAAATTTACAATGACCATTGTTACTTCGGGAATACACCATTAATTCTCACGATAAAATCTACTAAAATCGAAGTTCTCTTCGGCAATCATCTACTGAGACTCAAAGTGTTTTCCCAGGAGAGATTTGCGGACCATTTAAACGCCGAAACCGCGCAAAGTTGTAACAGACAGCAACTCACAATGTCGTTTATTTAACTTTTACTCATTACACCTTGTCACATATCCACGGACACTTCGTGAAAGTCAAACTGAGGATCACATGAAGTATTTCCGACGTAGAAATGTTACTCGAAGCTATTGTTCAGATCACGTAGTTTAATTTAGCAGCGCCTTCTGCGGCTTTAGAAGCAAAACCTCTGTCTTGCCATTTAAATTTTACGTTGGTTGTCTACTTTGGCTCTCACTGCGTCCTTCCGCTGCGACACTTAAATCCAAATGTAGACAGAAAATTGAAAACATACGGAGGTTGGCGTACTTCCCCGTATGAGAATATAAAAGATTGATAAGAGCCATTCACATCAACGTCATTTGATAGGCTTTATCCCGTTTTTGTGGAAATTCAACGTTCCATCTTATAGATATGATGAATATTTCGCCCCATTTCATTATCAGCCACCGGATTGTATCGTACAAAAATCACCATATGAGTTTAATGCGTGCAGTTAAGCATTCATTCAATTTGCTTATTTTTTTTCTAGCTCATCTTGTTACCTAACAAGTTTCTTCTTTATATCCTTCTAATGGCTAGAATAACTTCTGATGTTCAGTGTACCCAGCCAGGGAGATATGCTGCTTTCTGTAATCTGTGATTTTTGGACCTGCCTCACAAATTACTCACATGATTACCGGGCCTCTGTTCTTAAGGTATCCTGGACTATTCAATTGCACTTTATCGCCTATATCACTCTGCTATCGCTCAGCTTAATGTTCTTTAACTAGTTTTTGAAGCATGTAAAACCCTATGCTACAGATTGAATCCCCTGATCATTAGAGTTTTTCCAGTGAAATCCTAATAAACGCCAGTTATGTGGTGCACTGTTGTGGAAGATGCCTTTTCAAAGCTGATCATATACCAGTCAGTCCAAAAAATTCATCCATGATTTGGACCAAGTGCCTTAGCAAACAGAAAAGTAACTTAGTGTGGTATTGTCCAGATCCGAGCGAGGAAATGAACACTTTACAGCACTGGTATAAAGCGGATGATGGGATGAACTGGTCACCCACAGAAGTGGTTGCAATTTAGATCATCACCGCAACCACAGAAGTCCAAAGTAGACAGTACTGCTGAAAGTATTTGTTTGTTAAACAAGTGTTTAGTATGACAACACTAGGTATAGTTGTTATGTCGGCATACCTCTGCACGTAATCAAAAGCATTTCGTTTCAGTCTGAACTCAAACATTACACCCAAAAATCGCACAAAAATGTACTAAAAAATGGAGTACATCTATATCCTCTCTTGCACATGAAGAACTTCAAATCAACGCAACTTGTCGTCGTGCTTATAGAAAACATTTAGTGATTACGGAGCAGATACACATAGGCGGATTGAAGACAGGTTCGTAGGTCGTCTGTTTAGCCCGATAGTGGAGGGGAGCTCCACTGCAGTGATTGAGCAGCTAGTTCCAGGCATTACTATCAGTACTGTTCTGTGCAAATAATATGCGGATGATCGAGTCTTGACAACAGGACAGTTGCTGTGTCTCCCGCCGAGAAGACCGGGGAATTTGATTACTACTCACAAGCAGCGGTGGCACATTGGACAACACGGTTGCACGCTGAAAGCGTGGCGGGAGTTGAAATTCCGGCTGCGACAAGGATATGCACCAATAAAGAGCTCTAGAGGAAACGAAGCGTGAATATAACAATCAATCAAGAAAGAGGCTGGTTGAAATTTTTATTGGAATGGGAAAGATGTGACAGCCTATGTGAGATTTCCAATTTATATTGAACAACGTTTCCCCGTTACAGATTCCGACATTTTCTTCGTTAACACGTTCAACACCGTTCGTTAGAGCGTACTATCGTCCCAGGAACATGGAGCAAACAGCAAGCAAGCTTTCTTAGAAGTGTATAACACTGTGATTGCTGACGGTATGATGTGGCGTTTAATCCACCTGAAACCATTGGGGGTAGTCACGGCCTTCAAAATTCCGTCGTTACTCTGATTGCAAACAAAAGGAATCGGTTTAAATCCCTTTTTATGGGCTAAGGTATTTGTGTTTTATCTTCCGTTGAGCATCAGTTTGAAGGGGAAATCAAGAACTGCGCCTTATCAGTAACAGTAAAAATATTAGGTTGGATAAACACATCGATACTAAGTAAACCATTGATTCTCAGAATGCTACGGCCAACCGATGTTGACAAATTGAGAAAAGTGGCAAGTCAGCGCGGCGATCAGTCCGGATGCCAAAGTGGCGTAGTGTCGACTCCTGTAATGGACTGCATCGAAGTAAAACAGGTTGGTTAAATGCGTCACACGTTAAAACATACGAGTTGTGAGCGGAGCTAAGTCAATAAATGAGAAAGCCGAAGCGTCGACACTACTTGTAATTTTTCAGTTGCTGATGCCTCTTGTCTATATAATAAACTGTGAAAAGTCAGTGAAACTTAAGTTTGCTTGGTATTACAATTTATTTATTTCCTTTCTAAACAAAACAAGTATTCAACAATATATAGCTACATTGAAGAATTCAGTCTAAACATTTCTCCGAGAGGATCGAACCTCCTCGAAATCGACGACGCTTTTGGTTTCAACTCACTGTGACTCAACCAAGGAATTACTTAATAATGAGCATTAGCGCAACGCACAGCTAATATCTCTATTTTCATTTCAAAGGGGATCATTGACGGAGCACCAAACGCGGTATATGTATCAGGTGCTAAGCATTCGGCTCTGCAATTTCTCCCCTTTCTACTTCTTCACACTTGCGAATATATTTTCAATCTAACTAGTCAACATTTTCATGCTGTACACCAATTCACCCACCAAATGTTGGGTATCGACATATTGTGGCAGTTTTGATGAACTGAAAGTGACGGAAATTTGGAAAATCCAGGCTTGGGCTCGACCGGAACCGACGACAGAAACAGCACGATATTAAGGTTTAATGGTTTCATCAGAATGATGGGAAGTATATATGATCAGATTGGTATGGCCGTATGGCTGTATTTGAGTTATTCTTGCAATAAGATTTAAGGAAAATCCTACATGACTGTGTAGATGGCAACAGGGAAAGCTTTCAAGAGGTCTAATGCGTGACCGGGTTCGAACAAGTGTCTCCGCGTCGAATTCTTAGCCGTTCCACTCTTGTTTTTCATAAGCAATTTTTGAATGTGCTTTGAGATGCGAGTGTATAGTGTTCTAGCCCAACGGTCTAAGTGTTGCAATCCGCATATACAGGTAATTTCAAATGTGTTGACATCAGATATTTTTTCGGAGTTGAATGTATTTGCTATGTTGAGCGTGTTATAGTGTACTTAGCTGATGCATGTGTAGAGCTTAGGGCTGACTACCGTCTTTGTGTTATCAGAAGTGCCAAATCACCATTCCCTAATGGTGAAGATACACCAGCTTTCATGATGCCCTTGTAGACAGTCGAATAGTTTTGAATGCCCTCCGACACAACGCGCGGGATAATTATAGTAAAACTTTTCTTCATGAAATTAAGCTTGACGCTCAAAAAGAGCGAATGTTTACCAGGAAGTGCTGAGTGATGAAGCAACCATTTCACCTTGTAAACTTAACTGGGAATGCATGGTGATTTCAGTGTGGTACGAATGCGGTTCTGTCCCAAGGAACAACCAGAGTTAAGCATTAGTGTCAACCTAGTTGATAACAGACAGAGATATCAGCTACTTCAACTGAGTTAAGGAAAACGAAATCCACAAAACCTATAGAATATGTAAGATTAGCAACATGGTGACATTTCCGTCTCCGAGAGCGCCTGGGTTGCCTAGCTTACCAACCTGGGCATCTCGCGCACTTTACGCATGATTCGTTTTTCACCAGTTTTATACAAACAGAGTTAAACCTACGGTTCTTCGGTAAAATTCATTCCCCTGGTGCAACACAGGTCTGACTGGCTATTCAATGCAGATTATTGTGGAAGAATCAGATTTCGTCTCGAACCATATTTACTTGAAATGTGCGTACGTTTATACCGTACTCAGGCATGCGGCAAGCCACTTATGGATGTAAATTTCAAAGTGTAGGATATAAAGAAATACGTCGAGAAAAGAACTGTTAACAAACTAATAGGTAACTGGGAACTCGGCCTCTTCTCGAGTTGCGCCACACTTCAGTGCCTCTCAGAGCAAACGTTTTTCATGTCATATGTGCTCAGCACGAATGTGGGCATAGTAAACTTGCGACAGTGTTATGATATGAGATTCTTGTCACCTTTATATCACTTGTCATAGAGCCTCTGAGTTCCTTAATTGTATCAGATCGGCAGCAACCGATCTAATCGCTTCATCATCTTTTGAGATACGGGAGAAGCGTGGTAGGCAAGCCACATCTTGTCCCATTACATATATCAGCACTTCAAACCTAAAATTCTTATGCCAACAGAAGGCGACCAATAATCTCCGGTCTCCATCACCCGTCATACTGCGATACGTTTCTCTACACTTTCATGACACAGTTTGCTGGTAAACAGCACATCAAACACAATTGGAAGCAATCTAGAAAAGTTGCTCTGTAATGTACTGGTGAGGAACTGGAAGTTTTGATGGTGGACAAATTCCTAGAAATTGATGTTCTATTTCTATAAACGCGTTCACTCTTGGGTTTGCTGCTTTTTAGTTCGGAGTTGTATCGAAATTCGTGAACTTTTGTTCACTTAAAATTCAGTACTTGGTATGTTTGACAGACAGAAAAGTCAGCACTGTAAATGTTCAATGTATTGGTGATATACAACTATGCAGTCTATCCCTATGACTAGTGCCCATCGCCGACTCTTATGTGTGTACCTGTGTATACCCATCACTATAAATGATACAATGGACAATCTAACACGAGTAGAGACATGATGGTGAAATGAGGAAGAATAGAACAAGCTAACGCCGCTGTGGAAGCTCACATTTTGTGCATGAATGCAGGGGACTGGTATTGTCCTGACCGTAAGACGTACATAGACAACATTTGGGGCGGTTCGACAAACAGATTCATCGTGATAACTGAACTAACTAGATTTGTGTTCGGTCACATCGCGTTGTTGTTCTTCGCTGAGTTTATGTCTGATGAATGTCTGAGAGTCCTGTGAGTAAGTTAACCACCAGTGTGGCAACAAAGACATGACAAGTTCTAGCAGACATAAAACTCGGGTCTATTGCATCTTTCTAAAAGAGACTGTATGTAACTGACATAACCACATGTGAGTGGTGTGTAATTTTTGGTTTTAAAGGACAGAATTGAAATGATTTTTAATTGTGAGTTGCAGGATAGCCCCATGTTCGGATTCGTTTTATGGATAGTGGGAAAATAAAGTATGCTTTCCCTTTTCACTGTGAGCATTTTGGACGCTCGCCTGAAATGTAGAAACTAACTTATCATAGGTGCACATGAGTCTACATCGGGAACACTATAAGCTTGTTTCAATAAAACAAGACAGAGAAAATTTTGTAAACAGAAATCTTCGTAGAAAGATAACACGGCTAACTACGGAGCCGTCGCACCCTGAATTTTGTTGCTGTGAATTTTCTTTCTGAAATTCTGTCACCAATTGTGATGTGGAGAATTGAAGAAGCGAAGGTTGGGAAACATAATAACGTAATAAAGTTACAATCAGAAGTGTGGACTGAATACAAAAGCAGTGATTACAAATGTTGGCATTGCGATAGTTGTAGCTGCATCAGATGTGTACAACCAATATCCCGTGCAAACGAATAGGACCAACTGATTTTGCAGTAGTAGATGTCACTAGTTCACGTAATGATTTAATAGAATTTGTTCTGATGTTTGGTTTGTCCAACAATTGATGAGTTGAAAACTTGTTACCGGTTGTTCCTGTTGTCAACCTTAATCACTAAAAGGCAACATGTCACTTTTCCGGTGGTCAG
Organism: Paragonimus westermani; assembly: GCA_008508345.1. NCBI lineage: Eukaryota > Metazoa > Platyhelminthes > Trematoda > Plagiorchiida > Troglotrematidae > Paragonimus > Paragonimus westermani. The sequence continues at coordinate 140,273 of QNGE01000730.1, read as the reverse complement.
GTCGGCGCTTGGATGAGACGGCATAAATGGGCGAGCAAACGACCACAATGATCTAATGTTTCGTTTTTCTATAATGTAGCATCTTGTTCAGGGGGTAATAATGGATATCTGAAAGTCGATATATTGGGACATTTGTTGGGTGATGTATACTGAAGCGTGTGGAACTTTGATGCAATAATTATGTACCGGAAAACCTTATTGGTCACACGGCCTGGAAACCATTCCTGACTATGATATTCCCCTGCATTTAACAAAGGTGTCCAACTAAATAAACTTGTCACCGTGATCTCCTATCACCTAAACTTGCTTTGGAAAATAATGTCATTCTTGAAGAGATAAGGAATCCAGTGAATCCAGGTTTGTGATGTCCAAAGTGTGAGATGACATATCTTATATTCTGTAACGTCAACTGAATTCCCAACAATGTACGCTTTGGGTTAGCAACGGGAACATGCTGAAATCCGCACTTCCTTAAGACTTGGAATAGACGAAAACAGCACCTGCTGATCGATGACGTGACAAAAATAGGACTTTTAAATGTGACATGAGATGTTGTCCGGAAAGTATTTTCGTTGCTTAATACGACATTCTATTTTTTCCCCGCTGCTTAATTCCATGCCTGGAAAACAAAATGAATTAAGTTTGGCTTGATTCTGAGTTAACGGGAAACCAAAGTTCTTTGGTTAATGTTGAGTGAAATTGAACTGACGGGTTTGAAAAAACGATTAATTAAAATACTAAAGAAACCCTAAAATCTATACTGAACAAGATTATACACTGCTCACCGTATATATAGCACGCAGTACGGTTTCTGTGGATGTTCAGCAACCATTCGTCCAGTACATTTTATGCGAGATAAATCATCTACCAAAATTTACGAACCTGGTCCCACACACACAAGCTGTTAGGTGGCTTCGAAAGGAACAGTCAAAAGAATTGTTGCTGTTAGCGAACCGAGTGGTGGTTTTGCTCATTTATCGAAGTTACATGAGTTCCAATAATACAATACCATACACCGGAAATATCGCAAAGTTTGATCCACTCATCACGAAAAAGTTCCGCACTGACCTTCCGAAACTCAAAACCAATAGATTTGTTGAATCAGATGGTCTATTGTGAACTAAATCGTTATGTTGACTAAACCCATTGTCGTTGCTTTTATGAACTATCCTATCGCAAAACTGCCAGTGTCGGCAGATTGAGCAGATATCAGAGATTTTTGGGAAGCGTTGCCCAACACTAGAAATGAAAGCGTACAGCTCAATGAAATTATGTGTTCAACAAGGCTGTACTTGTTGGAGTGACTAGTTAACGAGCTACTGCTGTTCCTTATCAGTATGTACCAGGTTACATGTTCAAGTTTTTTGGACAAAACCACTGCATTCGACTGCTAGAATAATGTATAACTGTCAACATCTGAGCTTACTTGTTGTATATATCAGGAAATTTGAAAATCAGCTAGACTCCTTTCACTTCGAAGACTATAACCTGTAGTTTTTTGTTCTCTTTGTTGGTAAATGTACGATATTGTTGATCGTTGAATTCCTGCGCATAGGAATGCGCAAGTTATATGGTTCGTTTGACTTGATTTCACTGTAAATGATTCCGAAAATTTGCATATTTTTATTGAACGGTATACTGAGTTGTGGTGAAACAGCTGTTACACAACTGCATTCTAATTAAGTATGAATGGAAGTAACCGGTAGAAAATGTGGTGTTGCATGGCTGACAGTCCTGGCAGTTCACTATTCCAAAACTAATCCATATTTGGATTCAACTGGGCATACACTGACTGTATGTCACATTCATTTGCGGCTTTCTGCTTATTTGCCAACTGACAGCTGTCTACCGATAGCTTTTGCTGTTGACCCTTTCGTTAGCATCATAGAAATCTTTCCGGACCACGCGGTTTGAGATTTTCGAATGAATAAACACTCATATGTAAAGTGGGTCATATGGACCAAACAGTTTTCTACGACCATTTATGTAGACTTGCGGAAGAATTAGCGGCACGTATCGACCGTTCAAAAATTAACTGTGTACACAGTAAAATATCAACGATCAAAGATGATTTCTTTATTCAAAACTTCGACCGCGAATCATCACGTTAATGTGGTGAATGTATATGTGGAGTAAAACCAGAGAAGAGTCAAAAAGACATTTGCAAGTGAAGCACAGTAGGTTTAAAAGAATAACTGATGCGTTCATTCATGACTGTCATTTATAATTTAATTTTTTTATACACTGGCCTGGAAGAAGGGCTTGAAAGGAATTGTTCGATATAATATACTTTCATACAGAAATAGTAAACATTATGAGTACGTTGACCCTCCAGCATACCACCGATGTTATAGCTTCTGATGGGTGGAGTAAACTTAGACTAAAGTGAAATCACCACAAAGTGAACTGGCAAAAGTAACCAGTAATTTATACAAAGGACAGTTTCTAAATTGTCAGTGAATGAATAAGTGGTTAGATCGTCGTTTAACTGCAGGCTAGCCAGAACGCGAATCTAGTGTTGCGACCCTTCGAATCCACGGCGCGCGTTGACCGTCTTGGCAGATGGATGGGTGCGCGTACATGCATATGTGCGCTGTCCAGTTGCTCGCCAAGCGTCGTTTTCTACTGACCACCGATTTGATCGCTTAGTCAAAATGTTAGACACACATGACTCATGAACTTGCTCTTACTTTACGCTTGAATTCACATGTGATGGCTGATCGCGCTGACCTGCTCGTTACACTGCACCAGCTGCCTTATTAACTGCCTCATTGGACCTATATAACATGACAAACAGCAAACTAATGGCTAGTTCGAGTTTACTAGCGTAGATTATTCTTCCCGTTCTCATTGCTCATTTTGTGTAGTGCACCGGTAGTTGAGGTCAACGTACTCACCTTTATGAAACAACTGACCGTGCGCCTAAACGTTTCGAATGCTTCGTGGACACGGTTCTCGTTATGTGAATCAACGAATTACTTACAGTGATAAGTTAGAGGACGGGACTTATTTTGTTGGTGACTGGCAAGTAAGATGCAAACAAAGCATACATAATGAATTACACAATCGTGTAGCCTTGCAGATACACCCGAGTCTGGGCAGAACTGGTGATTCTAAATTTTATATCCGACCTGGTGGAGTTTATCAATTCCAAACGCAACGAGTCCCTACATCAGGAAGCTTCCACGGTAACACCATTGCCCGAACTCAGCCGATCCAGAGGATAACATTTTCAAACCCAATATTCGGCTATAGCTGTCGCCAACGTCATTGTGTGCAACTCTGTTATGTGCATGGTTTTATGTTATTTGTAAGCGAATCTGCTAACAGTTGGTTCATGAAATCTGCGTCCACCAATTTGCTTGGATAACTCACGCTATCGTTAACGACGCAGGGGTAGAGTAGGTTGGATTTTTGTATGATTTACCTACTCCACTAGACTGTCAGTAGCTTATCACAGTTCTTCGTTAATGCGCTCAAACAAGCTGTTTTTTGGAATCTGTATCTAAATTTCAACATACCGTAGTTCTTCTTATAGGTTTACAAGTGCATGTTCGATATGAGACTGGGGCAGAGCGAATAAGAAAGAATAAGACGTCTTCCCTAACCATGAAACTTTCACACTTGGTCCACAACTCTCAGGTCTGCGGCCCTTATCTCGACATCTCTGGTGATTCAGCGTAGTCTCCGGATACTTCACTGAAGCCTCCTACCACGGTATCCATACTGCGATATAGGCTAATGAGTACCACGTACTAGGTAAAAGGGAGGGCTATCCTTCAAGTAAAATCAGCCTTAGTGTGCCACCTTATTTTGTGATATCTAAATTCAAAACGGTACTCGTGAAGTCGACCGTGTTGTCTAGCTGACCGTTCTCCTGAGTCACTGTAATTCTGTAGCCAATGTAAACGCTAGTGCAGTCTTTGCAATATAAGAATATTCACGAAGGTGATGCCAGTTCTTATAATAGAAGACTTACGTGTTAACGTATTCCTGGTAGTTCAATAAATTCTATTCTGTACTGCCGTACTTCAGCTGTTTTAAAGTAAAACGTTTTCGCCAGAATTATTTTTGGGCGACATGACTTCCTTTGCTGTGTTACTTTCATCTGGGAGTAAACCCGGCTGGTGAGGATGAGGTACTCGGAAAGAGAAATACAGAAGTTACGCAAAGCGATCTAATTACACCTCATCCCAGTCAGATTTTTGACATTTCCCTCAAAACGCCATCAATCTTTGCATAGAAAGACGCACCTATGATTTATGGTATAAACTTAGTTTGAGCAAACACCACGAAACATCTGCCGGTTTATTTAACCACTTCTCAGTTCGTCTTCCGTTTATGTATACATTAACTCTAGAAACAAGGCAGTTCGGGATAAAGGCATGTGGCGCTTTGGTCTGATGCACTGATAGGGTGCAGATTCATTGGATAACTCAGGCAGCTTAGTTTGGAAGGCACATAAACAGAGGGGGACACAAAGGCCGTTGGCATTCTAACATTCTTGTCAACTTTTACCAAAAGCCCAACAAAATACCTTATGTTGTGAGACAAATTGATTCGCTTAATGCATCTTGGTGACCTCTTTTGAATGTCTGTACTCCATACAAAACCGAAAAACACTACTCTTCTTCTTTTACCGGTAATGTTGCGGTTGACGAAAAACTGAGGGTACAGTTAACGGTTATTTCAACCAGACCTTGACTGCCTACTTCGTCTCGCTTTGTTTTGGAACAAAGGTTCTTATGATAGAGACGTTTGTCAGTCTTATGCCAGCAGTCTCAGTGCATTTATAATCTGGCTCTGCCCAGACCTGCAGTATTTCAGGCAAACAATCTTTCAGAATCTTCTTCTCTAATTTGACTTTATTGCGCTGTCCACTGACCTCGCCAGTCAATTAATTGACATTTTAAACACACGAGCTAATGTTCAACGAAAAATCTCGGTTGTATCAATGAGATCGCGAAATTCTTACTGAAAGTGCGTAACTTTTGGCGCATTTTTAAGATCCATTTGATATAATGAATGGGTTTTGATCTTCCATAGTGAAGCCAAACCATCGTTAAGGTCTGAGGACGATAGCAGTTTCCATAATGGCTTTCGGACAGACCTGAGTACACCGTTTGTTGTGGCGATGCGTGAAAAGCAGGGCATCTGAAATACCTTCTGCCAATTAACAGTGTTCACCACATTGAACGCTTTTTCTGGTCCAAATGAGCTGAAGCTGGTAACTTACTAGTTTGACTACCAAATATTATTTGCTTTCTGACTGACAGGAGAGGAACACATCTTGTTGTCTGTGACGAGTTTACGGTGCTTAATTTTGTAATCACCAAACCCACCCATATTTTGTGTGAGGAAAACTGTATCTGGTGCGTTCGTTCAGTCAGCCATCATCATACCACACTGAATTATCAGCATGAGTTAATTACCACTGTGGTCACTTATTGCTTGCAATTGTTAACTAATAAACTACATGTCACTGGAAGGTACAAACATTGCCAGAACTATGAACGTTTTGAAGGGGAGAAGCTGCACAGTGAACTAGACGCCTTCGTAAATTCCAAACATTGCAATACATCTTTGTTGAAAGAATCGCGGTTGATTAATGTGATGTTCACGTTATCTCGACATACATTTTAGTAACCTTGAACAACATTCGATTTGCCTCGCATTGTGGTAAACTTGGTACCAATAATGAAATGCGGAAAATCCACGACGGTGGTTTAACTGAAACTGTTCTGCTGACGCAAATTCAAAATAACTTGACTCTTACTGTATCTAAAACCTGCTTGAAGGCTGAGTGTATTTGGTGAGCCTTCACAATTTTTAAGGTGGCCGCATCTTGTCGCACTGGTAGTGGTGCCTGCATCTTAGAGAACACTGTCTTTTCTAGAAGTCTGATGTCTACTTATTAGCACAGGTAATGCCTGAAGTGGTTCTAGCCGAAATGTTTCACGTTGTGCCAAAATAAATGTGTACATCAGAAAGTGAAATATGTACCCTCTTCGCTCAGTTTTCGACTGAGTACTTTATGTTTGTGGGCAGCTGATTTCTGACTGAACGATAAACAAAGCGAACGCAAACAACGGCATGATGTGAGTTGAGGAGGTTACTCTGAAGTTAACTACAATCTTTAAATGGATCGGCGCCACCGATAGCTGACGGCGAGTCAATCACTCTGAGCTTATCATAGGTTTGCTCAGTGTGGTCATCACGTGATGCAATGATGGTCGGATGCGCCAAATGCCCTGCTCCAGAGGTAGAGTCGGAAGTGGAACAAACCACCTAATAGCTTCTGCTTTCAGTTAGATGCCCGAGTTGTATTTTCATGAAACCAGTGAGCGCAGCGATGCCCGGTCACTTAATGTTTCTCAAAAGATCACGTAGCGCATCGTAGTGCTCGTACTTGATAACATCTCAGCTATTGTCCGTCGCAGTGAATGCAGAGAAGACATTCTCTTTCCGGCCCGTGTCGACAGATTTGGACAGCACATGTGCAACTATTCTCTGGGGTCTACTGGAGCTTGTTCCGCTCAGCCAGAGAACTCAGTGTATTCTTCACTCTGGCTAGTTCGAGATATTCGGCTTCATCAACAATAGAGACCCTGACAGCTATTTCACAGCATTACTTATGGCGAACACACTGGAATAACAACGCTGGAATTCTAATGGCATACCTTGCAGATACAACACACACTTCACTTTACACTCAAGAAGAAGCAAATTGCTGGTCTATTAGCCAACAAATGTGCAGAATAGGAAGAGGTGCAATAGAAAATCAACTGTTCTGTCAGCCTGACGATAAATTCCGACGTTTTTTATTTCGTTTAGTCCGGAGGAGCAGTTTGCTTGATTGATCTCATTCCATGTATGTCTTAAAAGCCCGATTCACTTGTTAGTTAGAAGTTTGCTTAACCCCAGAACCCATTAAATAAGATCGCTATCTGATTACGACCACTGGTGATAAAAATGAATGCATTCAAAGCTAAATCATGCTTTTAAACGATACCGTATATTTTTCGACTGTACTGGATAACTCGCCAGCAGTCACGGTCAACCGTTGGATATTCGGAGTGCTCTTTTGTTCGGGTTAACTTGTTCTTTTCTCGCTTATCTTTAATCGGAAGACAGCAGTGTCGTAACTGCAAAAATAGCTATGTTGTGTGTTCATAGGATCGTTCTTCACTGCTTAAACATGCCCACATGGTTGATAGCGCGTCGTGTAACCGTCTAAAAGTAACTGCTTTTCGTGTATCTTCTACCCTCGAAGAAAGTTCACTTTTGGTCACCCACATGTATGGTCGAGCTAGACAGAGACTACCCTAACCGGTTCCATGAATTAACGTAATTTTCGACGTGACTTTCACAGGAAGTTGGAAATAATAGATGAGTAGTCAGGGATTTAGTTTATTTTCAAATTGACCAACACTCACATTTGATCGCAGCGTTTGCATTCGACCAGCCTCTTTCGAAAGCAAACACTAGACTCGGGTTTCGCTCTCATTAGAGCTCATCAGTAGTGCATGTCCTTCTCACGGCCGGAATTTGAACTCCGGCCATTCCATTCATGAAGTGGCCGTGCTGACCACTGCGCAATTGACCTCACATTAGGCACGACCGAATTATCAAATCTGAACACTCAACCACTTTCGCTTATGAGCAATGAGGTTGAGGAGGAAATTCTCCCATATTAAACTTCTGAAAGAATTAGTAGCTATTCCTTTCCTACCTTAATTTGGCACGATTAGTTCTGAAACGTACTCCCTCATGCAGAAAAACATTTGCAGTGTTAACATTGCGTATATAGAAATGCGTTTTGAAAAATCTGGTCAGTGTAGACTCATTTTGTAATTGATCCAGCTGAAACATTATGGGCCACACTTGCTCACATTCTTTAAGTGTAGGGAAAAGTTTGAGCACATACCTTGCGAGATGTCGACATTTTGTTTGTTCGCCTTAGCAACTGTTGAACTTATTTCACGGAAACTGGTGAAAAATGTGGCATACACGAATAGCTAAATGAAACCAGTTGCTAGTGTTTTCAGGAGAATGGATTTTTTCCGTAGATTTGCCTTTGTTAGTTTCACTCCAATTTAAAAAAATGTGTAACACCAGGCAGTTACAACCCACTGGATTTTGCGATCTGTAGCGCGTTTTGCAATTGAAAATCCGAAATTCTAGGTACTCCCGGTGCGTTTCTCTCGGCAAACGATATGACGTGGAAGTGAGGGTTATTTGATTTATCTTCTTCCAAATTTTTGTCGAAAAAATCGAAACTGGGACATTTTCCTCTTCCCATATATAGGGGAAATAGTTGTGGAAAATAAGACTACCGAATTATTATTTTGACGTGAAGGTCGAAGGATGTAGGTTTTGTCGGTTTTCGTCCACTGACTAAGGTTGGAATTGAAGTGGATATGACAACCATTACGGTGTGCAAATCTGATTGCTCAATCGCATCCATCCATGCGGCCCATATTCGGCAGCGGATGCTGGCTTTAGCTACCTCACGCATGCACGCGTCTTGGTGAGAAAACCGAGAACACATAAACGGATATTTACGTGCACCAGCAGCTAACAGGTAGTCCGACAATTCCGGTCTAGGCTGCACATGCGCAGTCTCCGCGGCATGATCCCAATCTCACGACCTGACTGACAGGGGGCTCTTTTCTGTCAACACTAACTGAAGCACCCGAGAGTTTACTGAATGATTGTGATGCGTGTTAGACCACAAGTACACAGATGATTAAGCTCGCTGATGCGTGACATAACACAACTCCCAACCGTGCGCTTCAGACGGCGAACGCTTTGGCAACAGGACGTAAACTTGACCAAAAACAGAATTTAACGCTGCACCAACGCAGTCCCATTCCCTTGGCAGTATGGACACAGTCAACTACATGCAGCTGAATCGTGCCTTTATCAGCTTGGATGTTATTCTATAGTTACGGGAGCCTCACACTCTAGTCTTAGCCTCATTGTTTCCACCGTTAAGCTCAGTCCACTTATATGTATTAATCCCAAATAGTCTATCTTTTACAATAGCGAATCTGGTTCAAAACAAATATACGTGTAAACAAATTCTCGTTATCAGGTCCACTTTAAAGAAACTATTTGAAAAAGGTCAATGACACGATAGAAAACCCTCCCAACATACCTCCTTGAACATATGGCCAATCCATACAGTGAGCGAAAAATCATGCATAGTAATAACAGTTGAATAAAATGCGGCAACTCAAGATGAAAACCGATTGCATGTATAATGGGTGATTATACCGACTTAAGGGTACCCTAAATTATGACAAGTAGTTTCTTGGTCTCTGCATGTCAGCAGCTCTAAAGGAGTCAGGCAAAGTAACTTTTGAATGCGCTCGTAAATCTGGCTCATGATGGTTAGCCATGAGTTTTCGGATGATCTTTCGTGAGTGTTGCGGGGGCTTAACCACTGAAGTGTGTAAGTAAGCTGCTATCCGTAGTGCTGACAAAAATGCCCGGGATAAGGTCTAAACCCAAATATTCTAACTAAACTACATTTATCGGTGCTTTAGAACGGGTCGTTTTAGTCTATAATGAATAAAGTGCGCATAACTATAGGCTTTCCAGCAAACCATAACGGAACAAAGAGAACTGGACAAACGAAGGTATCAAGGTATCCTAGTGAGAGTGCCGTCCGTGACGCCTACTTTGGTTGGTACCCCAGCTAGACTTAATCTTCTGAAGTTAACGTACGTGTATGAAATCGAGCAAAATATTGTCGTTTCTTCCTTTGGGAGCTAAGAACGCGTGTGACACAAAGGATTGCCTAGTTAGTAAATCTACATAGGCGGCACATTTCACCAACACCACGAACAGAAATCCTTGCTTGTTCATAACGATAAACCTGGAGGGCCAAAACTGGTGATGACGAGCTTTTGCATGTAACAAATCAGTTGTTTTTTAACTGCAGTCCGACGTTTTTAGTGGTATTTTGCTCCACTGACTTTAACACAAATATTTGTCGCCGTCTGTCTACACGCAATTGGTATAATGTGCTAGATCACCCTCAACACATTTTTCATCAGTCGGATGATGTGCGTTGTCTTGCAGCGGCAAAAGTTTTGGCATGATGAAAACGGTGAGTGAATGACTCATCGGTCGGCTAGGATGATATCTCATTTCTTACGAATTGTTTTAGGTAAGCTGTTTGGTCCGCTTTCACTCGATGGATTGTAAATAAATCTTTTGGGTGGCGGCGAAAGGGTGCGTCCACAAGATTGAAGATGATTTTCAAAGCCCAACAATTATCGAAGCTAATCAACCGGTCGCAAAAATTCTCACGACTGTTGGCGAAAAACCAGTCAAACTAGATGATGCTTTCATTTATCCGTGCAAACTGTATTGACAAACTGAGATTACTGATGCCTAATTTTGCCACTTCAACTGTTCATAATGAACTTGTAGAGTGTCTCGTTGGGACTCACAGGAGTGGGCTTCAGGATAGCATTAAAACGCCTATGGATGGTGTCAGGTAATCTGGTTCTTCCCATCGAAAACCGTCCCCTTCCCAGAGAAAATGTTTTTGTCTATTCAGAATGAACGGAAACTTACAAAACAATCGAGAGGTTATCTCAGATATCTTTTTATTTACTCAACCTTAATTCAGCCATGCTCACTTGTGGCCTAGTTTTGATTACCACCATTTTTAGCAGCTGTCCTTCAATCTGCCGATCCTAGAATTTTCACGGTTCACAACGCATCTTATAAATTTTCGGTATTTTTCTCCATGCTGCACGCTTTGGGTGGAATAAAGTGACTTTTTGCGCTCGTCTTTTGATGTGATTAAGCAACGGTTGGCGGCGAGAGTTGTGTTACTTACACGAACCAGCTCCTCCGTATTCTCTATCTCACAGTGTAAAATTCATGTTCTGATAGGTATAGTTCTGCCCCGTGGTCGATCCAACTCATCTTTTGAGGGTTAACGAGAGACAGCTAGCAGCAGGTGATCGTCGAACAAGAGGAACTCCAGATATTTGTCCAAACATGTAAAAAGAGTCACACGGAAGTGAAGGCGGTGGGCAACAGAAATGGTGGACATAATTTGCTTTAGGTTATTTCATAATAATTAATGACGTGGGAAGGACCTCCAAAAGAGTCATTGAAAGGACGTCAACAAAACGCTCAGCCTTGCTGACAGGTAGGTTGAAGATGAATAAATATCATATACCAGAATAAGGGAAAGACCATTTAACATCGAGGTTGGTGTTTGACGACTAAGATGCTTTCATAGCTACTTGCATACAAAAAGAACTCGACGCACTCAAACCATGAACCACTGATGTGAGTGCTAACTCATCCGTCCTGTCGCCGACAACACAAAAGAGGATTCATGTGGTGAGTGTTCAACGCCTGTCTGAACGACAATATTAGATAGGCCAATGCAGCCAAGTTTCATGTAGCATATTAATCAAATTGGATAAGACTGCTCAACCTGAACATGTTATTGAGTGAAGAACGTTCGTTTACATCTGTAAGCATGGATAAATAAATGCACTAAATATTTTGTTTTAGTAATGAAACCTTCTCTCATGCGCTATATTTTATGGGTTTCCCCTTCGATGCTTGTTGAAATCGAATGCTTTCAATGGGTTTGAAAATTATCAACGATAAAAAAAATCAAACCTACTCAATCGCGACGATGACTGGACACAACGTTACGCGCAGAATATTGATGATCAAAACGAGTACCAGCTTTAAAAGTTTCCACCGCCTTTCAATGTGTGAGCAGGTAAATATAATACGAAACAGCAAAAGACGTGTTCACCGTCAAATGCGAACGCTTTGTCAGATGGGATTTCGAAACATAAGACAAGATATCTAAGCAGGTAGCGAACGTTGAACGTTAAGTAAGATCCACTCGTGGTTAACCTACTGATGTAGCGTGAGCGGTGAGTGTGTCAGCGCCAATGCGCGTGACTGACAAATTACCTCTCGATGAGTTCAATCACTGGATAAAACTGGACATCTAACCGTAGGTTGATCACCTAGTGACAGATCAGCACGATTAAATCGAAGTTAATTACTAGGCAGTGCCACAAGAGATGGGACGTGCTGCAATTGTTTACCACATGTGAACAGGTTACCAAAAACTGTCCAGTCTGCGGTAAGCAGAACGTGCTGAACAAAAAGGCGGACAAAGGCCTCGTCTTCCAAACTTCTGCAAGCCCTTTCTGTGACCTGCACTCCCGATTGCCTTGTTTAATATTGACTTCACTAAACTCGACCAGCAAATATCTCTATCTTGGACAGAAAAATTGTACAGTAATAGCACTGAGTATTTCTTGGCGACCTACGATATTTCACTTGATTACGTAAGTGATCAATTTCAAATCAATAGCGAAATCAAATGACCACTTTTGCAAGGTGGTAATGCCATTTCGAAAGGTCTCGTCAGATGCTGCACAAAACACCGATGAACAGCTTAAAGTTACTTGGGCGAATTAAGCTCATGCATCAAATCAATGTATGCACTAGTCTGTCATTGGTCCCAACTGTGGCAAACGGAGGTTCAAGGTCATCAGCTTTTCAGCACACGTGACTACCAGCTCCTCGAGTGACTTAAGGATGGCATGCTTGGGATGACGCATCAACACACGGAAAGCGTTTGTCTTGTCGACCACATGACCGGTCACCAGCAGGGGTCTGGCGATCGAGGAAGCCGGCTTGCGTTCATGGGTGGAGTTGCGTCGGGTCATGCCACACATCCTTGATATGCTTGGGCACGTGTTCCTTTATTCTGAGGCGCACGGATCGATCATTTTTGACACTGTGAACGTCATCGCAGCTGCAGGTAAACTGGTCGACACAGTGTGAACTGAACAGCTCCGGCCTCTGTGTCTTAATGCGAGAAAGCGTGAGTGACGTGGAGCGACTGAGTAAACGCAGTGCAGCTGCATTTCACGTCCGTTGAATGAACTACATCGGTCGTCGCGTTAGAAACGACATATTACCACCTCCTTTGTACGATAACTGCGTGTACACCGGGTCCTTCGGAACAGACGTTAACTGTGGGTTTATTACTTCGGAATAGCTCTGAACGTCAATAAATCCCAGTGAATAACCGTTGGAGACCAGGGTCTCACGAATAAATTTCAACTCGGTATCTTGTGTATCATTCCTACGTGTAGTTCGCGCTCTGTGAAATAGAAAACGAACCAATGCGTGTCTGTGTTGTATGGGCGACAGGCTGTTGAAATTCAGATATTTTTCTCTTCAGGTGGACTTGACGTGTACTAATCAACACACTGTACAATCATCCCCCCGCCTGATGCTGAAGTCCAGGAAGGCGAGCGTGTCTTCTTTTTCAAACTCGGGCGATAACGTTAGATTTCGGTGCGAAGAGTTCAATAAATTCAATAGCTTTCGTGCTGTCTCTCTGTCTTGTGTGAATATTGTTACGTCGTAAGGATTTATGTAAGGATTTATGTTCTATGGGAGCATTCAAAAATGATGCGGTAAATCCACAATTTTAACCCTAAACCAATTGTGGTTTTCTTCAGATGTGGGCGCCAGCTCTCGAAATTGATCACAGGTTTTCGAATTGTGCTTGCACTCGCGGAGTGTCAATAATCTTTTGCGGACATTTAACTTGAAGCCCAAGAGAGCGTACTTCCAACTGACCGCTTGAAAGTAAACTCGAAGATATATTCACAATCAGTGTATGTGGATCGGTGGGACGTGTATCATTCGGTGTGATGGAAGATAATGATCTTTGGAGACTTGCCATGCTGAAGTCCCGAACACTATTTGTGGTTTGACTACCGAGGTTTAATAAGGTAATTCATAGGCTAAATGAAAATTCAACGCGAACGCAACAGTCAACACAATTTCTGAATGGAGTTCACTTTATACAAAACCAAAACCCCTTAATGCTCAATAATGATTCTAATGGGGCCTATTCACAAGGCTGGTTTAATGGGGCCTTCCAGTTTCAAACAGAAGTCAGAAACCATGGTCGTAACAACTGAAATTTATGCGACATTATTGACAGAAAATGCAATGAAAATGGTCCTTCACTTTGGACATGACATGTGCACCCCTTCAGTGGAAAAACGTTCAAATTGAATCAGCCGTAAGACCACCTCGTAAAGCTGTTATCAGCAAGGTGGATATAGATACACTGTAACAAGAAAGTCTGGCTGAGGACGACATCATGCTAAAGAAGGTCAAACTTTAGTAATGGCAAAATGATTACTTTAAATAAGATGAAACATGAGATTTTAAGGGTCTTGGCGCATTCATAATGCAAGATTGAACGTAATTATAAAATGCACGCAACACAAGGTAACTACAGAGAAAATTGTGATCGATCATCTGTGAACAACCCAAACAAATGTCAGCGAACGTAACAGGAAAATCATACCAAAAGTAGAATGTGAAACGCTCCAAACCATCTCCACCAGTGTGAAGAAATGTCGTCAAGCTATGGATAAGTGATGTTAGGAAGTCATGCGTTTAGCCAGACTGTTTCAAATTTGAATCTTATCTTTTCCGAAATTTCTACTGAAACTAATGTGTGTGTATTTTCTCCGGACTGACGTTAGTGCGTAATAAATAGTAGGCACGCTGGAGCACGTAATATGAATATTAAATGACCTTAAAATGTAGATCGCTCATGTTATTACAGTTCAAAAAGTACAGCAGTTTCTCCGTGATTTACTTACAGTAAACTATAACACGCACATTGTGCAAAACCATGCATGTTGTAGGCTACGGACTGTAAGTTCCGTGTGGGTATTTGTAGAACTGTTAGTTTTTGCTGATAATCCTCCTCAGTTCACAACGACGATATTGCTAATCGAACATGCCCCACATTTTCGATCGTGCGTTAATATACAACAATTCAGTGGCTGATTTCACTACCGCGTGAATGATCTTCATCTTAATTTTTAAGTGTGCAGTCTGTTTTATTTCCTTGAATATGGGTACGAGTATGCATACAATGGAAACGCATCTTCAGTAAAGATATCTATACTTGCTCATGCAGAAGTCGCTACCAGAAAAATGGAGTTTCGTTGTCTGTTTTGAGGTACAAATACACAAGTGCAAATTAAACATATCAACATACCACCGTGACTTGCATCCACTTGGCTTACCACATTGTTGTCGATTTATTCGGGAAAATGTCCAGATCTGTGAAATGCAATCGGATCCGTGATGGGACGCATATAGTGAAGGCTTCGAGCAAAGCGAGATGGACGAACTGTAAATAAGATTGGCGAAGTCCAGTCGAAAACTGTCTGAAGCTGCTTGCACGCCGGCATAATAACTCGCACAGCAAAACTAACACAAGCCTGAGGCAATCACTTTCATGATGTGGTGGTGAATGTACATTCTAACTCATTTGCGAGTTGATTTTACCATTCACCTCAGACAAACTTCGAACAACATCTGATGTTCCTGTGGTGAGATGTGTGGTGGAAATTCACCGGGTTGCGATACCTGAGAAGCGACAACAACCAGGAAAACGATTACATGCTTCTCGCAAATTTCTACCATTAAACACACGATACTTATCCCAGTATACCTTATAAAGTGGTGATGCCTCGTCTCTCTTCATTACTTTGATGGAAAATGCAATTTGCGGTCAATATGTTCTTGGGAAAATGACTGATTTTGGACTCAGCCGCCGCCACTCTTCCCTTTTTATGAGGACGTTCATAAACGCTGATTAATTACTAACTTGGGCAAGTTCGATCACAATAAATTGAACGTCACTCAGAATTTGTGAAAGTTTTCCAGCTTTGTAGACGTTTCTGTTAGCCTTTATCGAGAAGAAACACTAGACTCGAATTTCGACTTCGATGTAGGCCGTTGGTAGTGTATATCCTTGTTACGGCCAATATTTAAAATCCAGTGAGCCTTTCGTGAGAAAATCGTGTTGACTATTGTTTCACAGATCTCAGGCTGGAAGTAGCTGACCTATAGTATACGATTTTCCAGTTTCTTTGGGTTGTGAGTAATGTTCATCTAGCCCGATCTCCCCGAGAGAGGTAACTTAACTGTGTTATCGATTTTATTGCTCTCTTATATTTATTTGCGGGGTGGGACACCTACATATAGTGTTTGTCAAGTGGTCTAATTACGTGACGATTCCATCGATTTGTCACAGGGGACACCACACGTTCACGTGTGGGAAAGTGTAACATGTGAAAAGTAACATTTAATTAACTAAGGGGTATTACATAATACACCAGTGGTTCTTAACAGAGTAGACGTTGACAAACGTAACATTCCAGGAGGATGGAATGAGTAGGTGAGTTTGAGTTTAGAGGCGGATGCTATTAACGATGTCACTCTGAGTCGAATTTCCAAAATAACGCACACCTGTGCCACTTTTTACGTGAGGGGAGCGAAGGATTGTTCGGTAATCCTGTCACTGTGTGAACAGTCTCTTTGGCGTTCCTCCAGCGTGGATTTCTCCGACCTCTTATCATGAGAAAAACATAATCTATATGTTTAGCGGTGTCTTCATCTAGATGTATGGCTACTTTATCAAAATATTCGGCATATTTTGCGAGGAACGTTTTCCAGGGAGCAGGGATATCCACGTTCAGACATCATCTCAGTGAACACCGAATTTTACACCATGAATCTCACACATCTTTACAAGTAATACATCAAATTTCCAGGCTTCCCAAGTTAACTTCGATGTCCGTCGATCGATAGTGAATATCGGAATTTTCAAAAGTGCAAAAACCGTCACAAAGAAATTATTGACCACAACACGACATGTGGTATTCTGAAATATGCGAGAGTACTCGGAAGTTTATTTGGCTCAAACCCACGCAGTAGCAAAAACAGATTGGTTCAACGAAACTGCGATGTAATCCGCATTTTGTACAACGCAATTAATAATGTGGATACAAAACCACAATACTGTTTGGTTACGAATTACATTCACTATACAAATTCCCTGTTTTGTTGTTATCGAAAAGAACTAGGCTTTGGGTTTGAGCCAAGCAAACTTGTGAGTATTTCACACGACAAAGATTTTGCATGATGATTTAATTGCTGGCGACTTTACGAGTATATCTAGTCCAACTATATACATAACTCCTCAGTTGTTTGGCACTCTTTCAAAACGGATAGTCACTATTCGACTGCGGTTATTTGTATTATAGCTCCAACCCCCCCCTGTTTGACATGTTTTTCTAATATGACTGTAACCAAATTCACATTTGAATGATTTTTGTCGAGTGGAAAAAAATTGAAAAGAACCCGTTGAAAAAACAGTGGCATGTTGAAAGGTATCCTCAGCAAGGACATCTCCGCGATATCTTTTTAAAGGTATGACAAATCCAAGTTAGCGTATTGACACGAGCCTAACTGGCATTTAGCTTCATGAACAGAATAGAGCCAGGTCTTACCGACTTGAAGCTAAGAATCGTTAAACCTACTGTGTGAATTTCTGATCGATCGATCCAGGGAGATCAATCAACACAAACTCGTAATCAGGGTTTTCTTCTTGGGCACAAGATGTTTCATTGCATGCTGAAGCAATTGACTGTGGTGCATCAGACGTTCCACGTTAGAATCTTAGACCTAGCGGCGAGACCGTGAGCGGCCGAATCAACCCGAAGGGACAATCAACCTCAATTAGAGCTTTTTGCATTGACTATTTTGACCGAGGGGTTAGTGGTCAAAGTGGAACACACATCAACCTTTTCCGATAAATTGTGTCGGCTCGACCATCCTGCTGAAGTTGCCTTCTGTTGTACACAACTGCCAGCCCAACACTGTTCTGACTGACCCACTGTGTATTTTAGTGTCATTACTCACTTGTGCCCTACTAAGATAAGACATCCTCAAGTCACCCGCAGAAGTTGTTTTATGAAACTTAAGAGGCGGATAGTCGGCGTATACACAGCAGATATATTCCGTACACTTTTGAACAAAATAGCGAACAGGGTGATTTCCAGCAGTCAGGTAGTGTAGGACATACATTGCACTGTGCACCTTGTAAGTCCAAACAATCAGCCAAGGTCAGTGTGCAATGACTAATCGCTCCGGACCCGATATTAAAAGAGGAATGGCTGTGGCAATCAAACAGATACACCTTCACGTATATACACACGATTCTTGGTATCGATTAGGTTGCAGCATTAGTGAAAGGGTGGTCAACTGATGACGAAAGTCCAAATATCGCGAGATGCTAACTGTTCGTTTCCTACTTTCAGTCACGAACTTAAAAAAATAGATTGTCCAATTTATGCAGGCAGCTCAGTTGTTCTGAAGCCTTCAATCAAATAAGAACATATAACTTAATCTGGATACACTCATAAGTCACGCATTCGTTTAGTCAGAAGGAAGTTCCAAAAATTAGGAAGTATAAAACCGATTTGTGATTTGCCTGAACAGAATATTGCTTGTCCAGTGGGAAAACGTGGCTTCATCGTTCTGTCGCCCCTTGTTCGTTTGACATGACCAACACAAGTGGTGCAATGATCTCCGGTGACATGACACATAGCAGAAGTGATTATCGTTTCCAGGGTCTACATTCTCCACCCCTGTGAACTCTGCACGCAGTGAGGAACTCGTGGTGCACCTGTATTCACCTTCTATCTCACGGTTATATCGTGCTCTCAGTATTCTCAATCGGACTCAACATTGATGAATAGGGCGCCAGTCGCAACGCTCCAGCAAACACTCGCCGGATCATTGTGACACGGTGCGTTGTCGCACACCAGCACAACGTCTGACATAGGTATACTGATATTAATCTGACCTAGCAGGGTTTACAGCCAGCCTTTGCAATTGCAACTGTTGTATGCTTCAGTCCTCATTGTACATCTTATCGAGTTTGATGTCGCATCTCCAATCGAATGAAGGTTGCAGCCTGTGCTATTTACTAAAGTGACGTAACCTTCCGTTCATTTTAATAATCGTCCTACTGACTTCGTGAAGAGCAAAGTGAAGTTTGTTTAATCAGTTTAGCAGTTAAGCTTTTTATTTACATAACGTTCCATCAGTCGATAGGCAAACAATCGTCGTAATTCCGTACTCTTATTCAAGCGCATGCCAACGGGTAGCTGACACAGTCTGTTGACAGTTAGGCACTGGCCATCCCAGTATTGACTACTTTTTAGGGTCGATAAACCCTTCCCAAACTCAGCATCTACAAGCGGTCTCAAAAATTGTAGTGTAACCTTTGAGTCTACGAAAGTCCACTGTAGCAACATATCGATCTCTGGTTCTGTCAGAATCTTGTTTCCACTTCCTCTATGAGGCTGAGCTCCACAACTGATGCAATCCACATGAAGCCACTTTTAATTGGTATTACAGTTGATTCCTTTCAGAAGGGCAACCCTACGCCAGTCATCGCCCCTTTCAAATGCTTTGATAATCTATCTTTTTTGTTTCCGAACTGATACGGGTGTATTTGCGTCCACCAGCCATGTATAGGAAAGAAATTAGAGAAATGTTTTCACAAACTGGTTCACTCCCACATTGCACCTCGAGGTCTACCACGACCGCAAAATTCACTGGCACCGGAAGTGAGATCCAAAGATACTCTTGTCAAAGAAACCAATACGGCTCACAAGGTGACGACTTAGTCGGAACAGGCTGACATGTGCTCCAACTTGATCACTAACCCCGATCTGATTAGGCAAAACCGTTGACACCCTCGAATAGCATGCACCACTGCCTCGGTCAAGGTAGGCAATGCAAAAAGCTCTAATTAATGTTGATTGTCCCTTCGGGTTGATTCGGCCGCTCACATTCTCGCCGCTAGGTCTAAGATTCTAACGTGGAACGTCTAATGCACCACAATCGATTGCTTCAGCATGCAATGAAACATCTTGTGCCCAAAAAGCAGACAGATATTTTGAAAGGTGTATACTCGTCCAAGGCTTTGATCGGGTAGAACAAGTGCAATTTTGCATTAAACTTCAGGTCTAGAGTACAGAAATCCCCTCCCTGTTTGGCTGATCAAGACCTAGAAGGTCGTTATGTTAATGTTGAACCGAATGAGGTTTTCTCTGGTTCGTTTTCTGAACCCGGCGGTGTGCCGCAACGTCCCATACTAAGACCTTCGCTACTTATCCTGTTTATGCTTGAACCTACACATTTCGTCAATTTCCGGTTAGTGTTATATGCTGATGACACTAACATTTAGCTTATCATGGACAGTGTGAGTGACAGCAAACATCTGCGAAGTGATATGAAACTATTACACCATTGGGCCACAAAAAGCCATCTCCCGTTCAACACGGTTAAATGTAAAGTTATATACATCTGTTATTCGGGCAACACAGAGTACTTTCCGGAAGACAAAATCTGAGTACTGGTGCATGCGTATTGAACTTAGAGGCGAATATTTCAAGTACCTTCAGCCTGTAGTCCAACAGAGTGTCACTGACGAAGATAAGCAACTCGGTGCGTAGGTTACTCAGCAAGCCATTTGG
The DNA here is from genome assembly GCA_008508345.1 of Paragonimus westermani. Classification (NCBI taxonomy): domain Eukaryota; kingdom Metazoa; phylum Platyhelminthes; class Trematoda; order Plagiorchiida; family Troglotrematidae; genus Paragonimus; species Paragonimus westermani. The sequence continues at coordinate 119,826 of QNGE01000730.1, read as the reverse complement.
GGAGCCCCACTTAAACTGTTTCTACGTTGTAGCCGGTTCACTGCTTCACTCCAACTTGTCTCAAGTTAGATATTCAAGGTTGTCCTCCTTCGTTAATGGCAGTTTTCAATCTTATTAAGAAGTTACAACGTAGCTACACAGAACGGATTGGGACGTTATGTTCTCTTCCCTAACCACATGGGTTGCGTTAACCGGGACCGTACTCAGCAAGGCCGGCATATCAAATGAGACATGATTTTAGTGTATTGGTTTCTAAATCACCCCTAATATCCATTAAGAAAACAACACATGCTGGATAAGAATAACGGCTTAAGAATTACCTCGTTCAGTCCATTTAACCTGAGAAGATTAGTTTGCAATGAATACTCATTCGCCGTCCACATGTGCTCACTGTGGGACAACCTCACGAAGTCTGTCCTACCTCTTTTATCGTACTTGAGTTCAGGTGAAGAACCGATGGAAGCATTTGAGATACAGTACAGTGTATTTAGCCAGCTGGATAACCGGTATAATAAGTCGGAGTGAAGAGATTCTCGACCTATCAGTGTTGATTTTAGCCACCTGTGGTCTGTCGAGTTATAGCGCGATTTTTGTTTTTCATATTCAGTGGATGGTTTTCTGTCCTGTCTATTATCTAGTGAGTTTATCTTTTGCAACCTATCTTTTTGCTGACTCTCTGAAACTGAAACATTCTTCAGATGCACAATTTTTTGTCAACTACCTAACACATATTCGGAGGCATACTAGGATTCTCAGCTATGGATAATTTGTAAACTCCCTATGAATCCTATGAAACAATTGTTTACTGTTCTGCATAATAACGCACTTTTCAGCTGTGCGGTATTATTTTTATGGTTCTAATTAAGGTTCTCTTGGTTTGAATAGGTGACTTAAGGTTACGCCGGATACTCATATCGTGCCACCGGATTTTATCACATGCGGTCATAGTATGACCATAAATTTTGAACTTTCTTCATGTTGATTAAGATGGTTAGATTATGGAACATCAGAACAGCAGTGGATTTTAAACTGTTGACCTTGATAAGTTTTTCTGGATATATATTCAGTGGTTTCAGTTATCTCTCGCCAAAATACACCTGTTTGGTGTCGATTAAAATAAGTAACTTTGAAGAAAAAAATCAAAAAAACTTACTTTCTGTAAATGTTGGCAGAAATGAAGGTCACCAGTTAGAGGAAAAGCAACACTGTCAAACACACCCACTTATTTTCGTGCTTGTTTCCTGCCGTTAAGGTAGGGCACGTCAAACACTTTGAAAATTTTGACTCCTTAAAATAGATACGTCCTGTTTCTACTTCAACCGTGTCATGCGGACTGACAAGTGTTTATCAGTGCTTTGAATTGTAGGGTCTGTATTGGGCTTCTCTTTCAACTACCAGCCGAAACGTTGTAATGAGAGTGAAATAGAGAACCGGCGTGCAAAGGGTTTTTGGACACACCCAAGGAACTAAAACAAGGTAAAAACAATCCTCCTCTTATAACATTGACTTCCAGTACACATTCAACAAGCGGTCAATACAACAAAAGCAACAGTTCGAGTGGGCCCATCATTAATTTATTCCATCAGAGCAGAAATAAGACATATATTGCGATATGTTAACATNGTCCCTGTTTGTCGTTAAATATTTGATGTATATAACTGGCATGTTTTACGTTTGCGACTGATGAGAGTAAATGAAATGCTAACATATCGCAATATATGTCTTCTTTCTGCTCTGATGAAGTGGTTAAAGGGAACTCAGTGTTTGAAATTAATTTATTCACCAAAGCTGAAATGATCATTCATCTGCCCTCGGTCATAAGCGAAGGCATCCCAAAGACGTTTAAGACGGTTCCATAATTAGGTTCTTAATGAGTAGATGTGGTCAAGTTTATGCTTAATTACCTGCAACTGAATGAATTAATTCCAATAAATTACTTAATAGTTAACCCAGACAAGTGTATTCCTGCATTTGTATGATCTCCTGAATTGGCGTTAACTACGCATGCCAAGGATGGGAACATTTTGCAAAACCATGCAAACTTTCTGTCTGGGTAATCGAAGAAAATTAGCTACAAAATTGCGATTTCGATCACACGTTTCTTTTCTCTAATGTGTCTGCACTCCATTTTCTGTCTTCATTCGGGCTTACTTGGCTTCATCCCTGTAAACTTCACATGGCAATTAATTCAGAGAAACAATTCTATTCCAGATATCCCTAATTAAACATATTTTCTCAATGTCCATGCACGTTTTGTTATAGGATTATCTTATTTTATCTGAACCTTATCTGAGTACTGCGGAATAGTTAGTTATGCTGACAATTACTGTCCGAGCGAACCAGATTTTTTCTGTTTTCGACAGCTGAGAATAACAACGTCATTCCCGGAACAACAGAGTGGAATTTTATCAGTGAAGACAGACGGCGTACATTGTAAGCTATTATCAGTTTGTCTAATCTTCAAGTCGCTAAATTACATCAGTCGGATAAATAACAATTTCAGTTGGCGGTTACGAAGAAGTATCTTGAAAAGGAAGGGAGTACCGAAGAAATCATTTTAGTCGGCAATAGGTATATATACAAGATATGCAAGACCAATTGGAAGCAGTCGATTTGTATTGCTTGGAAAAACGCGGACAATATAGGTTCCCGATTATATCGCCCGAGCTGTTCACGTAAACAGAATGCTGCCAAAATACTGGTTACATGCATTCACAGGGGAGTCAGTCAAAACGTTTAAATTGCATCAAGTGTTTTGCGGATCTGTTTGATAGCCTGAGAACAGAGAAAGATAGAACCACAAAATAAATGGATGTGTATGCAAGCCTTAAAGAATCTTGAAATGAAGTGGTGAACTTTGAGCAGTGTTATCAAACACCGCATAAGAAGTGGGTTTAGTGATGTTTGTGAAAACAGTGGTTATTGTAGGTAAGTAAGACCTGTCTTTCCGCAAACTATTGTAGGAATGCGTGGATTATGAACACACTCTCGGAGTATGCAACCCAGTGAATAACTTCACAAATAGTTCGTAGTGGCTTTCACCAGAGACCAAAGGCGCAATAACCTTGACGTTAAGCAGTAATCGCAAACAGATCTCGGTCATTTAGTCACTCGTTCAAAACAGACAGACAGTGTTATAATTAGAATGAAGTAAGTGTAGCGCAGACAGTTACATGCGACCTAGCTTTGTAAGTGTGCGTGAAAAAAACACTTCCTCCTAGTGATAAATTTTCCGGTTTAAATAAGGATTTCGGATACACTGGGACATTTCACTTTACACCAAAGAATTTAGTGGCACTAGACGTGGTACTTCTTGTTGAAAGAGAGCGCATCGTGTCCTGTTGATGAAGTTAGCAATCAACGAATTGAATAGACTCGGTTGGATTTTGTATTCTGGAGACGGTTGACAGAGAAAAATCTCCTTTATGCCTCTGGAAGCGCTTTGCGACCTACAGGCATAAGAAAGTTTGTACACAAAAATAAAGGCACTAAAAACACTGAAGATCGTGTGCCTGTTGATCGCAAATAAATGGCAGAAATGGAGGTGCAATAATCTTTGTGAAGTTTGGAGTATCATTTGCCTTGCTTGGTACCACAGGAATCTTAAAGCGGGCAAAGTTAGTTGCATTTGTGCTCAGTAATATATCTAACAAGCATTCACCATGAAATCCGGATTTTGCAAAAATTGTAAGGAGTTCAAGTGGATGCAAAGCCTAAACAAGCTGCTTCTGTAGATAATAGGGTGGCTTTTGCTCCAACGTTTATGTTGTCCATCGCAACTTTGTGGGAGGCTGGACGATACTCAGCATATTGAATGCGTTGTCCGACGGATTGTGGAAGAACTCGAGCTGTTCTGGCAAATAGTCTCGTCACGAGCCGGCATTCTTCCTTAAACCATTAAATTTGCTATGCAATTTTGTGTGAGATATAAGCCCATATCTTCAAAAAATCGTTTAACACTTCCAATAATGCAGCGATATACTGCTAATTTTTTTTCATTGTTGATAAAGTTCCTTCAGCTGTTATTGATCTCGTCTGACTGGTTTGTTGGAGAACTACTGGAGGAATGTTTGCTATCGTTTTCTCGTTTAGCTTAGGCGCTTTGCAAATGTAATTTGGAATATTCCTATAGGCCTGCTTTGTCCCGGTGGGTAATGTACACCAACCATAGCTCAGAAGCGTACGGCACAACTACCAAAAGCACACCTACAATTACGAATAACTGGACAACAAATTGTCCTTCCCTGCAAGGCTAGGATTACTGAAGTGGAAGCTTCCCACTCAGTTATGAAGAAGGTTTAGAAGAATTAGAAACCGTTGAACAGTTGGGAGAAGTGTTCAAAACGTAGCTGCTTGACAATCTGTTAAGCAGTGCACTGGGGGTACTCGGAAGTACGGGCTACCAACACAGACTATCGAATTGGGCATTCCTCGTTCGTCGTGCACGATCCAGCTCTATCGCTGAACTTATAATGTGCTCTCAAGCTAGTTTGGTGTGTTTCGTTTAGTCATATAAGTGAGTTTGCGTGATAACCTAACAAGTTGGTGCTACCCAGACGGAATGCTATTCCAAGATACTTAAGTATATATAACAGGTTGACGTTCAACAGTAATTAAGATAATCGTATGTTACTGACAGGTAGTAGGGGGATTTTGTTGATATATATTCGGAACCTCACTCATACCAGATTCGGTTTTGACACTTTGAGTGTAAATTTCGGTCTTACTCAATATGAGGAAAGCGGAGAACATGTTACCAAGGTTGCGTCAGGAACTAATGACCTGAGTTCTAACCCCAGTTACGGCGATGACGCACTAGTGACAAGTTTAACAAAACCAAACTTTGAGTATGGTGCTTTTTGCGAAGGGTGCTGGATGAGTTATGTACAGTTTATACCAACACAATAGTATGAATCGTCGATATAAGTTTCAAAAACGCAAGTTTTCACCACTCCGCTTCTACAAACAAAAATCGGAATTCGCTCGAATCATTTTCTCCAACTATGAAGTGATTTAGCTTGTGAATTCGTTGAACACGTCTTTCAAACAGTTAATGTAATGTTTGTTCGTACTCGACTTATTATTTTAGTACTCAGTTTGATGATCTGAACCCAATGTTTGTTTGTTTGTTCTTTCTGATTGGTTCAAATATAATACAATGTGATTTGCCAAACTGGAATTGTACAATTTCGTAGGTATAAATAGCTATAGAGCATACGTTAACCTGTTTTCTGTGCGTTTCTATTTTGTCAAACGTAAGTTGCCTCCAACCTATTTCTGTCCAGATAAATGGTATTTCCGTTTTCAAAAATTGGGTTGGTCGGCTCACTTATGTTTAAATTAAGCTGTAAGGTAAACTTGACTTTTCACGATTTGGTTTTCTTGAGTATTCTGTTACTCACACTCAGCTAGAACTAACGAAAAATTAACTCGCAGTTTTATCTGTCGAATTTTATTCGTGATTTGTAGTTTTTCAACCATAGTGGAACTGATTTTCATAGTCTGTGTATAAGAGTGGTAAACTGCGTTATCGGTTCGCGTCAGGCATGAGGTGGATGGCTGGGTGAAGATAAACATAGTCTCATTCAAAACACAAGTCCCCACAGCAGTTGCCATCAACTTCAAAAATTCGGTTGTTCAAATCACGAGGGTCCATCTCATGACCAACAGCTCACTGGTATAATTTTCATTATTTCGGCCATAACCAAGTGCTAGTAACGATCATGTACAATATTTTCAAAAGCGGTGATCTAATGGAAAGAGGTGCTGGTTACCGAAACAAGGGTGGTTGATTCGAAACGTGACCAACAGTCCGGACCTAAATTACTGAAATCAAACGCCCACGGTTATGGGCTGATATTAGTTCGTACACTTACCTTACCGCAAGTGTACGAGAAAGATTATTCTCTGAAAATGCAGGCTGTACGGTTTATGACCGAAGCCAATCGAACAGCAAAGCATTTTGAACAGTACCTTGTGTTGTTTCAACATGCGTGTGTGAGGTTCTGGGAGGCAAATGAATAAAGCTTTTATTTTGAAGGTGATTGTGCGATTTATTCACGAGTCATTAAGATATATGAACGTTACACGGCTAAGGAGTAACAACTTTTAGGTTGTACACTTTTCTTTTCGTTTTTGCTGGACTAGTTCAGTCACTCTATTTGGCCTGTAAGTTAGGGCTCGTCCGCTTTCAGAAGCGATCAGCATAGATTGTGCCAGCAACTGGCCTCAGCTGACCACTGGCAAAGTAACTGAGAAATAAACAACTCGATTGTTTTTAGCCTATGCTTGAATGAAGTATAAAGGGAGACGAAATTCACACATCCCCTGAGCCTGGCTTTCTCCACCTCGTGATGCAATGAATCAATGCCTGATCTATCATTCGGAAACTTGGTGACATGTTCCCATTTCCCCACAAGTGTTACGCAGATCAGATCAAATACGGTTGGACCAAGTACCCTACAGTTCACCACCTGTAAGAATGAAATCTCTTTTAACTGACTCAGTCAGACGGTTGTGGTGAATAGAAAAATCATTAGTGAACAGTTAACTTCATATCGCAATTTGAACGGTTTCGTTTTAGGTACTGGGATCTGTGACCACAACCGATACGAAAAAGTGAAATTGAAACCAGAACACAACACTATTTTCAGCTGAACAGCATTTTGTGTTATGTTTCATTTTGCTTTGGATTAACAACATATTCCGAAGTTTTACCCAATTCGCTTAAAAGGTTTTCAAAACGAACAGCGACTGAACATTATTGCTCTAGTTGTGTACAATACTTCGCCACTAATTCACTTCTCCGAGCAATCAAACCTACAGAGTGACCACCAACTTGAGAATGGAGGTCATCCTGGCAGTTAGCCATGTTTGCTCATCGATTTACTTTTGAGGCTATCAGTAGTTTAATACTGATACATGGCAGCTGCAGATGTATTCGTTGTTTCCATTTAATTAAGGATGGAAAAGGCAATGGGCTGTTTTCGTTGATTGATTCTCATAAATTCATCGTGAACACACTGTAACGGAACAGCATTTCAACAGGTGCACAGTTTCTCACATATGGCTCTTGGCTTATACCTATCCTCTGTTAAATCGCAGATGTTCCTGGAAGAATGAAATTTCCGTTTGCAAACAAGATATACACACCTAATTAAAACGATCACCCAAGTGCCAGAGCATTGAATTCGGGGACACATTGTGAACAGTCGGTCATATCGTGTAATTTTTTCTACCGCAATTGTGAAACAAACGTTTTTCTAGACAGGGTGCATTAGATGTAGTTTGATGAGAATTGAGATTAACCGAAGTCTAGTTCACCACATCATTCAGAAGGTAATTACCTAATGTCAGTGGCCAAGTATGCTGATCAGCACACAAGCTTAAAACCTCTGTCTTTCTTGCAGCAGACTGACAGAGTAAAAGACGTAAACAGAACCAAGTTGGTTATCTGATGATGGACTGCTTCTTACAACGCTGAGTATAATAGATTATGTAGTTTTTGTTCTCTCGATACTATGTACTGTACGGTCGAAATTTACATTATCATCAGTGACGAAGACAGACTCCCCAAGCTACTTTCAGCATACATTCGTACAGCAAGCAATATCTATGATTATCTTTCTTATGAAATGCTGGCTGGTCTTTCTGTTTTATATGATATACACAAAGAAACCCATGGCGATGGCAGTAAGAGCAAACGGGCAACGGGCTGTAACTGCTGCTACCATAAATCCATTTCGCAGGTTGAAACCTGGAATACTTAATCTTCCGGAAGAGGTCATAATCAGCCAGTAGATTCACGTAAAAAATGACACAACAAAACTATAAAAGTCGGCGTAAAACACTTGGATTGTGTGTTGTGCGTGAGGAAAGTGAACACTTGCAAGTTGACCACGTCGGTTTGAAAGTTCATCCTCATGGATATCTTTGTCTTCACATACTCTAGCTGTCGTCCTGCTGAGGGCGATGTTTTTTGCATTTATCTTCACTTTTCAACCGCAATGACATTCATCTGTGAACAACATGACCAGCTGCTGCAAGACTGACCTGTTTAAAAGTTTTATGCAGCTAACCAAAGGCCTGTGCAAAACAGTGAAAACGTTCGACATGTTATGCACCTCTGGTTGCTTGTACGAACTAAACACCATCTTGATTGGGATATAATAGAATTAGCAGCTGGTAACATTTTTACTGTTCACATGAGAGATAATTTGTGTAGCCTGATGAACAAAAGGCTACCACGTGTGTAAAACCACTACAATAAAGCGGTGGGAAATTTGCCGATATTTTGTGCGCATAAATGAACGTCAGACAGATTTGATAATCATAGTGAAAAAACACATCTTGAAAAATTGCGGTTCCGGTCATAAAAATCATCGAAATCATCAGTATACTCCAACTAAGTTGGAATCCTGATAGCTGAGTGAAAAATGTTCCACCAAAAACTGAAAACTCTTGCGTTTTGATGTAAATCACATTTAGATTTTTTATATAAGTACCGCAATTGTTACGTAGCCTCAGCTGGGTGGCATGATAACGTTGAACTGACCAGCTGCTTCTAGGTGTGGCTCGTAAAATTCTACATATCTCACTAGTCAACACATCTGACGCGTATTCTATGCCTAGTGTGCTGTTGCGCGTTCACTGTTTCAGTTGGCTTTCAATCCCTATGCACTAACAACCTGTCGAGAGCTTATATATATATATATCGCAATTTAAGTTAAGACAAAAGGCTACTCGTGAACTGCAATCGTTCAGAAAGCAAATTCTGTAGGACTGAATTCACAGCAGAATTAAATAAAACGTTCTGCTGTCACGCAATCAGTTGACAATGCATATTCTTTTGTGGATCCAATGTTTAACCCCTTCGTTCGTTATTGCCGTGTATGGTTTCAAATTTCATCCACCCATTCATAAATCAGTATGAGAATGAGTAATTCGTGCGGAGAAACCCAGTAGCGGATACAACATATTTTGTGACCCGTTCTCTCTCAGTTTCTAACCGTACCCAAGAAACCACACATGTTGATGGAAACAATTTATTTGCTATGGTTACACGTTATGGTTTGTGGAAGTGGAGAACATTCTAATAGTTCAGTTTTTATGTGATATTCTATCAGCTTAGTTGAACATCCATCCAAAATTCTCGAGTTGAGTTTCATCCTGTTTAGGCTAACCAGACCTGCAACCCACCACTTGGCAATTTTAAAGAGCATTGTGATCTCTGTTAGACTGCAAAAATGTGAACTGGTGTATATTTGTTTAACCGAAAAACCCTATTTAATTTCTGTTGGACTGTCTTGCACTCGCCATTCATAATTCATTGGTAATAGCTGCTAACCACCTGTATTTAATGTCTTCCATGGTATCATTTATATATAACCTGATCAGCTTTGGGTAATCTGTACTTTCGTTCACAATACTGTTGTTTACATCGAGTCACATTCTTTATTAAAGTTGTTATTTCATTTCACAGAGTGATTTTCATTTACCGCTGTATTCCAATACTATTTTTGTAACTCATTCTAAGTGATGTATACAGTGCATTTACGTGTCAAGCGTTTGAGCCTTCAGCTCAACTCTACAGGCTACTGTAATTTAAATGTAGTTTATTCGACCTGCCCACCAGTGTAGATCACACCAGCTACGCAACCACGCTTTCATAAATTGCGCGCATGATGGGAACTCTGTGCAGCCTATATATCAATAACTACTCATCACATCGTTTAAATGTTGGCTGGTTTATCCAAACCGAGTCCGCTGGTTCATTCTAGTCGTATGAAAAAGTCGGTAACCAACGTGGCCACACCGACCTATGAAATCATGCACTCCTCTCAGTACATCTGCGCAACACCTGATAATCTTTGCATCCACAGTTTGACACACCTGGTGAAACCGATTTCTCCAGTCGTTTTTCCCAGAAATAAAGAGCATGATTTGCACCACGAATTCAATGTTCTTGTGTCTCAGACTGCCAATGCTCGATCCTGCATTAAACACCGTACAGTGATCAGCGATATTGGGTTGCACATTTCTTTGCAAAACTCTCTCAGTGTTTTACTTTGGTAAACTCAATTCTCGAGCCAGCCTCAGATAACACTTCTAAATGAGCAAACTGAATGCTACAGAGCCTGTCACATGCATCTGATTTGATAAAGTCGCCAGCATTGTGGAGAATTAGTGGGACATTAAAAATAAGGCCAGTATTAATTTCAGTTTGGCGACTTACAGTCCACCTTGAGATAAACGATGTGGTTGCCTTTTTTAAGCGTAAATAGCGATAACGCAAAAATCGTCGGGAAAATAATCGCGCTCAACTGTACGAATGACTAATTTCAGTATAGAAACTGCTGAGATAGCTATTAACTCGGTATTACATGAATGCCTTACAAAGTGACCTGTCTAATCCTATCCCACCTCATACTTTTTTCTACGAAAGCGCTGAAAAAGGGTAATTTAACATCTTGGTAAATCGCACTGGAAACTGATTGATTGCTTCTCTATATTCTGAAAGAGTAGGCTAAAATGTCAGCAGCACACCTCTACTGTGTTTGCCTTACACGTTTGCTAATCAGCCAGTTGAAGTTAACACGCATACGTCTAAGTTAAGTACCTCTTCGACAACTGATGTCAGGCACTTCAGGTTAGTTGTTTGCTTCTAACATTTTACCTGATAATTTGAAACAAACGTCAAACTATAAAAACAACTGTGTTTATTTGGCAAATGTTCAACGCAGCGTCCGACACTCAAAACTTCACGTGCCAATAAACTTCATCTTCTCGAGAACGATAATGTCGTTGCGACTATGTGTTAAAGTCGTTAGTCAAACACAACAAATACACACACACGCACACACTTCTGTGAGATAGTCGGGATGAACTTTCAGTAAGATGGAGCCTACCGTGAGAGCTAATCTGGGTTGAGAAGTAAATAACAAACTACCACATGGGTGTGCAACAGATTACAGAGGGAATGCTGTAGATACCTATATAAACCAGAATTCCTGACTGGAGCAACCTTCACTTGCCATAAACCTTACTGCTACAACCTCTATAAAGTCAAGTATCAGACAAGTTTTGCTGAAATATTAACCATCAATACCACACAATCCAGGATTTCAGTTTTGGCTAGCTTTGTTTAGCTCGCCAAAGTGCAAAGTAGTAGCTCATCTAAATTCGAGCGAAAGACAATTTCAAACTCACCTGGTTGCTTAGGATAATGAAAACTGGAGACGATACTTTATACCAATTTGATGTGAAGTCGCTGTTAGCAACTGGTCCCCTGACGAATTTCTGCCATCTTATATGAGCGATCATTATTTAGAAGTTATAATATCAGGAACTGTCAGAAAATTCTCTACTGTGCTTGAAAAACAAGTGTCTTTTTTTCTTTCAAAATTTAGCTAATATACAAATATTTGAGGCAGCTGTTGGTAGCCAATCCGGTCCTGCACTTGTCAACATTTCCGTAACGAAGCTTGACAACCAGATAACAGAGTACCTACCTTCAGCGCAGTGTACGAAAAAAAATGACAACAATCTCACCACAGGCGATCAGCTGTAAGCGTAGGATTCAATGGCCGAAATGTTATTCGTAACTAAACGTGCTATTTTACGAAAAGTTTGATGTATAAACAGTGTTTACACATAGTGGTACAATGGGGCATTATAATTAGGTAGACAGAGTGAACTCCTTGGAATGATTGAAAAGCAGCTGATATTAACTAGCACTGATCCTGAGCCCACAAGGACCACCTTTATTGTCGACCCCGGCGAGAAAGTCCGTGATTTCCTGCAGACGTCATAAATCAAGCTACTATTTTCAAGTGAACTACACGTCCTTGGGTTGTGCTAAACGCCATGTTGTATTGTACAACTTCAGATTGTTTGAAAAGTACCAGTTGTTTTAACCAAACTGACTGTAGGCTTATCTGGATTTATTCCACATAAACGACAATATATCAAATGCGTGCATTTTTCAAGGTTCGAAAGTGATATATTCTTTCATTTGCAGTGGATTGGTGAGGCGCACAATTTACGCACACGTTTTGACCAAGTAGATCAAATCAGTTGGGTTGGTCTAGATGTGAGCTATCATCTCGTGTACAGTTCTCGAATGGATAAAATCTTGATGAATGTTACAAAAAATCGTGTTATCCCACTTCTTACCCAGTAGAATGCAAACATTTCTAAAAGTACCGTTGACAGGCACTGTTCCGGTTAATTATTTCACTTCATTACTTTCTGACTACTCCCTAAATGGTTTGTGGTGAATGCTTGTCTGACTCGAAACGATGGCAACCTGAGTAGACTATCCTTGATTGATCGAAAGCTTTCGCATCAAACATGTAACGGCTTCAGTAAATTGTAGATATTAAGGCAAAATTGTGTGACTGAGTATGTATCGCCGAAGTACTAATCTCTATGTTTTATGAATGCAGATGTTTTAATAGACTGTCCACCAATCATGTCGCGAACCTCTTGTGAACGGCTGAATGCCATCAGTAAAATACCGACGTCTTCTGACTTTTGTAATTGGTTTTATTTAGACAATCGAAAGGTAAATTTACCTGAAATTAATTACTGACACCACCTTTTTAGTAAGGTCTCTTTTTGCGCTTTTCTTCAATAGTTCAACTACTTCAAACGCAATCTCGAGTTTTCCGAACTGAGGATATTCGGCTAGTTCATGTATGTTCTGTCAGACGAACTCTAGCACAGCAATAGTGTTTGAAAGTGCTCGTAGCTATTTTAAATTACATGCTACTGAAACAAATTCCATTAAGCGGACGGACACTTCACAGTAACCGGGTCACTTAGATAATTTAACCACACAGTGAGCAAACTCATCAAAAGGTCACTCGGTTCTACATTATTCTGAGTGACTCCCAATTTACGAGTTTTTCTTTGTGAACATGAAGCACAACCCTTGAGCTGTGAATTCGTGTTTGAAGCAGGACTGAATTGACCTAATTGTGAAATCTAAAAGCAAAGTTCATATAGTGCTATCGAGATTTCAGCTGTCGTGGTGAAATTGAGTGTGCTTGTTCTTGTTCCTAGTGTGGTCGGTGTTGAGTGTGTTTCTGCCAGGGTGGATTGAATAAGTAGTGCCCAAATTCAGTTGCGAGAGCACGTGCAGCTCGAGTAAGCGGGATATTCAAACTGAAAAGGTGTGCTTTACGGGTGTAACAACCAGAAACTGATTTCATTCTTACAAGAATGCAATGCGTTTTTTCCCATTTACCGAAAATATACATATTGCCCACTGACTTGGGCAGAACACCGCATTAGTTTTACTCATCGCTACAATAATTCTGTCTCCGTTAAAAAATGGTGCTTAAATTGTGAAGTCCTGTTTATTGGCATGATCCATAAAAACAAACGAAAATATACGGATGAGATCCAACTGTGAATAATAATGAGGGCTCCGGGTGGATTCAGACCAGTGACAGAAAAAAATATGCCGAAACGCCGGAAGCACTCTGCCTGTTGAGCTATAATACCCGAGATGCGGAAATTGCACGTTTGAACTTTTCAAAGACTTTCGAAGGACAAATATGCATAGTGTAGAGGAATATCGGACTTGAACAAATGAAACCTATAGCAATACAACGTGGAACGTATACGTCAGCTTCTTACATCAAGAACACGATAAGGATCTTTTCTGATTTTTGCACAATAAAGCGATCATTTAATGGAAAGAAAAGAGGTTTGTACACGTACTCGGTCACTGCAAATCTTGAGCTTATACAAGTACTCGTAGGGTGGCATACAACCCTATCTAATTTACACAAACTGCAAAGAACGGTAATACTTTTGGATACTCCACGATAAGTACATCAGAAACATTGGCTGGATAAAACTATTCAAACGAATGGTGAAATTTTGAAATAGGAAAACCTCTGGAGATTGTCCTACGAAAAATGTTTCGCTTTCACCGTAAAAGGAATGCACACATACCAATGATAAAAATGAACTTTGAATCAGAAATCTACTTTTGCACTTGCTTTTTTAACTAATACTGTTTCAGATTTGCACTGTGTATACAACCACTCTATTGGTTGTTACATCATTCAGAATGTCTGCAAAAACGAATTGATGAAAGTGAAGTCCTAATCCCGGGGTTATCGATGGGAGTTAACAGAACAGTTACTGTGTCTCTTCTCGAAACGATCGGGCAGCCTGATCATTTCTCACAAGTGAGAGTGGTCAACAGTTCAGATTTGATAATTCGGTCGTGCCTAATGTGAGGTCAATGGCGCAGTGGTTAACACGGTTGCCTCATGATTGGAATGGGTGGAGTTCAAATCCCGGCAGTGGCAAGGATATGCACTACTGACGAGCTCTAATCAGAACGAAACTAGAGTCTAGTGCTTGTTTTTGAAAGAGGCTGGCTGCAAAATCTATCTGGATGCGAACACTGCGATCAAATGTGGATGATGGTCAACTTGAAAGTAAAACTGACCAAGATGAAGTTTGAATAGATTGAACGGTTATCAAGAACAATGGTAATCCACGCAGTTTCACATCACTTTCAACCTGCGGTTTTGGAAAGGAAACTCCACACTCAACATTCCGGCTTATTAGAACTATCAACGTAGTATATCTAGTTGGGAAGCTAGAGTAAAATTTCAGCCCGCGTTTTCATAAAACAACTCTGCTGACCCTTACGTGATGATGCAGTGATTAACGTATGAATGCATTATCGTGTGTAAACTTTAAGCCACTTTTATCTACAAGTAATCTTCAGCTAACTCCACCCCCCAATTCGAGGAAAGACTCAGTAACCGTAAAAATGAATGCGTGTCGTCGTACTTTATTTTCTGCATTACTGTGTCTGTTCATTCTAACCTGTCACCTAATTTATTTGTTTAATGGTTTTAATCTTTCATAATCTTCTACTTTGCATTATCTGCTGCCTGTTGCCACTTCCGGGCAGAATTTCAGTTACTCATTGTTCTTTACACTAGCATTTTACTAAGCTGATATAAGGCATGGGGAGTGAACATTTCACTGACACGACAGCTGTGATTTTCTCAAGCCTACATATTGATCTACAAAAAAGTTTGTCAGTGGAATGTGTACAACTTAAAACCCCCTTTTTACGCGGCAAGTTTTCTTGGGAGAGATGTTCGAATAGCATGTACACGGAATTAGTCGGTCGCTTCATCTGAGCTTGTTATTTCAGTCTACGGAGTTACAGTAATGAAATTAGTTTCAGTCCACATAGGCTTTGAAAATGACGTTTAATGGATGACAGTTGAAAAGCACACAAATAAAACCCACCACATTAAACGAACTGGCTTAAGGTGGCCACACTGTAACACCGAGTCAAGTCAGAGTGGTTCATGTTGAGGAGGCCATTGTGCTGCAAAACCCAGTGAGTACACAGGTTTGATCTGTGACCATTTTTGTGTGTATTTATAACAGGCCATATACCTTATTATATTTGCCCCGAAATAGCTAATGGTAAACCCACTCAACACTGAAAATAAGGTCCAGAAAACATGCTTTCCACAGAAAGGTCACCCAGTGAACATCAACAACGTCCTTAGGGTTGCTGTTCATAAGAAAACCACGAAGCTTGTGTTTCTGAAGACCACGGCAATCAAGCTTAGTGATCGTTTGACCAAACAGTGTGTGATCCATCTTCAACAAAAGGTTGACCAGGGAAAGTGAGCACAGGGTTGTTTAAATCTTTTACACAGTTTCCTATTGTACTTCGAATTTGAATGAGAACTCCGTTAACCTTTCCTTGTCGGAGCACTGAGTTTGATAAGTAAGTGTTACTAAGTAAATCGTGGAGTATACGGACGTTTCCATTCTGATTCGCAATTGCCATCGATGAATGTCATCCCACTGGCCTTAGTTAATATTACTGATGTTTATGAGAACCAAGTACACCTGACATACGTCTGAGTGCATAGGAGATGCATCCACAGTATGGACACGTGTTATACGGTTGGTCTGCTTGTTGTAAACAGATAAACTGACTGTGTGACCGTGGTTGAACGGTAAGCCGACATTGCGCAAATGAAACCTCATTGTCAGTCAGTCAAATGGTACAGTGCTTTCACGTTCGCTGTGACAGTCAACATGTTGTGCAACAGACGTGCCCGGCTCCCTGGGTGTAGAAAATTTGGCAGCAAAAATTGGCAAATTGACTCTAGTTTGAAAAGATACGGTTGATCTTGGAGGAAAGATGATATCTACTGTTCAGTTTGAGAGGTC
Source organism: Paragonimus westermani (assembly GCA_008508345.1). Lineage (NCBI taxonomy): Eukaryota > Metazoa > Platyhelminthes > Trematoda > Plagiorchiida > Troglotrematidae > Paragonimus > Paragonimus westermani. The sequence goes on along the minus strand of QNGE01000730.1, from coordinate 103,590 downwards.
AGCTTCATGATGGTTTCGAAACTAACCACTGACGATATATTTCAGTTTTCAACCTAGAATGGAACGTGCAAGTAAACCAGCGGTTTCAACCCACCGCTTGCCAGCAAGAGTATGCACGTATCAGAGTGACCAAAACATCGTGGTGAAAGTTAGAGCTCCATACCAATTTAGTCATCTGTACATAATTTATGAGGTCGTTTCATGGTGAGTTCCTGTCTCATAGATATAACACTGTAAAATTGCATAGCCCACTATTTTAGGTGAAGTTTTCACTTATCTCTCGTTGACCTGATTTTGAAAGATCCGTTTAGTTTCGGTTCTGTCGTGAGTTTCACATTGTTGAGAGTGGTAGCTGACAATAACTAAGAACATGCATCAGTGTGAAGTTCTTTGAAAGAAAATGTATTATCTAATTTTTATCCGTACATAGCACACTACTCAAAAATTTTTGTCGGCTACTTTCGTTTCGTCATTTCAACGAGGATGTCTGCTAGGAGTGTTCCTTTTGGGCAGGCCATTGCAACATCATTTTGATGATCGATTTCTCCATTGGTATGAAAATGGCATATATTAAGCTTGCACAAACAAGTACTCGCTCTGTTACACATACAACGACCAGAGATCTGTGTAAGTCTGAGGAAGATGACCCGTCAAAAAATGGATGGTTTCTTTCAACGATATGCTTTTAACCATTGAACGTGAGCGTAATAAAAGAAACCCTACAACAATGTGACTCTTGTATAGCCTTCAGGATCTGAAACATACTAGTTGTACTGCGTGGAGCTAACCTGTTGTATGTTCAGCCACCCATTGTGTCGATGAGTGATAGAACAAACTAACCACTGTCAATCAAATATGTTTAGTGTAATTGGTCAAACCTACTAGAACAGTGGAGCAGAAAACAGTTTTATGTGAAGTTTTTTTTACTATTTAAATAGGTTTGCAGTTTTGAGGGTTTCTCCCTAATTTCCAAACTTTGAAACACAAATTTTAGGTTACTCATAAGTAGTCCGGCTGTTCCGTGATGACAAATGGGACCCCATTGTGAAAAATCAGGGCTTCGGCTGAATTCGAGCCAGCAACAGAAACAACATGCCTAGACGCGGCAAGCGCTCTGCCAGCTGAGCTATGAAGCTACGCCAGTAGCTCGGAGATCTCTTATCCGGACTCTGTTACCCAGTGTCTCATATGAAATCCATCAAATGATCCAATGAATCGACCGCCGCTGCAGTACTTCGTGAACAGTTCACTGTGGAATACACCAACGCCAATGTTGAGCAAAGAAACAGAGACAGGTAACAGTCTAAATGTGAAACTCCCGAACTCGTGGCGTGGCTTCATAGCTCATCTTGTAGAGCGCTTGCCACGTTTGGACATACTGTCTCTGTCGCCGGTTCGAGCCCAGCCGGAGCCCTGAATTTTCACAATTTAGTCTCATCTAAGATATCAGGTTGATTATCTTATCAAACTACACTTTTTTATTCAAGGAGGCCACTCCTAAGCAATCTTAATCCACCACTCACTAAATGTTGCCCCATTAATTTCCTGTGCTCGTCATGTTCCAGTAGGGGGTTCCAGCAACATGCTTTGATCAGTGTATTCTTAAAATGTTTCCAGTTTATCTGGAATATCTGTCAGATAGCCATAGAGCTGGGTGGATTTACACAAGTTGATTTGACCGAAATAACGCCAGCCCAAGTCTGGGGTTTATGTTGTCGCACACAAATTACGAGCTTTCGCATGATCAGATGCATTTAGTCCTCGCACTGAGTATATTTTTTCTCACGGTCAGTCGCTTCACTGTGTTAAACCAGACAAGTGACCGACTTGAGAATAAGGTATAGATTGTACAGCATTGGTGGATTTCGTTCAACTTAGGAAGAGTCAGTGTATATGTTGTGTATTAGATGCGACATCTCCGAGATTTACTGGAGTAAACTCTCGATGTTACTAAAACTTCGTTAGAAGGAACCACGGCGTTTGGGTGCCATCGTAAACTTAACGTGGAAGTTGAAGTGACTGTTGTAATCTACAAACAACTCCAACTTTTTCACTACACTAGCTGTATATCATACTTCAGGAGTTTACTAGAAATAACGTTTGTTTATGCCGGAAATGTAAATTATTGGATCATGGAGACAGCAGCAGCTTTTAGAATCCGCTCGTTAAACCAAAATTATGCAGGCAGTGATTCTTTGTTCACATATTCAAGTTACCCTGACCTGTTGCCCTTGGAACAAATGAGAAAGTACAACAGTTCTTACTTCCAGATTCACAGATTTAAAAGGTTTTACAAGAGGGAGAACGTTTTTTACTTGGCTGTTACTGTCTCTGTGCTAACCAATCAGAACTTTTGTTGGACGGTTTACAAGTGTGAAGGAGAAACTGAACGGAAATAAACAAAATGTAAATCCAGTGCAGCAGCTGGCTGCAATCATTTAAAAAATTGTTCAAAAATGAACTGCAATTTGTAGTGTTGACGAGAAAATAGGTTTGGCAGCCATAACCTCAACTGCTCTTTCCGCACGATACCAAAAATTGAGCTCCTAGGCTCTCTTCTGGCATTTGGAAAAATTGTTCATCACAGGATAATAAATTGCCCCTATCACATTATCTTCAGTTCCATCACTATTCCTAATCAGCTTCCTAATTAACAGAAAATAGAATAAATATGTTTCGGCTTTGATTCATCTGAAGGGAACAAAAAGAATAGCAAAATTACCTCCATTCGCAATTAGCCTGCAAGAATGAGCGTATTCTTGGATGGAAAACACATCAGGTATCCGTATGATATTGGATCCTCAATCATCAGTGCATACAGCAAAGCCAAATGAGATCTTGTTTGCGTGATGTGAAGCGAATCTTTTTCGATAGGGATGAAACTGAGTAGAACAAATTCAGAAAAAAGGAGTTTTTCTGGAAACACTTGCAGTTTGATTCAGATAATCTACGTCTGCTATGATTTATACAAGTTCTTAAGCTCTCACGTGAACGGTTGCCAATGAGGACAACCGAAATGTAAACATACTACAACTAATGTGCTCCATCATTTTGATAACTTTAACAAATATGAGACAATGTGGGCGACGTTATTTCGTCATTTCAACACATTGTAATATATAACTTTTCCAATTTCGAAATGTTTTGAATATTATTTTATTATTTTATTGAGATATATCATCCCAATTTTTCAACGTTCTTCTTACATCGGGAGACTGAGAAATAAACTAATCGGTATTGAATTGAGAATTGAGCAAAAACTCACTGGCTCTGAAGTCTTCTCTTTGACAGAAGTGTTTTTTGAGACGACGTTTTCCGTCTTTACTTAACTTACGCTTCTACGTTGGTTTAAATCATGGAGGTTACTACTGTGGCCTATCACATAGTATACAATCTACAGAGGCGATCATAGGCTCACTACTGTTGGGGGTAGCATTTTATGCGGTGGGTAATCCAGATCAAGCGATAAGTGTGCAAGACCACCAATAAGGAGAAAGTTTCGTTAGTTTAAAAAGACCTATGCGACAACCGTTGGGTTAGTGCCCTACATCCAGTTGGCAGTACGTTTTACATATTGTTTCTGCCCACTTACACCGTTGTTACTGGCAAATAGAAACGCCAATTCCTGGTGCATCGTCTCTGACACAGTAACAGACTAGTTCGTTGCGGTATACTCGATCTACCCCTTGACAGCTCTGTAATTCGGGACAGCTACCAAATGATACGCAGTATGTGCAATTGAGGTTGAAGGTAGAAGATTTTGCTTGAGTAGTGAGTAAGGTTTAGCACACTTAATTAGCGAGAATTAACTACCAGATGCACTGAGAAGATGAGATGAGTTCCGGTAACTGAGTGGAACGGTACTCATGCATCATCTGAATGAGTTACGGTGAGGCTTTTTTGGTCCGTCAATTCTTTCAAAAGCACAATACAACGGACAACAGGTTAATCATAGATTGCAAAGTGGGTCGTCCTTTAGTTAGGTTTGAAGTATGTAATTACATGCAGCTTCGGCAGTACAGTCTTCATCAAATTTTTCCTCTGAAAGTGAGCCCTAGGCTCTTTTGGAATCAATTTATGCTTTATTCAATTGATACGGTTTTGCTGACCTTGTCCAACAGATTGCTCAGCGGATTGACTAAAGTCGTTATGCTCCCCGGGGTGGTATTACCTAGGGTAGGTAAACTAGGTCATGCAACAACAATGTACAAATATTGCCAGCAGGTGTTTGATCATTTTCAAGAGAACTGTTAATTGTGTCTTGCCCTCTATGTATCTTAAAACTCGCACAGCACTCAGTGATCGTACATGAGATTTTATTGTTACTGTTACTGAGACGTGTTCAAATGGTTGGGAACAGTGGTGGTGTTATTCGTAGCTCGGGTTGATGGTTTTGGTATTGATCTGTTCGCCGAACTTGGCACTTAGGTTGTAAACGTTTTATCATCAAACGAGGTGACATCATCAGTGCGTGAGTGTTTCAGCCACCAACCGTCACATTCAAAATTATATGCTGAAACACTCACGTATATCAATACCAAAAGAGACGTGTTCACTTTCAGTTCGATCTAGTTAACTGGTGGTTTGTTGGGTCGCTGTGAATGAACCTAAACATTAACCGTCAGTCACTCTGAGGCCTCTCACGGTATAAGACCCTTGACTTGAGAAGTATACAGTCGAATGTTGCTTAGTAAATGACTCATAAAGCAGTTCCACGTGTGGTTGCAAACATCTGTGCTTAATCAAGAAACAAACGTTATCCAGTTTCACCGCGACATATGGTTTTGCAATGTTCTAATGTCTCGATAGTGTCTGCCAAAGGTTTTGTTGCCGTTCATCAGTGAACTCAGTTAAGTTAAATTTCCTAATAAACTATGTTTTCAATTATTGTTAATAAATGCTCAAATTATGAGTTCGGCACTATGAAAATGTGCGTTTTTTGTAATGGGCTTCCAACTCCACGGGTTGTCACTGTTCCAAAACTTAGGAAACGATACTTCCTTACGGTTTGTTCAGACCACCTAACCGCTGAGCACGTGACTTCTACACATCGCATACATCAATTACAACTGTGTGTACAGTCATGACAAAATTTGTGTCACTCCAGAGCAAACATGGTTCTAACAAACCACTGATGGCCTCCAACCTGCCCAAGTGAGGTAATTACATAGTGAAACACAATCAGTTAATTACTAAAGCCTCCTTTATGGGGTGACAAGCTGTCTAAGTGAAATATTTAATCCCTTCAATGACAAATGGAGACGAAGTTCATGGGAAGTGAATCACCCTAGTTGTTTTTTATCAACCACTTAATTAATTAATCGTTCGACTAATCAGTCACTTATTTAAGGATTAGGGAAGACGAACGAGATTTTTGTTTGGCGATTATTTTTCGAGATTGTGGAGCCTAGAGCATTGGTAAGATTCAAAACAGCAGATTGGAATCACATGGGTCGAATGCTCGAAAAAAAATTCCCTGTGTGTTTTTGTTATCTAAAACATGCTTTCCTGGACTTAAAGAAAAAGTACACCTCTGTGAATCACAAAGTGGTTTGTGAAGACTTTATGTAGGATACATGTTGAGTGTGGGAGTAATATATTTTGGAAAGGACCCTATTGCGAGAACCTTAACTTTGGTTCAACTGCAACCCATGACATAAACAGCATGCCTAGACACGACAAATGCTCTACCAAACGGAGCTACGAAAATACGCCGGATTCAGAGAAACGTCGCGTTTAATTCAAGTTACCTACATAGCCATCTGTGTCACATCGAATCCATTAATGACGCAGAGGGTTATGTGCCCAAACAGGATTCGTCGAAGACTTTACGCGGAAATCAATTAACAACACCACTCAACCTTCCCTAGACGTAGTGACCTTTCCTAAACCACCAATTGACTATCCACCCTGCTCCCTAACTGCTCGATATAAAAAAAAAGTTTTTCATGTTATTGCAAATTTGATACTGACGAGTCAATACGAAATGCTTGCATCTACCAGTTTTCGTGTTCTAACAGTTTTGTGCAAACTTCTTAAGGGAATGAACTGTTTCAAATTCTATTACTGATGAGTGGTTTGACAGATTCGGTAATAAAGAAGAGATCTGATTACCAGGATTTTTGACGTAGCCTTGACTAGAACCAGCAAGAGAAACTTCATGCCCGGATGAGGCGAATGTTCTATCAAATGACCTAAGGAGCCAAAACGGAAGCTCAGAAATATCATATTCGAACTCTATTGTTCATCTATTACACTGTCTCATATGGCACCCACCAGTATATGGCCCAGTATATTGACTGTTCAGCTCAGTGATTAGATCATTTGCTACTTCTGGGTAAGCTGTTTCTGGCTCTGGTTTGAATCCAGCAGAAGTTCAGAGTTCTGGTCATTAGATGCCTTCCGTAAATAACAGATATATGGTACTACTTGTTCACCGTAACTTTCACTAGTCAGATACCTTCAGTTTTCATCCTTATAATCGCCTTCTCACTTTACTTAAGGTTCACATTTACTTCTCGGGTTTATTGCAGTTAAGCCTCGGCTTGAAACACACACATGGCGCTGTCATCTTTGATGATAATGGTGACTTGGAAGCAGCGTCGACTGAGGAGAAAACAACTATCTACTTTCTGTTTACGTTTTGTTACAAATGCATCACCAGTTGGCAGTGATCGTTGCTTAGACTCTTAATCCGATACTAGTTGAAGGTACTTAAAGTGATTGATGTTCCCGTATTGTTGATCAACAATAGACTGCAACCCAGTCTGCCTTCATGTAGGTGGACTGGTTCACTACATATTCCCGGATGATGGCGTAGCCGGTATTATCACTAACCATAAATGTTTTTGACAGCGAAATGGGAGAATTTTTTCTCAAGATCCGATATAAGTCATAAACTCACAACTCTACTTAGTTTGTTTCTCATTCCATGTGCAATATATAGAAACATATGACCTGTCTATTAGGGTGAAGCCATTCGTCCCTGGGATTGTCTGGATGACATCAGCAGTCGATTCAGTAAATAAAGCCTTCCACCTCTCTCGTTCGTCGCCATTGTTATGAAACGCTATTGCTAATGTATACGCATTCCTTGTTAGATACATACGATTGACTACATCGAATTCCATTTCTGACGTTAACTAGCTGTTAAATAGATTATACAATGTAATTTGTGTTCTTAATACGACTGGTTCCTACCATCAGTAGGCTGTCACGTTCAAGGAGAACTACAATTTCTCTTCTGTAGATTTCCGTGTCAATACCTATTTTATCCCACAGTTAGATGAGCAAATACCCAATCTTGTAGTGAGTCTCATATTCTGGTATCCTTTCTACGGCATGTTTGCTGTAGCGAATATTTTTCTCACAGTTTACTTCAATTTGAGGCTGGTCTTCTCCAGTCTAAGTACAGTTTTAGTGAGCAGAAAAGTCATGTAGCACTAAACGCACTGTATAACGTAACGAGGGGAGTACATTTTCCCTGCCAACACCGTTTATGACTGCTTGTTGTCACAGTTTTCTGCCCTTATCATGTATACGTTTAATGCTACGCCTGAGATAGTATCGACGGATAAGCAGATGTGAAGATGTGGACGAATATCGTGTAGCAAAATAGTTCTGTCTCTCAGCTCATTGAGATGAATAGACCTACATAATTTGGTCATGCACTGTTTAATGATACTGCAGCTTATTACGCAACACTGCGAATTAAAAAAATGGGAAATGGACATTACTACCTAACTGCAAGCAGTTCGGATAATGTGAACAGTGTAAGCCTCTATCGTCGCGATCACGCGGTTCACACAATTTGTGACTGGGAAGATTAGAAGTGACAGCACTTGTTGGAAAAATTGGTGGTATCGAGACATACCTATGACGAATCGACGGCAGACAGTACGCTGAACTGGTACCAGTTGTTCACACTTTGCACTTGTAAACTGTAAATATCATTCACAAAGCCGTAATCGCCTAGGCACATTGTTGCAGGGTTAGCAAACATTATCCTCATGCAAAATACTGAAACTGCTTCGTCGCAAAAATATTTATCTGATCTCTCCCCGCTTTGTGTAAACACCATACATTCATTTTTATAAAATAGCTTTAAAAAGCGGTTCACGTTTATGTTGCAAAGCTCAGCTAAGTATGTCGAAAGTATGCGCGACTCCAAAAAGAGGAGGTTGCTGAGTTTATTTTTCCGCGATGGAATACGTCAGATGCACCGCATGACACGTGGAATAAGAAGTGAGCAAGATAGTTTAGTGATCCTCACTGTAAGCAGCCTGCTCCAGCCCAGGTTAACTCTTCCAGAAGCACTCTGTTGTTAGCTTGTGAGGGAAGTATCATTAGGAACGTTGAAACTTTACACCATCAGTTCATCACCTTCTAAACTCAAACTGAAGTCAGGCCGTCACTGAACACAGAGGTGTGTAATTTCATACCTCATGAAAGTATTCTGTTTTGCAATGGATATATGACTGGCCGTTGTTTAGTCGGTTGACCCACAACAAATGAATTGTGTGCATAATCATCGGTGAGACTTTTGCAGTTCGGTTCTAAAATGCACCGGTGGGTAGCCGTGTTGAAAATCATCAGTCTGCTGTGTTTCACTGACAAGCACATTACGGAAGAATAACGCTTAGCACGCAGGACACTGATACCATGAAATGGTGTAGTATTCATGTGAAAAATTCGTTGAGTGAAGTCTGTAGTTATCAGGTTGCGTGATTGAGAATTGCATAACCAATAAAGTCGCCAGTTAAGAAACTTATCCTGAGTGACAACATGCCGCAATCACTGCTATTGTGGTGGATTGTCAGGCCGGAGGTGCGAGTTTTCGAACGCTCGGCCGAATACCTCAACGTGGGGAGGTATGTTCGAAAACCTGCCGCGATCGGATCAAGGACAACGTGCGCGACCGGATGAGTCATCGCTCGACTGGATCGGACCAACGGGCGAGGCAGGGCAGACGAAATACGACAGACGGCCAGATCGGAGGCGTGGTTTTTCCAACATTTAGAGGAACATCTCGACATGATGTTGGAATACGGTCAAGACCAACACTGGGTGGATGGCGGACAGCATGAGAAGCCGGACGAACCATCGCGCAACGAAATCGGACAAACAGACGAGGAATGGCAGGCGGAAAACCCTCCGATAGAAAGCACCAGTCACACACGTAAACCGGTTAGAAGTGCACACGACGTGTGAACGGAAACCTGGGGGTGCTGCGGGTTGGAATTACGACTCATAAACGAGAGAGCGCGCGTTGCATGTGACAAGCGATTTGGACAATAAAGATTTTGCTTTGTTGGACGCCTTCTCGCTACACTATCTGCAGACAGTAGGGCAAACTGTTGCATAAGGACCTACAAACGCGGTTTGAATTTTTTCACAAAAGTTTTTTTCTTACACGTTTGCGATAACTTTTCGGGTAGTACATTAGCTTGAACATCAATAACATTTTTTTATGAAGCTTTATGTGTGTACATGTCACACTTTTGAAGATAGCATAATGTGCACCAGTGTTGTGAAAAACAATGTCTCGGACGGTCCTGCTTCTCATCGGTTAGTCCCCATGCAGACCTCTGTATTGTTCACACACAAACCTGAGTTAAAATTTTGCTACGTTATTTTGGACTACCTAGAAGTCAGCCTCGGCAATACTGTGGAGTCAGCAATCCAGGCCAGTAGCGGGTGTATTGAGCTGACTGCACTAGTTATTCAATAAAGGGGGATACGCAGGATCACCTTGATTGCCAGTTTTTCATTTTAATACTAACGATTAGTGATATCCACACCACCTAGTGATGTACTACGTCGACTAACGGGGATGAAGAAAACATTGAGTTTGTATATAGACAGTGTTTGTTTAGTCCACTTGAATACATTTACGCGGTTTCCAGTGACTACTTAAACAGACTGGATACGAGAGATTACGTACTCATATTCAGCATGTATTCATTACAGCCTGTGGTTAGCTTTCAAGATCAACTTGCTGTTATCACCGGACCGGTACACGCAAGTTAATGTTCAACAGCAGATGGACATCAACACTGAATTTTATCCGGGAAACTTCAACAACGTGCAAGTGGTTGAGTCCATGCTAGCCGAGGAGAAGTTTGGTCACATTGGAGACAGCGCAAATCGCACTGTTGTACTTGTGCTTACGTTGCTTGCAATCTGGATGAACCTGGTGATAATAATCCTAACGTTGTTACCCATCAACTCCCATTTGTCGACTCGAAGCGGAGGTGAGTGAGCTATATTTTAATGATACGCATATTTTCATTCAGTTGTTTGCTTACTTATCCACATTGTCATGCCCATTTTCGTGCATCCGGCAAAAACTACCCATTTCACATATTCTTTAATTTTGTTATGTTCACCTTAATTTTTATGTGATTTAATAAGTAAACAATTGCACTCCTGGTCAGGTGAAACCTAAAAAATGCGAACGCACGTCAACAGCGACAAAGAGCTTTAAACAACACGTACTAGTAAGTCCAATGAAAGCATCTACCAGCAAGTCGCTGTCAAGTATCAGACGGTTGAATTATGGAGTGCCTGAGATGCTGCATGCTGTCAAGTATGCAAGTACGAGTTCCTGACCCCACTGCGTTACAGATGAAGCAGATTGGGACCGTCAACTGATAGGAGGACTGATGAGAAAACATCAGAAAACATCTCTTTACTCAACAACTGGAAAGAGGTGCCAACGGTATAAATTTGTAATATGTATCCAATAACATCTCGTCACGTTTTTACGAGTGCACTCGGCAATCAACTTTGCCCACAAAACAAAAAAATGAATTTCATCAGTAGATCAAACGGTAAAATTGTATACTTTGCACACCAGTGTGAAAATATGTTGTTCGTTATCGTGGAGATAACAAACGATAACCGACATACGTTGTTTACAAGTCCTGTGGATCAGAAAGACATCCGGGAGAGGCAGCCAAGACCTACTAATCTTGTGAACGATTGGAATTATCTTTACAGGCTTCACTGGGCAGAGTGCGTTCGACGCATATGAACATTAATTTCTCGCTGAATACGTAGTCGACGTGACACGTTTGCCCTCTTAAATGTTCAGACCAATTCGTCGAATGCGCAATGATTTGATGACATAATTATCCGTCCGTCCTGTAGAGGTCGTCGGGTGTTTAGAAAACGAGTTACTGCGTAGAAGACCCTGGATGATATGTTCACCACAGATGCACAGTCGGACATTTGAGAAACGTGTCGATGACGTAATCACATCCAAAGAGTACTCGCAGTGCAAGGTTTGTCTCGGGTATATTGAACGGTATCTCAGTGGTAACATGAAGTTTCGACTACTTCTTGATAAACCTGTCGTGTAGGCCAATATCTTTCAATTTTTAGGAGCACTTTGTAAGCAGGTTTCAGACAAATTGAGTTACATCCCTGACGTGCTGTGTGAGACTGTGTTCTTACAACTCTAATTGTATATCAAACAGTCGAAATGTGGATGTTAGCAGGTCTACATGCTCTCACGCTAAATTGACCTAGCCTCTGTGCCATTGGTGCTGTGGTAAGATTTCAAACCAAGCAGTGTGATGCATTCATTTCACCCAGCCCCAGAACTGAAAACCGTGTTCGGGTGTATCGAACTGAAATGAAATCAGGTGTATCCATCAGGATACTGCTAACACCATTATTAAGGAGTAGTGTAGTGATCTGTTTTGTTCCATAATTGTTTGTGTGTACAGATATGCTTGTTGGTCAATAACGACTGTTGACGAGTGGTGATCGAAATTAGTGTTCCAGGTAAACTAATTTATTCCTAAATAAGCTTGAGGCATCATCATCCATCAGCCTTAACCACACAAGTTGTCAACGGGATACCTCGAATTGTGCACTTTTCTCGATTCGGTTGGTTCTGCTACATAAACTATTGATCACTCTTTCTGGTGGAACGTCACTGCACACACGAAGGTTAGGATGATCTATCCGTATGCAGAAAAACTCACTGGAAAGCAGCGCACCCACTGTGGTAGAACACCTGTGATATCGAATCAGTGCAAATATGGTTAAAGTTTGATTTCCTTGCCTGAGGATGAGCTGTTGATACTCAAGGTGACTAGATACGAGTATGAGACAAAGTAACACTAACGCAGTTTATTAGGCTGCCTGTAAGCCTCACTCTCGGTCGATTAGTATTGGCTTATAATTACCGACAGCAGGACAGTTGAGACGTTCAATTATCCACTTTGTAAATGTCACTGTGCAACAAGCAGGATAGATTTCTCCAAGGTGTACGCCTCAACCAATTCATTTTGAGAATTAACCCATATGATAGATACTTTCTTCAAGTGAACGAGAAATTACTTTCTGATTTTCCTTTGGTTCGATGCAGTTGAACCCATGGCAACGTGACAGAAGTTGTTGAAGTAGTCATTATCGTATTTTAGTTGGACAGACAGTGGTAACCTGTAAAGTTTTGTTTACTTGTTATTGAAAAAGTTGGAAAACGAATATATGCGCTTATTATTGTTATCTCACGAGGCTTTTGGACACAGTCGGGGTGTTTACAGTCGGATCATTAGAAGAATTTTATCGTTCGGGAAAATCCTTTACGTGAAAAGAATAGCACAATTAGGTTAGTCGTGTAACTAGTTGATCCTAGTGACCACCAGCTTCGGCCCAAGTGGGTCTCAGTCGCACCACACATGCCGAAGAACTAATCGATATCAGTCTATGTGCAAAATAAATCGAAGCGCTGAGGAAAAGACTCCCAGTGAACAAAGATGGGCGTCCATAGGAATTGTGTTATATAATACAACATTGACCATGAGGATAGAACCACCAAACTATCCGGTTAAAGTTGGAATGGTTAAGAAGTTTAAAATGTACTAGTTCATAATATTTGAAAAACAACCTGTGCTTCAGTTTTTCTAACCTCAATTTTAGTCCAACACCATAGGCTAAAAAATGCGTGTATCTGACTGGATGTTTTTGGTGTTTCAGTTTTTGCTGTTGATATGAATGCACGTTGGTAGCCTAGATGAAGTTTTCTTTTGGTCGCTTTCACTTGCGTTCAATCTGTACCTATGACTTGTCCCGAATAAATTTTACCCCACAATCTGAGACAGAAATGAAAAATTGGAGGAATTTTCTCTCTCGCATTAATCTGTAAACCCACGATCTCAACAATTTTCATAACTGCGGCTTCTTTGATGATGTCTGTGATGTGCTTTCACGAAAACGAGGTAGTTTGAAACAACCGTTTTTTCTTATGACGTTCGATAGGGAGTGCATGGGAGTGAAAGTAAATGGCTTGATTTCGAAGGAATTTGATTGCAATTACAAAGGTTCTTTTCACCGCAGACGGGTTTTTTACACACCATAGTAAGCCACAACACAGTTAAATTATTAGGATCAACAGTGAGTGTGCAACAGTGGGAATATCAACATCTCATCAACATCAACATCATTTCTTGCACAGAAGAGAAGGTCTCGATTTTACATTAGGATCACAAACGCTTTCAGTTCTTCAAATCGAACATTGTTTATTATTGCAAACGAGGATTTGGAAAAACTGAACGACAACTTGGAATCATATTAGAGCACTTGCTACAATGATCACACACACTCTTACGCAGCCAGGCGTCATATGAGCAGCAATAACCAGGAAGGAGGGCAAGTCATCGATCACGAACCATTGTCTGATAATGCAAGCATACAGCTGAATCGGATGTCGATTTCTATAGATCGAGGATTTTGCAAAATTAATATAACCATAGTGTTTTTGTTTACAGTAAATTTAGGTTCCTGTCCGTTTGCATTGTCTTCAGTAAACATGTTTAAAATCGCAAAAAAGTTAGCTCGGGTACGGATTGCGTAATGTTTCCGTTGTTTTTCCAAAGAAAGGCGTGCATTACACGCCACAGACAGGATAGCACATCCATATCCTCGATGGTTCATGCACACACCAGTCGTTTTCTAAATATCCCGTTGTAGCGAGGCACACTAGGCATTTAAACTTGTTGTGGCTGATGTTTTTCAGGTTGGACAACTGCATGTTTTTGCGCGATTCAGCACTCCACTAAGGTCTTCTCTTGAAGTGAAAGGGTTATATTGTATGGTTCACACTGGTCACTATAAAAACCCTTTCAGTTTGTTTGCTGGCATTATTATTCTAAATGTGTAAGAGTTAAAACTTGAAATAAAGTGAAACAGTAGAAACAGTAGGTTTCACTCTGGATAATTTCAGTGAATTTTTGCTCAGTCAACTCCGTTCATATCAACCCATAGTTGACAGAAGCAGATGGTATTTCCGCTCAGTGTAGTAAACACGACGGTCACTAGAACGTCCTCGCTACGGCCAGAATGAAAGTTGGAGAGCAGAAAAAAGCCACACTATAAGGGTTTAGGCAATCCAGGTGTTGGGATCTCCAGATAATGTTGAATGACACACAAATTCTAACCAAAGTGACTTCGTTTGCTCACCATCCTCACTTTTGAGGATGGCTCATGAACAACAGAATTTCACGTAAGAATCCTGGTTAGTACGCTGCTGTCACTGCTTACTGTACAAGCTTTATTTACCCGCTGAGCATCTAAACTATCCTCTTCACTAAAGAGAATTTCCAACCATAAAAACACGACGCAGCAATCAAACCATAGAAGTTAGTGTTTATGGGCGGTCTTTTAACAAGTTTGTGTACTCAGCACACGAAATCAAGAACAGTAATCACTTCGTCAACCTAACACAACATAACTCAACTCGTTGGGGAAAAAAATGAAAACCACCTACATTTATAGAATGCGGTAGAACAAAATGATACAAATCAATTTTGTTTCCCCAAGTTCGCCCATATATACATAAATATATATATATAAATATACATATATATCTACACCTATCGTCTATCGGGCCAGTTGACAAGACAAACTGGCACAAACACGCCTTGCCGATTAAGTCCAACTATAACTTGACACAAACGACTCTTCTACGCGCGAAAACCACTAAAGAGGCCGAGTGGCAAGATAGAGGCGCAATTTCACATAACGTAGTGACTAATGGCGATTCGGAAAACGGTTAATAAGGAATTGGGTGAGGTAAAAAAGTGGAAATCTTTGTGTGACAATTCGCCATCGTATTTTTCACAGCCAAGTGAAAGTGGCGACTTCCGTCAGGGCAGTGAATCATTCGTGTGACCAAGCACCCGAAGGTTGAATTATTTGTTCGACGAAATGAAAAGTCGTTTAGTTGTGAGAATTGTTTACGGGTGATAGTACTGTGTTCAATGGCAGAGGAGATCTGCGTCGTAAACGCTCATTTTACTCCGTACTTGGGAGAGCAATCCGAAGTGGTCTTGTATGACCGACTACTACTACTACTACAGCGCACCTCCAAACATACATTTCAGTTGGTGAACTCGTTAAAAAGCGTTTCCTTCAAAATACATCACGAAGAGTCAGTCTATGAATCAGTCACTGTTTAACACATGTTGGTCTGTGACACCGATAAAAAACATGCAGTTCTGCTAGAAACCCTTTAATCACTTTGGGTGTATTTCCACTATACTACTTTGACAAAGTGAGTCGTACATAACTATTGATTAACCTGATAAATGGCAGACGGGAAAGCTCCGGCAACCAGTTCAAATAATTCCACATACTCTCAAGTAACAGGATTGTAGTGTGCTGTTTCCTTAGACGGATATTTCAAGTATGCCAGAGTCTTCTGCGTGACAGGGAACGTGTGACAACTGGCAACTTGATAATGTAACTGCACATTTTACCGTCCGTTCGAACTGATCGACAAAGTTTATCGAGTTCAATCAAAATGCGAATCAATTCATGGAAACATATCAAAAACCGATTTGCTGGGAATACATTCGGATAACAGTTAAACAGGGCGGTTTGTTACGTCCAGTACGTAGGGACCCCATACACGCACTTTATTTAAGCTTCAGTGTCCTTAATGGAGGTTGTTGTGTTTTACGGGTAAACAGAAGCAGAATAATTATTCACTCCTACCGAATACCACTTTTCCGTGTCGCTGTGGGATTAATGGTAAACATCGATCGCGTGCTCTTTAGCGAATAGCTGTTGTTCACTTACCTGTTGTATTTATGTACACTCACTTCTAAAGCTTTAATTCCGTAATTGTTAAAAAAGTTTTCGCAGCAAGTTGTTCCAGCTCTAGCGACCAATGTTGTGATCATCGGGGAGCAGTGACCTTCTTTCAGTTCACAATTTGGTGTCTCCTGTACGCATTGAACAAATTTGCACCATGTACTGTGAAAATGCATTCCGATTGTCGAATTGAAATTTATTTTCGTCTGCCTGCTTTCTACATTTTGGTCGGCAGTCCGTTGTTTTGTTGGTTGTCAGTTAAACATGCGATAAAAATACATTGACTGAGATGAACGAAATGATATGAGGACCCGAAGAGAATAACAATAGAATTTATCTCTGGAGTTTAACAAAGTCCGGGTGATCTACGCCCAACGAGGCGCTCGCGCCAATGCCACACTTCACTAGCGTTTGATAATACGAAGATTCGAAATGAAAACGTGAACTGCATTGACTTGTATCATCGAGTTAGTTCACCTTTGAATGGGCAGTGTGTTCATACAACGTATCGGTTGCCTCATGAAAGCGTGGCCGAAGTTCAAATGCCGACCGTGGCAAAAATATGCACTACTGACGAGCGCAAATGAGAACGAAACTCGAGTCTAATGCTTGTTTTCGAAAGAGGCTGGCTAGTAGGTCCATCTGAATGCGAAAGTTGCGATCAAATGTGGGTGTTGTTCAACTTAAAAGTATATTGGGAGATTGGGATATTCACTTGGAATTAATACTCAGGTTCTCAGTTGCTGTCTGTCATCCAGTGCGCAGCACTCCATGAAGATGAATGTTAGGAACTTCGTACCATTCGTTTATTATCAATGTGTATTTAAAAAATGACTTTCTGCTCATCTCATGATAGGTTTTAGTCGTAAGTCATAAAGATGGTGGCAGAAAAGTTGTTTGACGTAGCACTTCTACGCTCACACAATCGTACTCTGTATGCTGAGTTGAAGAAAATGTGCACTGACTTTAGATTAATCAAACAGAGAAACAATTAACCAAAAGGTATGTTTCCAATTCTCAAACTGATACCATCAGCCGAACGGTCAACGTACTTTACAAAGCCGAACTGTAAACGAGTCATAAGGGCCAGCCATAGTTTCACTATCCATATAGCTAAAGTGCCCTGTTCGAATTGTGCCATTTTCCAGGCTGGACTACTGCTCATTCTTCGCTAATTAATTATAAGCGAACTTTTGTCGAGTAAGTTGTTATTCGCAGCAGAGTTTACAAAGGGCGTGGAACAGTTGGTTGGCTGGAATCGGGGCGTATTATCCATTTGGGAATCACTTGGGATCTGTTGCTGAAGGTCACAGTATTTATGAATTCCTACTGTCAGTACTTAATACGGAAATCGATATTATCTCCCCTCCATTATTTTCTAGTGTCATGCTTTCAAATTCAGGCATGAATATTCTGGTGTACGTTTCTCAATCTGCGACTTATTGCATCGATACTGCAGGCATTTTCAACTATCAACTAGCAGAATTTGCGATAGTACGTCACAGTCACCACCTTTAAAAACGTCCGTGTTCTGTGACAAAGGATGGATCCGTACATAGTCATGTTGAGAACAGAAGAATTTGACACACTCCAAATGAAAGTATTGGTACGCTTACAAGCACTCCATTGACCACTCCAGTTTCTATTCTATATGGATTCGCCAAACGTGAGCAGGTTGCTTGAGAACCAATATACTACGTTCATGGGTAGTCTGATTTCCATGTTCTTGTCAATATAGGCGCATTTGCTACAGCTGTGGATAAGTGAAATAAGTTGCTTGTCGTTGAAATTCGTGTCTCGCAGAGTTCCCTGGGTTCACTGATTGTTTGCTGTGCTCGTAATCATTCGCATCCGAAGGCGGCCCTTTGGTTTTAACCCGCGCAGTCCTGGTGTTATATATGCGATAAATCATCAGACTTTTTCCCACACATATGGTGTCTAAACTCACTTTAACTTATAAACCAATGAAGAAACGTTGCCGAAGAAGTTCAGTCAAAATGGCGTTGTTGGACAAACATACACTCTTGCTATGCCTAGGCAGATCCACAAATACAAAGTAAATTACTGATCAGTAGTTAGGAATTTGGTTAACTTCAAATTGAAAAGCACTCACATTTGATCGTAACATTTGCATTTAGATGGAAACTCCGGCCAGTCATCTTCGATAGAAATCACTAGGTTGGAAATTCATTTTTGTTAGCACTCGTCATTAATGCATGTCCTTGCCACAGCTGAAGTTAGTTCTCCGACCACGCTATGATGAGACAATCGTGTAAAACATCGCATCACTGACTTTGCATTGGGCGCGACCGGACTGTCATATCTGATCAGTACTCAGAATCGGAGGTGATGGAGCATTCAGATATGATGGTTCAACCGTGTTTAATGTGAGATCAGTAGCGCAGTGGTAAACATGGTGGCCTCATGAAAGCGTGGCCGTGGCAAGGATATACATTAATGACGAGCTCTAATGGGAATCTAGTGCTTCTTTTCGAAGGAGGCTGGCTGGAATATCTGTCTAAATGCGAATGTTGCAATCTAATGTGGGTGACTTTCAACTTAAAATACAAATTATCAAGCATTAACAGAACAACCGTATGTTTAAGTTTCACACTTTCAGGGCGTTATACCAGTTCCAACGGGCCACTTGGAAATAGTCGACCGAAATATCCGCTGATATAAAAGACAGGTGTCTTTTCGCGGCAACAAAACAATCTCTTTGTTTTCCAGAATAAACTGGGTGAACTCGGCAAGCTGTCTACAGCGGCACGCGCCTAACACGGCAAGTTTGAACAAAGGTTCCATGGGTACCACAGTTTAGAGGGGGATGCATAAGGTGGTGAACGTGGCAAGGCTGAGAATTCAGGGCATGTGGCGTTGCGTTATGTAAGAAAGGATCCGCTAGTTGAACAAGCCACTATTGGAATTGCGACACCATGAGAAAAACTCCATATGTGGGAGACATTCAGGCAGATATGCCGTAAGTTTCACACACGTACGTACCAGACCGAAAATGTGACTGCGATCCGGTTGGCCGTTTGATTATTGCACTAGTCGTTCATGTATGTTTTATGGCTATACTTGCCTGATAAAAATTCGACGTTAGTGTCGGCGACTAATCACTTGCATTTCATATTTGCATGCCTGTTGCAGTGTGAATCCTAAAAGGCAGGTCAACATTCAGTTTGATGTCGAATCTAACGCGTGTAACACACCAGCGTAAATAGGCCAATGCAGTGTTAGAATGCAAGGGATGGCCGTAGTGAGTCAAGATTTCGGTGTTTGGGCATCGACGCGCCTACATTTACGTGGATTCCTACAGTGGAAGGCCAACTGGCAAAACTTCGCAACATGTCTGGAAAGACAGAAAACTGAAACACACAAGAGTCAGTTGCGGAATACAAGACGGTTTCTTCAAACTGACAGCTGATAACACTGTTTCGCAGTGTGCTCCTACTAACCTTATTCAGTGATTTTCTTCTCTTTCTGTTTTTTTTCGTTATACGTCTGTAATATATGCATTGACTGGCACTCACCATAACTTTAAAACGTTCCGTAATTTTGGTTATTCCAAATCAAACTTGCCGTGAAAATTTCTTGTTTTCCAACCAACGTGAAATGCGCTGCCAACGAATGAGTGAAATCTAGTTCCATTCTTTCTGATTTTTCACGTGTTTCTAGATTGCATCGTACTCAGCTTGAAGTAGGTCTGATGTGGCTAACAAACAGAAATTCGAGTGTGAAGTAAATGCTAGTTGGCTTTTTTACGCCAACGTTTTTGTGGTCAACACATCTATGATATTACACATTAGCTTGCCCGAAGAACAGCCGCATATTTACTAGTACATCATTTTGGGTGCCGCCAATTTTATGCTAACCTGTGTTTCCTCAGGTAGGCACAATGAAAGCTACCGTCTTAAATTAACGTTTGATGATTACTGAAATGTCAAACTTTGTTCATGTCAAGAGTGGTGTGCTTTTCTTTCGATTCAAACCACACTTTGGAAGACTTGAAGCACACACATCAGCGTTTGCCAAATCAGTCTAATTTCATTGTGTTGGTTGGCACCATTAACATTTTCTGAGTAAACAAGAAAGATTCCACTTCATCTCAAGTATATTAGAAATAAATTCTTGTTCATTTCCATATTCTCAACTTTTCGCTGCTTCCAGACTATTATTTTGCTATGAGTATGTAGATGCACCCTTCTGAATGAATGCGGTTTCTTGCTGTTTGATGTGCAAATCAACCTACAATTGCCTCGTTAATACATGGACACGTTCGGAAAAAATGTTCCACGGGAATAACAGAAATGAGAAATTTTTCTAGTTTTTACAAATATTATTATCAAATCAATCCACTCACGTTGAAGATTATTGCATGTAGACTAACTTGTAGCATGCCTATATATCTATTAGGGTGTGCGCTGTTCTTTCAAGTGGAACTATACAAAATGCTCAAATCTTACTTGCAAAAGCGTCAGCACTTAACTTTACCGGGAACGTTCACGTAAGGACGGTCACAGATAAGTTCCATAGGTTTTTGATTGGGTGTTCGAGCAGACAAAGGTGAATAGCTTATATTGTTAAACGAACCAAACTCTAACGCAACTTTGCTTTGGTCCTCCGAGATGACGCCATACTGAGGTATACATCCATTCTAACCGCGGGGTATTGAGGTTTGTTACTACAGTACCTTCCAGCTGGCCGATTTATCGGTGGTGAGATCGAAAAAGTCACCTCACCTTTCTGCGTTCACCAGCTAACAGTTCAAATATAATTGGAGCTGTTGTATCTTGAAATCCTTTGAGCCTCCCTTGATAGTTTACCGTGGTTTCTATTAAACATATATGGTTAACTTTTCTCCTCTGCTCCCCATCCGACTTGTTCAGTTGCAAGCATCAAGCTGTGCAAACCAGGGTTTACACCAGCTCCCGAATAATAGTAGGCTACCCACTTTCACAGTTTAGTATACTGCGCATGACGAAATGGTGCTCTCATCGAGTACAGTGACGATCAGATAAACGCAGGTTACTAAACAAAGATTATGCAGCAGCGGCATTGCCAACAAAAAACGTTTATCGTTTCGTTACGGGTCAATAGATATTTTAAAAATGCGACTTTCCCTTCAGGAATCTGACCATAAAGAATTCACCATTGAACGTCACACATTTCGTAAGTGCACGACAGAAACATAGTCAGCCTACTCTTGAGTTGCACCGACACCGGAGAATTGATTTCCACACCAGTCAATGTGCTTGCCTTTATTCTGACCGACACATTGCGAGCACTTATCACGTGATAGTTTTTCCATTGCTGTCCTGACGGTGTGAAGACCGAAAACGTTGGCAGTGTTCATTTAGTCACATCTTGCTCCGCAGAAACTGGCGTGGAGTGAAATGTTTTAGTCCGAGTTGAACTGTTTATAATTTTGACGGAGGTACACCCGGGAAATGTGCTGCCCTCCAAAGTCCATCAATATAACTTTGTGTTTAACTCTTGAGAGGACGAAGCTGTTCATTATGAACAACATCCGTTAATATATAAATATATAAATATATTCTTTCAAGTCACCCCGCGACAAACCTTCTTCAGTTATCTTTGAGAGCTTTGACAAATTTTGTGATTTGTTAGTATTTTCGTTCATTTCACTTAGTTTTAAACAGTTTCGTTCCCGTTCAACTCAGCGAAAAATTCTTTGAATTTCTGTTTTTGCCTTTTTCTATTTTCTTGGCACGAACTTTTTCAAGCAATACTGGGAACGTTCACGTTAGTTTGTGTCCATCATGGGGTTTAATGGTATGCTGATGACAAGCATTTCATATGAAATTGACGTTCTCCTGCACGATGTGAACGCAACTTACTTCGCTTGACATTTTTCATTTTCAAACGCTGTTCAGTAGAACGGTGCATGGGGTAACACTTCAGTGTTTCAGCGTAAACCGACCCGATTTGATCACTTGTTAGGGAGCGATGCTATCGGGATACGGAAATGGTAGTCTGGGATACTTTTACTTACACAAGCTGATGAGCTGAAGGGTAAAGCAATGAAACCACTCAATTATGAAAGAATCCGTCTGTAGTGGTACTTGAAAAGCTTAATGAAGGCGTCTTGTTTGAAAGAATTTTACTTATCTCAAAGTACCCCGGGTTGTCAACATCCGTTTTAAGTAGCTACTGTCCACAATTTAAGTGGAAATACCCTCAACGCTATATATAACACACTTGGGAGAGGTGGTGGATTTTGGGCAAGTGGACAATGAAATTCAGCTGTGTATGTTGTAGCTCCCAACTTGTGCGGTGCACTCACGAGTGTATCATGCAATATTATCATTTTAAACATACTTCAGTTTTTCTTATCTGATGGGGTTGAATGTTCGCCTACTCAGAGTAGACTAGTCGATGTCATTATTTACTTATCGATATTCATCGTCAACGTGACCGCTACCAAATATTGGTCCTCCAACCCGTTTTACATGAGCATAAATTTGTCCTGCAACCCTCTACATGAAACGCATTAAAGTCCATAAAGCTTGGCATACTTACCGACGAAAGTCTAGTGAGAATTTTTTCGAAATCCAAAATAACCATAATATGTGCTATAAACTGCAGACGTTTTTCTATTCTCATACTAAAAGTATTCGTGTTGTCAGTGGGTCTGCGTTGGTCCAGCTACCATCCATTTATTAACATTGTTCGGTTGGTTAGATATTCCAGTATACTGGTAGCACTATAGAATAGTGGTCTTGGTTCACAGAAATATTGCTTTTATGTTAATCAATATACCGTCTAGTTATCGTAAATGAGTAAACATTTTCATATAGATGTGTGTAAAATGTAGTTGAGGATTCTGATTATAAAACACTAAATGTCATTTGGTCGTGGTCTTCGTGATCTTACACTGAGTAAGTATACATCACAGTAACAAACATAAAAACGTGGTTCCTCTGTTTTTCTGGAAAAGTCTACATACGAAATGAGTTGTTTATTTTAAATTGACAACATATGTACGCAGACATGTTTCGCCGGTTCGTCTACCAGCATCTGCTCATTGTTCATCATTACGTACCGCTCACTTGTTTACACCTTATGAAATCGAGCCCAGAGACCACTTCTGAGGTCACGATTAACAATACGAGCTGGTTTCAACAGAATGGTCAGAAAACACAAATTACGATATGAATCCACTTCTCACACGCTAGTCAGTCGTGAACATGTGACCGGCATGAAAATGATAGACAGGACAAATTGAAGGGTTAAGAAATACAAATCAGGTTGGGTTGTGAGTGGTATACATGCTTTAACCCACGACAAGCAAAGATTGACGGGCACTTGCTTTGTGCATAGAACAAGCTGTCGACATTTGATACATAAAATTTTGGCATATATGAGAATTTGTGAGACGTGATACTTCATCAGCAATATAGACGCTGCGACCTGTGGTCAGTAATTGTCTAGAATGAATGATAACGAGAGAGTGCAAAATGAATTTGTGGCTTCCGACTACCTGTCAATCAGTCTTACGAGACGATATAAGGGTCGAATCCACAGTAACATTGAAAGTTAATACTTTGGCTGTGCCGATCACATCAAGATGTTAGTTTTACTGTAATTTAAGGAAATGGCCGCTCTGTATAGCTCGTTTTTAGTTATATATGTGAATCTGTACTTAGTCCTCTGATTTACCAGCATTCGACTGCTTCTTGATCTGACAATCCTTTCTACAATCCACTTTATATTTTATTCACACAGTTAGCCATCTAATGCGTTCTTCGTGAACAGTCAAACTGGCCGGAGTTCACGGTATATTGCTTACAATGAACGAAAATCCACGCTCAATGTAAGGTACAAAATACAATTATTTTACGGTGGGAACACTCGATTATCTACGAGATTGGGACTAGTAATGTTTTCTGAAATATCGAAGACAAGTGACACCGACATGTGCTTAAAATGAAATGAAGGGACAATCGAGAATATCATTTGATGAGTAAATTAATTAACTTGAGAATACACTATAATTGAGAGGCAAGAATGGTTTCTGGCAAACAGTGAAGGTCAAACCTACTTCATAATCTGTTTTCTCCAAAAGATCATATACCACCATATAAGCACTCTTTGATAATAAGTTATTAATCAACAGGGTGTTTTTAACGTTCTGAAATACAAATGCAAAGGTTGTTGACATTCACTTCACTATGTGTGTTCATTCTGCTGCGCATGCATGAACTTTTGTCAAAGAAAGCACGGTCATATTTTTGTGGACCACTCAAACCGATGAGTGTCATGCCGTAGTAAAAGGTTCTCATAGACATCGTTCTGTCGAAGTTAATTCGAAGACCGCCAAAAATGCATAGATCGGATGTGGAATATCTTTTGCACAACCAACACACTGGAGAGCTGAATAATTTCTTCGTCTGTGTTTGCTGTCAGTGGGTTTATCAGGCGAATTTGTGTTCTTGATTATCTATCACAAACCCGTTTCTTTAACCCGGAGTACTATTTATAATATCAACGTACCACTACACAAAGGATGACCAGCTGCTATTCACACCAAGCGTGGTATTCGTGCCAAAAGCCCTCCTCGACAGCAGCACAATCCAACAAAAGCTCACAACTACCTGTAATACAGTCATCAAAGCAGTGTTTTGACTGTTTATGCTAAAACATTTCGAGCATTCGCAAGAAATTCGTGTCTGATTAAAAAATTAGTGTGAATGCGTGCTTTGTGACACAAGTACAACATACATCAAATTTACGTGCGCTTTGAAAAACAACGTAATTCTAGTGAAACCAAAAACATCAGTAACAATGGATCTAGCTGAAAGATCAATCAGAAATTAAAACTGTTCAACGGCTGCCATTATTTCTGAGATTTGAGCTTGTTGAGAACTCCTAACTGCGGACACATTGTTTGCAGTTAACTGAACGGTCACCCTGTTTAGCCTTCAGACACTCAAACGGACGGAGTACTAATCACAAGCACGGGTCAAGAGAAAAACTTCAGACACGACAATGTTATACACCTCTGAAGAGTCCTAACACATGCATACCTACAAAGTGAAATAACTTTTTAAAATAGCTTGCTAAATGTTAATCTACTTTCAACTGCCGCAGTCAGCTGTAGGCGGCATTCAGCTCACATAAGCAAACCACCATTTCTCTCAAAATTTATAAATCGAACAACTCTTGGTTCCTCTGCAATTAGTTTGTTAATAGTATTGTTTGGAAACTGTCTGATTATCACTTTTCAGCAGTGATCTCGAGAACTAAGTACTGACTAAATGATCTGACGTTAAAGATCGACGATATGAATTTCAGCTGTAGACTTATTAAAGAGCTGTTTCTGTGACCAACGTAGTGAAGTTGAAACTGAAGTAAGGATACATAATACCATTGGTTGATTGTCTTCGAAACACGACCTGACCGTCTTTGTTTTTGGTTGAAGTGCTCACGGTGATCAAAGTTGGTTGCTCCTAATCAACAAAACGACCATGTCCTTAGTTGTCCATTGACTGCAACCATACGATGTAAAGTCA
The DNA here is from genome assembly GCA_008508345.1 of Paragonimus westermani. Lineage (NCBI taxonomy): Eukaryota > Metazoa > Platyhelminthes > Trematoda > Plagiorchiida > Troglotrematidae > Paragonimus > Paragonimus westermani. The sequence continues at coordinate 77,944 of QNGE01000730.1, read as the reverse complement.
CCGTCAGAACTCTGTTGACTCCTACCATCTGGGCGGCAGTATTCTAATTATATCAGTATATGAACTAGAATAAGGAACACCACTAACCAGTAGTTTCGGTGTGTTTAAAAGTCATGTAACTAAATGACCTTTGTACCCTTAAGAAGAATTTATAGAAAGGTCACCCTGAAGTCTCTAATTACTTTTGGCTGTACAATCCGCCCACACCTCAATGCAAAAATATAGACCTGTTGTTCCACACTTATAAAAGAGTTGACGATTATTGAAAGAGTGCAAAAACGGGCCACTATAAAGGGCACAGGAATATTCACCACCAGAGCGAATAGCAGGATTAGGTCAAATATTAGTGAATTACAAACACCTAGGTAGAGGCCTTATTCTGATCTACAGATTATTCCCCACCTCAGTTTGGTTCATAACACGTCTAGTTCCATGAAACACAAATGGAGATCTAAGCAGTCATTCAGTGAAACTAGATTACGGGGCGGGAATTTTACTTCACAGCCTGAAATGTTCCATGGTTTGCGTCTGTTCACACCGAAACCCAATCCTCAAATTCAGAGTCAAGGCTGTATAGACTGGGTTCTAGATTTTTAATCAGTCAACACATACTGGAGAGGCAACATGGTATCTGAATGTCATTCCTGTCCAGACCCACGTATTGACAAGTGTGTACGTATAACTGCGCTCTGTTTTCGTGTGTTTCCGACAAGATTGTAAGTTGGTAGCTTCATTACAGTTTTCGTTTATTTGTTTCGATTAACTTGTTCTTCGCACCTGTAAACTGTTCAACACGACTTTCCTGCTACCGAGTTGTCAAATTACAACTGCAGTGTTCGCACCAACCGAAAAATTAATTTTACTTAATAAATTTCAGATTCTGTCGCTAGTCAGAACTCAGGGCAAACTGAAGCCAGCATCGAATCCGGCAACCGTCGTCGTGGAACGAAGACAACAGCAATTCATTCAGGCATCTCCTGGACTCGTGATATGAATTTTGGTTGTTGTTTATACCGAGCTGCGTTTGACTGTCCCTCTCGTCGGCAAAAGGATGGAAGTGTGAAGACCATGAGGAATATGTTGTCCTCACCTAAGATGCCGCCAGACAATGGGACCTTTGAAGAGCATCCGGCTTGCTGGAGATCATTACATCATAACGTATCCACAGCCGAACAGGATTGTGCCAATATGGAATTGAGAGAGAAGCACAAAACAGTGCGCTTAGAAACCGGAGGTCCGGAAATCAAATCTAACATGTCCGTTACGATTTATCTGGTCCGTTTTCTGGCCATATCGGACATGTGTTTCATGTTAACTGAATTGATACTAGTCTGGTTTCTTCGCCCAACCGACACCAAGAGACTTGTTTTCTCCAAAGTCAAATTCACATTTGAATGTCGTTTGGAAACAATGCTCAGTAAGTTGTTTTGCATTACCAGCGAGTGGACTCTAGTCATTTTTGGTCTTGAGAGAGTGTTGATCACAGTTCGACCTCGGGATATGTGTTGTGGTCGAGTACGGAACTGCCGAGCTTCTAGCTGGCCCAAAACCTTACCGTCATTGGATAAACTGAAGTTGAAAGTCGGAATGGGTTTGTTCATTGCGTTGCTATTCGCAACGATGTGCAACTACTTATGGATGACTGGAGAGACAAAAATTCATATGGGCCGGCACCAGAATGATATTGTACCGATGCCAACTCTGGTATGTATTGTTCGTTCCGAGTTCTACAACTTTTACTACAAATTTATGGTCTACCTGGAAGAATTAGCCGTTTTTGTGCTTCCGCATTTGTGCACCGCAGTTTGTCTGCTGATTATCACTATTCAGTACGGAATACAATTATTGCCTCAGTGGTGCCTATGTGTACATCACATTACGCAACCTTCCAACGTAGTAATAAATGATCGTTGGACGTCCAGCGACGATACAAGTTCACCGGAACAACCGAACGTGAATACAGATATGACAGTGTTGTTGTTCAACTTGATATTTTGTCTGGATGCTATCTTTCGAATTGTTTTATCCACACCGGAAAATTGGAAGCGTTTTATTTTTCTGTTTTCAAAACTGGACATTTCTAAACAACCATCCAATATTTCTCAGGAATTGAATTTTTCCAAATTCACAGTCTCATCCTCAATCACTTTGATTCTTCTGTGTTGGCACTTCTCTAGAGTGTCAAAACGGACATCTGATGTAGTCGTTGTTTAAATCGATTCGGGTATTTCTGGGACATACACCAGGGATCACGTGCTGGTCTTATTTATATTGGATAAATTCCAGTTCTCAACATGAATTATTGTGTTGTGAATGCATGAGAAAGTTATGATTCAATGATTTTGCACCTTGATATATAAAATAGTAACTACAGGCCTAACCATATGGTATATTGGTGATTTTCAGACCTCTCTGTGGTCGTTGTTTTTGAGTCGTATAATCGTGTGCTTTCCATTTCTGAACTGAACAGTGCCTTTGTAAGCACTCCTTCCATAGGGTTTCATTGGCAGCAAACTCTGACGTTGTCTATTTGTTTAATTTAGGAGGTTAAATTTTCGTCGAAACAACTTTGTAGGCGACCGTTTCGGTTTCATTTTCTCATACTTTGTCAGGCACACCAACTACTAATGGTGATCAGCACAGCAAAGTAGATCACCAGAGTGTTTTTGTTATCTGAAATCTCTAAACGTTTACGTTGAGATGATTCAGTTATTGCCTCATGCTTACGTGAGCAACATATAGTCGAAACTAAATGTTGGATTTCCAACAACTGTGAACAAGATTTGCAGAACAAAGTTCTCATAAATAAAACTTCAAACCTTTGTTGTTTTACCTGTTGTTGTTAGACGTATTCAGCGACAGGTGAATTGTGGTGGCAGATAACCTTCGTGCAACCGTCTTATTAACACATGGACTCTATTGCAGTTCTCACACCATCAAATCAAGAAGGTATATTTGGTACAACTTTCTAAGAACGTTTTATTGCACCAACCATCTGGGGCGTAGCACTACAATTCCTGGAAGATATCCGGGTTAATCTTCATAGAGCTATCGAATGAAGATTAGAAATTCTGACTGCTTTAGTAAACCTCCATAGCAGTGACTGTGGATTTCCCCGGAAAATGCTTGACAACCGATGCGGCGTCACATTACCGTTGGATCGTTTGATGGGTTTCAAAGCACGCAGTGGGTTTGATGAGTAACTGATTCACAGTGTGATATTTCTGTACTATCCTCATGAATCTAACGACCGGAACAGCAGTTGGAAATCATTACGTTGCCCATTGAATTAACTCAGTGAAAGTCTTCACTTTCATACATTTAAATAAGCAATAACTCGAACACGTACACCATTGTGTTCTTTTTGTGAAATGCAGGGAGCAAAATATCATTACTATAACAGTCGTGTTCGTTTTTATTTCAAATCTATCAATTTAAACTTCTGAGGAAAATGGTGTGCAAGCTTGAGACAGTAAAACTTTGTGGCAGGGAATATCTAAGTGCTGCGTAAATATAGCAGTGACACTCTGAACATAGCAAAAACCATCACCTTAGCTGCAGGTGCCACTTGTCATCTGAGTGTACAATAGCTACACTGAGTCTGACATCCTCTCAGTCCACTGATAACAATGAGCAGAGACTGTGGCCTTAATTAGCTAGCAATATAATTCTCCATCGTGCTTTCGTGGATTATTTATGAAAAAGCATTTGGACTCTTGCTAGAAAAATGAATATGAGCAAAGGCGTATCGAATTTGTTTGTTTGACTCAATTCAGAGAAGACTATTTGCCGTGTGGACAGGTTATCTAACGTGCAACTGATATTTTTGCTACCAATATTTAGTGTAACGATGCAAATAATGGAATGAGGAAATTGTGTAAGTTACCCACTTAAAAACGAATAAGAATTCGGCTGAAAACTAACCAGCAGCAAAAAACTGCGTGTTCAGAAGCATTATGTCCTTGCCTGAGCACTCAAACTTTGGAAGCATTTGTGGGATTCCATATGACACAAAGGTTCGGGTGCGTAAGTGAATACAGGTGTAGAATAACGGAGCTTTCAGCAGAGCTTCGCAGTGTAGCTAACGTATGTGAGCATGCTGTTTCTCTTGATGGTTTGCATCTTGCCGAAGCTTAACAAGTTGGCAACTGAGTCCCTTCCAAACTAAAAATCTGCTTATCATTTCATGGTTACTACGATCAAAGAGCTGTTCGCTCTCTAGTTACAAAATGACTGATACTGAAGTAAGTCATAGGATAATTTGGTTTCCACTGATAATATTTACCAAAGAACTACCCGATTCACGATGACGTATGCCTGGTCATTTTTTGAAGAAAATGTCACTTCGTTGTTCGGAATTCTTCAGCCTCAAAAATATCGCTTCCCACTGAACCAGGAAAGTAGCTATTTAAACAACTGCTAAATTGGAATATTTGTTGATTCTGTTCATTGGGTTTAAATTACTTGATTTAACTTAGGTTGAACTTCATTTATTCGCTTGCGAACAACGGGAGGATATGTGACCAATTATCCACCATCGGTGAAATTTATCAGGCACACATACGCAAGATAGGTGTTATGCAGTTCCAGTGGGTAGCTCAGTAGCGCAGACTTAGAAATGATGCGGCTAGACGTGCCGACTATTGCAGTAGGCAGAGAGAGAAGGAACACCAGTCACACAACCTCATGCTGGTGGAGACCACATTTATTCAGGTAGCTATGTTCACGTTAGAAGAACCACAAAACCTTGTTTAAATGAATCAAGGATAATTGAAAATAATGAAGGGAACTTACCAGCATTTCAACCCACTATGACATTTCTGGGTAAGATCAAATAACATCGGGTAAATTGTTGGGGGATAACAAAATTGCTTCACATACGTAAGTCTGTTCGAAGACCAAGCTCTGAAAATCCTGTCTAGCTTGGCGCTAACCCGGCCATTCAAGGTTACACCAGTGTCTGATACAAGTTATGAACGTTTGGTTATAGCTGAAAAGCGTAATCCCCCTTATTTTCAAGTGAACAATGATTAATAGTGTAGAGAGGAAATACGGTCACACCATACTACTCACACCACTATTCAGTAGCAGCATGGATAGGAGTGATCGCGGGATAAATACGGGAGAGATACGGGAAGGATCGTTGGAAGGCAGAATGACATTCAATGGCTTTCGCCACATGACGGAACTGAGACATGGTGTCCAAAGCATCCCCAGAAGATTGTGGTGTGCAAATGAGTGTTTCTGTTCGTAGTCCTGTTGAGACGCGTAACTGGTGTATTGGTTTCTCCAATAAAACAACCTCTGTGTCATCTGCCTTCTGGATTCACAACAATAGTATTGTGTACAGGATATTCACGTGACCCACTTACGGCGTGAACTATGTTAGATTCACGTCAGTGTAATAAAACTATACACTTGCGAAGGCGTTAATCAGAGGCAGAAGGTAAATTTCCAACAGAAATAATCTTAGACAGAAGTAGACCTAATGATTATCCACAACTTCGGTTGCGGTGTACACACACTAGAAAGTTTATCAAACATTGAGCTTCCCATGCATTAGACAGAATGGAACTATGCGTGTTGCATGAGATTAATTATATTCATATTGTACTCACCACGAAAGTCATCATCCTGTTGCATCCGTTATTTAACTGTTTAATTCCCACATGTATTCTTGTCTCACTAGCCTCTTCCCGACTGATGAATGAAACGAAGCCTAACATTGAATCTGGTTGTTTTATTTGTTAACAATATTTGCAAGCTTAACACTTGGGTAATCACTAGCGGCGCAGAACTAAAGCACCGTAACGACGGTGGTGGCACCGATGGTAATGAAACACGTGTGAATAGAAGGGCACATTGGTTTTCGTTCGTGTTGCCCCATTCGGTTAACTAGCCCACTCATCTCACACCTTGATTTTACTTGACAGTTACACTCTGATGATTTAAACCTCTATTCCATTTATGAAAAGTGAACCATTTGCTGTGGTTCTGATTCACCAATACACCAGGGTGTGAATATTGACCTGAAACCTCTCAGGTGATCTTAGTTACCCTACTGTGGAATCAAGCCCTGTGTGTAGCTGACATTTTCTAGCTATCAAGGTAAGGGGTGGACATAGTTGGCGGCATACCAACTAGAAGATGGCTTACATTTCGGTCCAAGGTGGCACAACGAAGTGTGTGCTGTAAGTACATTGATATGTGCAATGTGAGGGCGATATGAGATCTACGATACGTAGCACAAATGAACACGCGTCTCTACACCAGCCAATTCACAAACTGTGAATATTGGCGGTACATCTTCATCATCTGAAGAGACCCTGTCAGCTAGATACCACCCATACAGTCTAACAAGTTTGTGTTACTGATGAATCATGATTACTACGTTATGCCCGCCGATGCGTGATATCTAAAACTGAGGTGCACTGTGTGCATATACGAACTTCCGTAAAGTGGTGACAGTTGGTGTCGTGGGGCGTGGCTAACAGCCAACAGTGACTGAGTTCCGTTCAGTCTGACAAGTTCTTTTGATGACTGTTGTGACGAACTGGAATGGAATTTTACTGTCTGTCATTCGTCAACCCCTCGATGGAGGCATATGGAACCACAGTGATACCCCAATCTCCGTATTCGTTTAGTTTTCTGAAACTTGTTTAGTTCGTTTGTGATTGGTGGCCAGATTTCAAGAGGCAGATGTTGAAAACCAAGTTACCAGTTTTCTTTCATCTACTCTAATCAAGTAAGCGGTTTAGAACGTGAGTAATATTTCGATGATATCACCATTCCATGTGAGTTTTAAATAGCAGGCAGTAAGTTCATCCTGAAGTATGTGTTACACTGAGACTACGCATCGGTCATATACTCAGTAGCAGTACCGCGCTATGTGATTTAGGTTCCTTCACGAGTGTTTGCTTCACTTCGGGGAAATCGTTAATTATTTTTGCCGTGTTTGGACACGTGTGCGCTCGTGTGTTTATCTTGTCCATTCCAGTGTTATTAGGTGACCCGGTCACTAGTATATGCAAGGTTGCATGAGGACTTATGTTCAGAGGAACGAGTCACGTTCATTAATCCCCGAATATATGGGTTTATTTCGAACATCCGTCACAGTTGGTCGCACCACTGGACGTTCACACGCGGTCTCTTTTATCACTTCAAAGGAAGTGTCCGTTGAAAGTTTTTTCTGGGACATAATTTTCAGTACTTCGAATGTCTGTCGTTGAATAATACATCGTTCAACAAGCGTCCAGTGCCTCCAGTTAAACAACAGCCAATGCGCTGCATATGTACCATTAATGAAAAAATCCCAGTCAATGATTTAAATACATGGCCAACCGGTGTCCACCAGTATGTTGTGGGAAGATAGCGCTTCCTAGGCCGTGATTGGTAACGCTTGCCAAGCGGGGCAATTTCACCAGGTGTAGCGACAAACCATTAACAATTAATTGGTTGGTATTGTGTGATTCTACTAAATTCTGAAAATTGGACTGTGCCCAACATCCAAGAAGGATTAGTGAAGATAATCCCATGAGTTTGTACGGTTTCCATGCCTTTTAGATGCGATGATTCTCCTTTGCCTAGGCTTCAATCAAAACCTTTCTCAGGAAAGTGATACATCTACTAGAACAACTAGCTGGAGTTGTTTGCCAATGAATGCACTGAACACAACCAGTTTTATATTCGATATGCAGTACACGTCCGACGGTATCTTGCGAGTTACCTTGTTGAAATAGCCACGTACATGAAGTCTAAACAAGGATCATAGTATTGCAGTGAATAGTACCATGCATATTCCCCGACTTTAAAACGTTATCACAGTACGACTGTAAGCTGTTCGGTCCAGTTATAGGCCAACTATGAAAGACAAACTTGAAAAAACCAATCGACCACTAAATGTTGAACCGTGTTTTAACAGCATGTGCTTCGTCGATCCAGTTGATGTGGTCATGATTACATCGACGTAAGTTTGCAACTGGTTTTAGTGAATGAAGAAACAAACCATAGTAATTTATTTTCTTTCTGTTCGGGTCAAGTGGCCAAAGGTCGTTTAGTGTTTCAACTCTATCGTCCAAGTTACGTGTTTTTTTTGTACAATGGATATTCAACAGGCTTTTTATACCTCAGCTGCATGAACCACACCAACAGCGGTTTGGATTTCCTCAACAGAGTGGGAAAACTATGAGGTGCGACAAAGCAAATGTGTTATTACTGCAAGTTACTAATCTAGTTACATCTTTTTGTGCTGGATTGTCCTACAAAAACAGTCACACTTTCAGGGAATAAGGAGTTCAATTTCTAGATAGTTAACATCTTACCACTAGCCAGCTGAACTGTCAAACATGTGCAAAACCCCTGTTTAGTAAGATTTGACATAGATGCTACGGCAGTAATGCAAACAGTTTTGCACACCTTTTCACCAAATTTTGTTAACTAGTTGTTTGGTTGGAGCGACCAGAATAGTTGATTGTTCTAAGTATCCAGGCGAAAGGTCATCCTACCCTGCATACGATTGTTGTATCTATGTACATCCGACCGCTTGATTTGGAAGATATCAATCCAAACTCTACGCTATCCAATTCAAGTGAGGTTCTTGTTTTGCAATCCGCAGACTGCAGACTTCGTTTACATTTTTACTGGGGTCATTTATACAGACTGTAAATGGAGACGCTTAAACAATACTTTGATTCCGATCAGAATTATGCTTGTTGTTACGAATTAATATGAGTAAGTTATAGTCAACTGTTTAGAGATTAGTTTGTTAGACGTTAACACTTATGGTGACGTAAGAAGTTTAATTATTAAGAATGAAATATGAGTATTAAACTGAGGTCTACTTTTCAAATGTAATGGAATGTCATGGTGTACACAAAGTCAGCGTCTTCGACCGTTATACAAACAATCCGATGATAGAAAGATGACTTCTGACAGAGGTAACGAGTAATAATAATATTGAATTATTTAGTGATTTACTTCCCCAAAAATACTTCGGGTCGAACTGACTATTCTCTGCATGCGATATCAAGAAAAGAATGTTGGCCTGAGCCGAGGCAAAAACATTACGAGTGAGACCAATACTAAGGAGCCTCTTTACTTCCGATCTTCACCTTACGCTGTTTCTAAACCCTTTGGTAGTCAACCCTGGGGTAATTTGGTCCATCACTTGAAGGAAAGGTTGAATTCCCAGTGACGTGTTCGATCGGCATCAAGTGTGAAAAACTTCGAATAAGTCGTATTCGAAAATATCAAGAATGTTTAAAATATAATTCTGGAGTCTAGTGAGGCTATAGAAACAGAGGTCACAAAACTGGACGTGATATGTGGCTATTGTACTGATTTATCTGCCATAGTTCGTTTTGCAAGCAGTAAATTTTGTGGCCAGCAACTGTTATTGACCGAAATCTCCTGTAGAGAGCCCGGTACCTTTTGGTATAAACAAATTTCAAACAACAGGTCTTTCGTCACTGACAATTGTGTTGCAAATATCGCACCTGTGGTCATTCTAAATGTGTTTCAGCTCTTGATAAATCAGATAATAGGCAAAACTGATTTGGTGTTGTGTTAACTGTGTGTGTTCTCAGTGATTTTTTCCATTGAACAGCAACTAGTAGCACAATTGTAACTAAACAGGCAATTTCACGCTAGTGTTGTTTTGGTGAGATCTGTACGCAAGTGTGTATGGAATCGCTAAAAATCCAAACCGTCAAGTATGTGCTGGTAATCAGCTGGTCTTTATACAAAAGAATGAGAGCAAATGGCTAGACACTGAAATGTGTGGTAAACTGATACCGACAGGCAACAAATCAGCTTTGGAAACATATTTGTGAACAGATCGACCGGCTTCGAATCACACCGAGCTTCTCACTATTTGTCGTACTTGTTAATTGGTGGTATCCACGACCACTGTACAAAAAGAATTACGTAATTTCCCGTTACCTCATTTCTGAAAATGTGTTGTTCTAGTTGACAAACCCATATACACCTACAACATTCACATACTATGTTTGAGCGGCTGCACGCCACTCAGAAAACCACGAGTTTGGTTGATAAACCACGATTTCCCCTCATTCTCTGTCCTATTTCTACAGCATTTCGCAAAGTACACGCTCAATAATAAAGAAGTTGGATGACAAAAACCAATAAAATACGACACCTTGTTAAATAAAGATTGTTGGCTAATATCAATTAAACACCAATCACAAATGAGCACAACTTCTACATTCCCAGTCGGTCCCTTTCGAAAACAGCTTCACGAGACAACCATGTTGACCATTGCTACACTGACATCGAACTGGACATGACTGAATTATGATATATAAACTTTCAGATACAATAGCTTGTGAGTAGTTTCTACATTGGCTGATTGCATCAACAGAAGACACATTAACTGCCCGGTTAACTCCGATCTGTGACTCCATGACTATGTCGTGGCTTCGAAGTCACAGAAATTCCAGAAAACTCTTATTTATCGGAATAACAAAAGTGGATTGACAGCAACGTTGTAGCTTTTTTCTAAGTACACCACCATTCACCTAAACATGCTGACGATCACGTCATCCGTCACCCGGTCACTTTGTAACAAAGCAAATATGTGACCTTTGAGGCAAGCGTGAGCAAATATATACACAGACAAATCTGCCGTGGTACAAAGCAAGTGGTTTCTGGGTTTTAAGATGATGACATGCTATTATTAAACAAGCATATTTTGTAAGAACACTCAAAAGGGCTAATGCATACTTTTTATGACGTGACAAATCCTTTTGGTTATTATCATGTGTGTACTATAGGACATAGACCTGTAGGGCAGAAAATAGCGGTCGATTGTGAAACTAAGCATACAAAGGAAACACACAGCGTAGTTATTTACTTATCACTCATCAGTATCGTTACCACAGGAGTGCTAAGCTAACAAATAGGTATTTCGGTGCACGCAGAAGTGGGCGCCAATGTGCTAGAGAAACTACCTCGACATATTATAAAATCTTGGGCTTATCAGTTGTGTAAACAGCTGTGAGTGTCTGCGTGGGATCCATCTGATAATGGTTGTCCAGGATGTGGTGAGCAAGAGCTAACGTCAGTGATTTGTGTGGCTTTCACACTGTGCACACGTGTTTATCGGCTTGTACTTACATCACACGGTTCTTTACCCATGCTGAAGTATGTTTCAGGATTCATAGCTTCAGCTACCTTTCCGTCATGCCAATGCTTTTCATCTGACAACAATATGGAAATCGGAAAATATGAGATCAGGCGACCGGAATCATGTAGGGTTTTAGAGGTAGAACTGTAACCCGTTTTTGTACAAGTTAATATAACCTCTGTGGCATTATCCGACAGTAGTGCAACGGCCTTCAGTCGGCATATTTTAATGTAGTTTCCGTCTCTCTGATTGTTGTCATCTTTGAAACGAGGATATCTGCGTTTTCCTTCTTTGGCTTAGGATTTTTACCGCCACATAACACAGAGTTAGATGCACGCAAACACTACAAACCCCAGCAACGTATAACAGTCCTAAGATTGTAATGATTCTAAACGCACTTTTTTCCATTGAGTGATCGCAAACCTCAGATGTTAATTTATTGGCTCACATGCAATAAGGAAATCGCTTTTCTGTCGCCTAACTATTTGCGGTGTGTCCGTAAGTCATTAGTTGAACTAAGGTTATCCATCAATCTCGTGGGTTATAAAAAAATCTGTGAGACGATGAAGACTATTCACTCTGATGTTCAGATCGTTTTGCCTGATACTTTAGCTAGTTCACTCAATACCAATCTTACCGGCGTGTAAACAATAGGTTACTATTTACTAATGGCTCAGGGCAACTGATACACAGAATGCACACTTTCAGTACAAAGCCGTGCTTGGCGCACTTCGGCTGGTCTAGCTGCGTCAGGAGTGTGAACGAAATGTGTCTGTAATTATGTATCACATCAGGTAGAATTCTGTTTTAGTTCACTGAGACTTAAACGAAGGCATAAGAGAGTTGAATTCAGTTCGTATCCTTGATTCAATCAGACTTTTGACACAACATGAAAATAAGTGAACGGCTGAACGAAAACAAAAGGATAACTGTGACTTACTGAAGCCACCCTGATTCTTTTTAAGTAAACCAAGACGAGCGCGATGCAACCACTGAGTCTTTTGGCTCACATTGGGGACTTATGACAATTGCTTAACAAGACCACAGTAAACTTGATCAGTTTTTGCTGGTTGTAAGTTGAGATCACACGCAACGATGGAAATACTTCAGTTCAATATCTGGCCTGAGCTAAATGTCCAAAGATCGATGAGGCCAGGGTTCGGCTGGTTGGTGCGTGGCTACTGTCCGGCTGCCTCATTGATTGATGCAACTACTTTGGTAGGTGCTACCTGATCCGTCTTTCTCTCCTTCCAAATGTATGTTTCTTTGCAGCTACAGTGACTGCTTGAGAGAAGAGAATCGAGTCCCCTGACTGATGACATGTGTGTGCTTCTAGTAAGCACGACGGGACGTATGTAAGCAACTTCACAGAGCGGACGTAAACAAGTTTAGGGTATTTTCTCAATTTCAAAATAGGTTCTTGCCTTTCCCGAGTAGACACGTTAGGATTGGCTTCTTTTGCAATGTTAACTGGGCCCCGCAGTGAGTGCGCAGGTGGACGTCGTGCTCGGTGAACGTGTCGGGATAGTTATGTGTACGCAACATTCTTTCAGTGATCCAAAAGTTCATGCACATTAGGAGCAAAACCCTCCAATTGTTTTCATACAGTCTGATTTGTTAAACATAATCTCAGGAGACGGGTGTTATTGGCAAGATTCCTCATTCGTGCCGTGAGTGGTCATCCTATTGTCGGGAGATGCACGTTCAGCAGCGTCCGTATTATCCACATCTCCCTAGGGTCTAATATATAGTTCATGCCGAACTTGGAAAATCTGGCAACGTTGCTGAAGCTTCGGGAGCATTCCTACTGCGAGTATACGTAGTGAGACAGTGATACAACTATGCCATATGGTAAACATAGCCATGAGTTTAAACATTACATTTCTTGCCACCGACACATTTGACCGATATGTCGTTAATAACTAATGTTTTTTCGGTGCACATTGTTTTATGGGAGATGTAACATGCAGGCCAGCCGACTCTACTATGATTGCTCGTAACATTTGCGGACCAACTTTCGGGCAACGTGGACGCACCGGGGGAAAGCGTACTTCCAAAGTAGGGGTTCGAACAGCAGTCCTGAAAAAGGAAACAGTACGAACCAGCACGAGCCGAAGGCTCAGTAAGCCATGCACAAGACTTACACAAACGTGAACTGAAACGGCGGCACGCCTCCTTACATAATTCGAATTCAATTCGTGCACGCTCGCTGGTTCTGGTTGGGCGTTAGAGAGACAAGGACCGTAACGAAGACTGCCACTGAAGTCATTCGGCATGTCTGTTAAACGTGAACAAACAGGAATTCAGGAGACCGACTGAAGTGTGGATCATCTTAGACCTTTGATTATAGCTAACAGAAATATATTTGCGGTCGATTCAATTCTTGCTTTCAAATGGGGCTTACGATAAAGGGGTATTGTTTGGCAATACAACTTTTGGGACAGCAATTTACTACCCAGTGATGGCTGCAGTTTTGTGTCCATTAGTCCGAGTAGTATGACTATTACGGGCTGGAAATCTACAGAACATCATTTTTTGGCGGGTGCCAGCTGAAAGAACTCCTAATATTTGATACATCTGAAGCCTAGATTGCGAATGTTACAGTGACGTTTTACGTCATCTAACTAAATGGTTCACGTACGGCTGTTAAAAATGTGCAACATCCGAAATAAACCAAAGGTATTAACAGGCACCGTCAACCGTTCTCGATGTGTCTGCTCTGGCACTGAGCTCAAACCAGTTTAACACTGGCTTTTGTTGAATATATGCACTAGAAGCTTGTCATAATGCACATTAAATTCGACTGACTGGAGCAACATTAAATGAATACTACAGATTCATGAGTGTTTCTCAGTGTAGCGAATTTCCTGTCACCGTGATCATCTTTATGGTTCACCTGTACTGCACCTTTGAGTTCACATCAGGCTCGATCGGGTCATAAAATACAAAACCTCCCTCACTATTTATTCTTCGGCACATTTCGTGCTGTTAACATGCTTGTAGACTGAAATCACATGTAAACTGGATGACTCAGATGAACAGAAAGGTTTACACGACGAATTTCTGCCACGTGAAATGCGCTTTGACAATAGAACTGTTGGCAAATGCTCAGCATGTATTTTGAGCTTATTTCCAAAGACAGACACAAGTATAATGATTATTGTGTACAACAAGAAACAAAGTCATTTAGTGCCACTGTGTTGCACAGGTTGTCACTGCCTTGTGTTATGCCGTGTACACGATAAACGTACTGGTTCAGCAAACTTATGACAATATAGTCAAGTATCACGTCACGTCATAAAATAAATATTTCAAAATGGTTTAGAATTAATCGAGATTTGCATTAGTTTGATCAACTTCCTTGTGTGCTATCTTAACAAGTAAACCGTGTTGCTTGGATTCGCAGTTTCACGGTCATTATGGGACGAGTTTGCGATATTTGAAGTTCAGTCCACCATGATTTACCTTTATAAACCACACTAAACTGGTGAAATGAGATTTCGAATCGAAACGCTAGCAAGTCTGACTACATTCCTTCGGAGGATCAGTACGTTCGTTTCGCCTTTTCATGTAGTGCTATCAACCGCTTTTCCGTTTGTAAGGTTCACAAGTGTAAAGTGGAACTGAAACTGAGGAAAAGCGTGACTTACGTCTCCAAACCACTGTCAGCCACCGCTTTTCCCCTCGCGTTACAGAGTCGACGACCTGCGCAGTCTCCGAAGAACAGACCCTAATGGAGGAGAAACCAACTGATTGAACCGTGACGTAACAAACTTGACTGTTTATAAACTTTCCCTTACTTTTGTAGTGATGTAACTTGTTCGCATGAGCTACTATTGGCGAAATCTAGCTCTCAGCCAATAAGTTCATTTAATTATACGGGAAGTGTATTATTCTTTGAATTAAACTGTCAAATTTATTTATGAATTGTCTGATGGTTCCCTACTTTTGGTAAGTAAAGCAAATTTTCAGTGATTAATCTCTCCGCCGGTGTCGAAAAAGGCACACCAACACTTCAGCATGCAAGGCGTCTGTGTTACCCAAAAGTTCATTATAAAAACCACTGCAATGTACAACTTGTTTTTTTTTATATTGTCTGTGCTGATGGACCAACAATATCTCGGATTGCCAGTTTGCGCTGGTGACGTGCGCATGGCTGAAGATTGAGGTCATAGTGATTTTTGATGATACCCTCAAACGGAAACTGTACGGTCATTCTCATTCTTGCATTGACTCGTCAGGTGAGGTACCCTTAACGGAAGATAGAACCAGCAACTCTTCGCATTGTGAACTAAACGTGTTATCCAGTCGGCCACCAAATCTTTGACCGTCACTTTTTTCGTGAATGTTTGGATGTGACTGAGTTACAAGTGATAAGTTCCAACGAGAAAAAAACGATCGTTGAGTTTTGGTTCGAGGGTGAGCGTCAAGAGACATTACGACTGAAATATACTTTGCGAAATAACTTGTGAGTAAATACCCAACCATGGGAGATAAGGAAGACTGAAAATGCATAACGTTAGTGCAATTAAGGAAGTTTAGCGTCACAAGCTGAAAAGAGGAATCCACTCAAAATCTTTGTTGATAAATAGGGGGAGAACGTTCTTCGGACTTCTCAAAATTACTTTTGCCCTTTGCTGTGGTAACGTATCATTTTTTTACAGCAGGCAGTCTCCTGCAATTGCTTCGTAGACTGACCCTGGCACCAATGAACCGCCACACATTTGCCACCTCTCTTAATTCCCTGCTGGTAACGAATCAAAAGATATCAGAGTCGTCTTGCTGAAAGTCTGTGAGGGAAGAGAACTATGTCCACCAGCTTAATAGTTTTTTTAAGAGAACAGATAGCAGAGTGGCCCTTTTATGGGAGTAATATATAAATCATATATGTTGTTACCAGGTGATTAGTTCAATGGAGTCTAATGATGTTGCTGATTTGAGAAGCAACCGAATTGAAAGTTATGGAAGAGAGTGGAATGATTCACATTTTGTCAGTTTTAATTGAGTGAGTTTTGCAGAGGCAAGCTCAATTTGTTCTCTTTCCCAATCTGTCGGTGTGCGTGCCCAGCAAGCCTGGTGTCATATCAATTGATCAGCTACTTCGGACTGTATACTGATTCCCGTCTAGAATGTGCATGTTGGATTGACTTTTAAGTAAATCACTCAACCACTCCTCTAGTTCACCCTTATCTGTTTGATGAGTGAGAGCTCACTCCACAATGAAAATCAATTCTCGATTGATTCCCTATAAGTATGGGTACATCCATACTAAGGTATGCAAAGTAACCAATTTCGATAAAGCACAGCAATAACAATCAAGGTTAGTAAGTTAATTACAAAATCAACTCGATCATTCATGTGAGGCCGAAGCCTCACTCAACCAACTAGTCGGTGCGTGTCACCCTGTTTTGAGCATATGTTTCTTATATTCTAATTCACTGATGTGTTTGAAAATCATACTGTGTGGTTAATCCGGAGTTGTTTCACAGGTAAAGGTCTCCAATCAGAGAGCCTGACTGTAATAAATTACCTTGATGGCAAAGAACACTTTCCTCATGGACATATTTGTCATAGCATATCTCCAGATAGTTTCAAGTAATATTCATTTGGCTGGTCAGCATACTGTACCACAGCACTAGACGACTGTCCGACAAGACACAAAATACGGAGAACACTACTATGTACGATATGGGTATGCTTTGAACCCACTTGATGGAGTTAGGACACTTGGCTGTACACACCGTAAGCTGGCCAATGAACAACAGTAGAAAGTTTATCAATCGAAGTACTAGGAGGTAAATGTGCACAGAAATGTGGAACTCTAACTCGAGAAATCATCCGATTGTCTTTCTATCTTGAGATAAATGGAATCGGACAGGTCACTGTTGTTGAGAGTGCTCAGCAACCCGCAATGTTCAGTACCATATTAATCGGTGTCTCCGAAGTTTTCAACAGCCTAATCGACCACCAGTTGGGAAAGTGCATACTATGCCATACGTTATTGTATGATACTCAACATGGATTCCGAAAATGTTGTTTGTGTCTAACCAACCTACTTGAAACTAGGTAGCAACGTACCAGTCAATGATTGGAGTAACTTACCACATTTTTGAAAACGTTCGATGAAACCATCCAAGCAGATGTTTGGGCAATTGCTCATTGGTGCAATTTTGGTATTACTTTAATTCGATGGCTCAAAGATCATATAAACGACCGATATTTTTTGCGATAGTCCACTACCAGTAAGATACCACAAGTTCCATCCTAACTCCGTTGTTATTCTTGTTGTTCGTCTCTGAGTGAACTGAGTTGGCAATTTCTCAAGTATTGCTTTATATTCGGACAACACCTAGATGATGATAGGTAGTATCACTGGAAATGAGAAGCCTTAATAAGATTTCAGCACTCGGCTAGGATGAGCAATGACGTCCATCTGTCACTGATCTCATGGCGATTACCTTTTGGTAGACCAATGCTAAACGCTTCTGCTTATGAGCGAGAGCTGAAAATGAACTTTTCACAAGATCTCGATGACAAAAATAGTCAACATAAATCTTTGTTTACTAATCCGGTTGTCAGATGTTCCTAACAGGTAGGAAAGTGTTCTCTGATATGCATTCCACTCGCAAATCATCAACTTGCGTTAAACATTCACGATTTGCGACCAATGCTGATGAAGTAATTTAATTTGGATGAAAAGTTACGACTTAGTGTGACATGACATGCTTTACCGTTTCGTTGGTCATCCTACTCTGACAGATTGCGTATGCTAGATTAATCATTCACGCACCATCAACATATCAGAGGTGACATCATTTCGAGCTATGAAATGTCGCCACATCCATCACATCTACCGGAAACCCATTCTTATGGTTAACATAAAGCATTATCTGAGAACAGTCGTAAAAGGTGCAACACCAGACGAATCGCCTAAAATGCAATGAACAATTTCAGCGTACGTCGATTTATTTACCCTTTAAATCTGTTCTGACAAACTTATCAACTGGCGGGTTGATTCGTGTATTCATGATGCTGAACCAAGTCTCCAACCAGCTTGTCTGCCAGGACAATTTTGCACTGTTAACAAATCACTGTTTATTAAAGTGCGCATTTGCATTATGCGACAATTTCATCGTTGAGACTCACTTCTCTTTGTGTTCCGATTAACTCATTTGTATCTTTTAAGCTCCACCCTTTCTGGAATGATGTTGTTTGTTTACCATTAGCGTGATTACACTAATTTTTCCCATGTTGTTCTATTTCCGTCCATCACAGAGTCACATGCTTGAGTAGGCATCTGCCGTAGCCAGAGAAATACTCAAGAGAAGGTCCCACAAAGAATGATGGACATCTATTTCGACGTAGCTGGGTCTCAATACCACAAGCCGCAAGAGCACAACACCAAAAGAAATTAATCCACGTATCTTCCTGCAGCGCCAGTGATCAACACCCCATGATCTGCATATCTTTCAATTTAATTTGTACCGATATCACTTGAAGACGTTAGCTGGGTTTAACAACATACGGGGCGGCATGGCTGATGTGCACATGGTTAGGGTGACAGACACAAAGATTGGTTGGTTCTTATCGAACGGGAGGATACCGATGCACCGAGAGCAAGGTCCACACATGGCTAATGTACCTATCCTCGATTGCCAAGGCTGACAAAGGTGCAGGTTAGCACGTACTTAGAGAGCACTAAAAGCGTGCGTGTGTTCGTACGACGTAGAACGAACGCGAACAGCGCATCCGTCACGCTGGTCTTATGGCAGTGTGTGCGTGAGCGACCCACCCCGGCTAGCGTCATCACCCTTAAAGCCGAATAAATCGGGCAAGCCCTGCTTCGGGCGCTAGGGCAACCGCCGTACGTTTGCCGTCAGCATGATGGATACTATGACAGCAAAAAGCAGAGCTGGCCCTCCATGTACTGCACACCCGGATAAAAAAGCAGGAGTCCAAACCGAAGGGCTTGCCCAGGGACCTAGTCTCTTAGTCGGGTCGGGTGCCTTAGCTGTCTCAGGAAGCCGCTGTAACAGCAACCACGCCAGTTTGAACGGAAGTGAACGCGGATTCCCGGTCAAGTCGCTCGTTCTCACAATCTCAGCGTTTCGGCACCCGCAATCCAAGATCGATGGGGTCTGGCTGCTCACGCATTTTCCGGTAGCCGTTTCGGCCTCCGAAAGCAGCGCTGGACTGGTAACCAGCTTGCATCGGTGGCTGCAAATGGTGCAATGTATCCCAAACGGATTGTGCTACCATGCTAGTTTCCCCCCCCCCAAAACGATTGATAGTATTATGCCGCATTCAAGATTGGCACAGATCTTCAAATTACCAAGACAGTGATCGAAAACTAGCAATTGCGCCATAATACCTGAGACATGTCTTGCTGTTTTCAGACGTACCGCAACATTCGTGGATTCTGATGTGAGGTTTTGAAACCCCGCTACCATAACTGTATGCGCCGCTTAGTTTTCATCAGTCTTATGCTCCTGATATTGAACCATATTGTGCCACTCATTGCCAACATGTTGTATTTGAGAACGTCGTTTTAGGGGAAACAGCTACCAATGCCCAGACATATTTTATACACTCCGTGTGAACTATACGCAGTATATGATGATTACTGGATACCATTAGCTAAGACTGGCTTCATCTTGATATACGCTTGCCAGTGCCGTTTACAGTATTATACGACACCATTTGCACCTTTGTTGTACCCTTGGTCTGCATTTTCAACGGCGTTTTTAGGCAGCAAGTCCAGTTAGCGCGTGTCTGTGACTTATGACAACTGAAGACAGAGCTGAAACATTCAGAGTAATCGATCGATCGCCATATCCAAGCCTGAACAAGTGGTGTAGGGTAGGTGCCAAACTGCTGCAGTTTCACCCTGGCTTTCGATGACCTAGGCGTGACTAATACGAAGTAAACCAACCTTAGGGGTCTGGTAGCCACTGCGCTAGACTAAGAGCAGGCTGGCCGCAAGTGACAACATTCACATATCACGACGGGTCGAGATAAGATTGGACAGTAAATGGTTCAGTAAATGTGTAAATTTGTTACCTGGTATGCCATAATGAACAGGTTAAGCAATTCATAAAAGGATTCTCAGAACAGCCGACCATGGGTTCGCGAGTGGCCGCCTGGATCGGCTGCATGGTTTTCCCAATAACTAGGTCAAATGACCAAAGGCAGAAATACCATACAGTAACCTATGACACAAAACTTACTGTTTTTTTATTTTTACGATAACCATTTTCTGTGTACAAAATATACGGCTACTAACAATGCACGTTAACTTATTCTTTGTGTTGACCCAATTACCAGTGTTTTTTTCAATTGTGTTTTCAAAGTGTTACAAAACACAAACTGAATGGAACCTAGCGACTGATCGCGGTGACCCGGTGTAAATGGTTTTAAGGTTTCATAAGGTTTTAAGGTAACTCCGTATTCACACTGCATCCGATAACTTTCGACCGGAAACCATAGGACCAAGTTGACTCATTAACTTTTATTGGTCAACACATTCCTTGTTAGAACGGACTCGAACAGAACACGGGTCGTCTTGTAGAGTCTGTCTTAGTTAGTGCACACGTAGCGATCGTGCATCTGTTCACTTTAATGAACACGATGCCCACTCTTTCAGGACCCGGTATTGTCCATGTCTTAGTGACTTACTCGTTATAATGCCATCGGCTGTTCGGTGATACGCCATTCCAGTGAAAACGCTCACTTGTTGCTATCCGTTAAAAGTCTGATTACAAACATGGGTAGTACAACAGTACATTCAATACGGATGTGCTATGTTGGGACTGTCGTCACCCAAGTGTTTTCACAGTTGTGGTTGGGTTTGTAACAAGCTTGGTAGCAACAGTAACTGTGTGCCTTATGACTTGCAGTTCGATTTCATACATAAACGGTTCGTCGCATATATCACTCAGCGAGCAACAAAATATAATCCTCCATAGTCTGGCTGTTATCAGCTTTTTACTATTCACCCAATCCGTGTTAAAACGTAGGATGAGATCAGCAAAGTGGTCGGGTAAGATTGAGAATGATTTAGAAAAACTGTAGGTAATGTTTAACCGCAAACAATTCGACTTCCATCGTCAGTGGTTAATAACCGATACGTTTTAAGTAAGCTTGGGGTAGTCATCTGAATCATTTCTACGTTGCGTAAATCTGTGCGCTGATTATATAAGTGATTATTCACTGGTGCGCTTGGCTGAGCAGCATTTAGTTGGATACATACTCAGTCGCATGTATAGATATCCATCAAAACTTACTGTAATCACTCAATCGGTTTAATTTGCAAGTGTAATGAATTCTAGTGAACAATTAGTGGTAGGCAGGTGGCTGTTATACGTCCTCAGTGCATTAAATGAAGCCACGTGCCCCAAACAGTAGTTTGGTTAAAGTAGACAATTGCAAATCCCTCAACATAACGAACAAAAGTGGTGGAGCATTCAGATATGATGATTCGATCGCGCCTAATGTAAGTTCAGTGGCACAGTGGTAAACACGGTTGCCTTATCAAAGCGTGACCGGAGTACTCATCTTGAATCTAGTTCTTCTTTTCGGAAGAGGCTGGCTGTTGTGTCTTTCTGAATGCAAATTTGCGATCAAATGTGAATGATACTCAACTGGAAATGATGAGGCGCTTTGACGTATATTCTGGTCTGGGAGATAGGAGTGTATTCGGATATTTGAAAAGCTGTGTTATAAGACGATCACGATCTGTGTATTTTCTCACAAAGTAAAGACAACTGTGTGACGTAATGCAAATGGTTTATTAATGGTTCCTGTCAAGAACGAACAGCAACAAGGCTATTCACAGTAGCTAGCTCAAATACAAGAGATCTCCCAAATGATGTGTGTGGAATTTTAACTAGAGATACGCCAATTGTCAGGACAATACATGAAACCAGAGTAGATTTTACTGCAGCTGGAAAAACCCTGAGAAGCGTGAAGTGTAGGAAAGCTAGGCGGCTTAACCACATCACGTAGAGTGATTCGTATAACGACAACAAAGCCTGAGAACTTGATGCTGGCATAGCCAGGATGTGTTTTCCAGAGTTATTCCAAACGGCAAATGACAGCTACAAATAAAAAGTTGGGGGATTTTGAACGGCATTAGCTAGACAACTCACAGTTGGTTGGTACTGAGGAGTCAATATGAAATGTTTGCATCTACCGGTGTTCCTTTTCTAACGGTTCTACTCAAACGTAGGAAGGGAATGAACTATTTCATATTATATTTGTAGTTGTCTGTGAAAATGCCCAGTTCGATGTAAATGTGTGAAAACATGTGAGCAGATCGAGATCACCTATAGGAACAAATGAAAAATGGTGGTCGAATTAATACTCAGTACTGATCATGAGGCAGGTTAATGATGTTTGTGGAGCCGTTAATAAAATCGCACGGCTTCAGTTACATTAAGTGTGTGTACGTACTCACTTAGTGCATGTTGGTTAAAGTTGTGGACATGCAGTTTTTGCGAAGTGTTTACCAAATCTGTATTTTGTCACTAAGTGCACGTATGCACGCGCTATTTTTATGACGATTTTGACAAGCTACTTTGAACACTGGTGCCAAAAATTACTAAGCGTCATTGTCTGCCTGAATAAACTGAACTATAAGACGACAGTTGGGGATTAATCAGTATCATCATATTAAACAGATAGTGTACTCTTCGTCATGAAGTGCAGTATGTTTGATTACAGTGCATGAATCTCAGAGGGAGGGATTTCTAACGTGGTCCAATTTATCTTCACACTGAAACTATTATAACTAACTCTATTCTCTCGCTGTACTTGGGACCGTACACTAGTCTTTACTTTTCTACTGACAACACACTCGTGGTTTGCCAGTTCACTTTTAATGCATCCATCCTTTGTCAACCACTGAAAAGAGGGAGCTCCTAAAACTAAGCTGTCACGACTTTCCACGGTTGAGTTTAAACGCAATTACGGTATTTGAATATTGCTTCACTTCAGGCTGCCTTTCACCCTAGATGAGACTTAAACGGGTTAGATCCAACAGAAAGACCGTCATATTGTAGCGAGAAGGCGTCCAACAAAGCACAATCCTTATTGTCCAAATCGCTAGTCACATGCAACGCGCGCTCTCTCGTTTATGAGTCGTAATTCCAACCCGCAGCACCCCCCGGTTTCCGTTCACACGCCGTGTACACTTCTAACCGGTTTACGTGTGTGACTGGTGCCTTTTATCGGAGGGTTTTCCGCTTGCCATTCCTCGTCTGTTTGTCCGATTTCGTTGCGCGATGGTTCGTCCGGCTGCTCGTGCTGTCCGCAATCCACCCAGTGTTGGCCTTGACCGTATTCCAACATCGTGTCGAGATGTTCCTCTGAATGTTGGAAAAACCACGCCTCCGATCTGGCCGTCTGTCGTATTTCGCCTGCCCTGCCCCGCCCGTTGGTCCGATCTAGTCGAGCGATGACTCATCAGGTCGCGCACGTTGTCCTTGATCCGATCGCGGCAGGTTTTCGAACGTGCCTCCCCCACGTTGAGGTATTCGGCCGAGCGTTCGAAAACTCGCACCCCCGACCTGGCAATCCACCACAATATGTCGGAATTCGCAGCACTACAGATGATTAATTGTGATCGCGCAAGAATAGGCGTGCAAAGACCACTATTGTCTGTAGGTCAGGTTGTTGTGGATATGCGTAATTAGACAAATATTATTCATGTATCTTCATTTTCACGTGAATCACTTGGACGAACGATCAGAGCAAACGTTTTGAACAGTACGTATTGCCCTCAGATGGTGTTATGCCAGGCTGATAGTAGGCGTTGTTGAACAGTCGGAAGCGTTCGAATAAATTTGGATTGTTTACTGTAGTACATTGTGATTTCCAGATAACTGCCTCAATAGACCACACGAAGGCGTAGAGATTAGTATTAGAAGCCATTATCTACGGAAACGGAATATTATCCCTCTGGAGTAAAGCAGGGTTATTAGTAACGCCGAGAAAAAAAACAAAACACTGGAAAGAAAATTATCGAATAGCTCCATTCAATGCCGTATGAACAACTGCTATTACGCAGTTCATCTATACTCAGCATATGCAGGTTATCAAGAGTCTGTCAAACAATTTTAACTTTTCGTTTACCGCTTGATATAACGAAGTCGACTCAATACCCAACGGCGAAGTGGTAAACGACATTGTATCAACCCGTTCAGAAAAGAATCCTTTGTATAGATTGTCTTGCACGAACACTGCCTGATGCAAAACTTATCAAAATAATAAGTGAACAGGGCAGTCAGTAAGCTTTTATAATTTCTTGTCTTTGAAGAAGGGGAAGCTTGTACATTATTTTGACTGCCTGTGCATACGTAACTCGTTCCACAGGTATGCTAAATAATGAACATAAATTCGTAGACAACATGTTTCATAATGGTAGTCAATCGTAATGTTTTATCACTTTACTGAGACGCCATCAGAAAGTTTCGCAACTTCTAGAGGTAAGGTATGAAATGAAACCTGCTTACACAAATAATGTTGAGTGAAAACAACGCCACAGAAGATCGTCAACAAACAGATTCAAAAATATAGCTGGCATGATCTATGCCACAATTTCATACACAACTCACCAAGATATGTTCTGGGGTTCTGTGACAAACAAAAAACTCCCATATGCTAATTTATTTTACCAGTATAACAACAAGATAACTCTCGAAACGTATCCGAGAGTACCGTTCGCGTCAGGGCATGTTGAACTACGATCGACCAGCGGCGCTATTTTCGCTTATCTGGTCAAAGGTAGGCGCCTCGGTCACCAGTGCTCAATTCTTCCAAGGAGTGTACCACATGACAAATATCACTTCAAAACTGCTCCAAATGAAAACACTCTGTACTTTCGAGGCCAACTAGATCAGAATACTTGACTCGGTGTTGTCAACAAAACGGTTAGTTCGTTCATTGCACCAGCTCATAAACATCTGTAAAGAGGTGAAAAATTCTTCTCACGAATGTCCGTATATCACATCGTGAACGAGCTAGCTAGTTAACCATATAGCTCTGTGCAGGAGGTCGGTTGACCTATGTATTTCAGTTTTGTGTTTACTAATAGCAAACAAAAATTTAGTGTACTTGACAAGTGGCGAGATGATCCAAAGTTGTACAGCATCAGTATGCTTCATCGAGAGAGGGCATTCAACTTTCCTTCTCAACGAGCATCGCTAAAGCGATTAGTAGTAAAATAAGCCGACGTCCCCGCCTAAGCAAGACGGATTTCAATGTGAAACAATACTTTGATTTGATATACGATGAAAACCAACGTTGGCGCTGGGAAGGTGAATGCCGACATATCAAACAAAAAGTCAAGCGCACCACTGTTGTCCATGCGTATCGCAGTCTTATATTGACCTACCGTGATCGACGGCGCGTACCGTGATTGAACAGCACAATTCTTTGTGCCGGATTACGAGGATAAACGATCACTGTCGTATATTGCGTAATATATTGCGTAACTACAGTTTTCAGCTGGAACCGCGAGTAACTGTAGAACTGAGATTCGCCTGTATTCCACTGGGAGAATAAAACTTAAGATGCCCTGATGGCATTAGGATATTTTGGCTGATATGTATTGATTTTTACTACAAGTGATCTCAGCTGTTAAAGCTCAATCGACCCTCCAGTCAGGCCCTTAAAAAAGAACCACATCACACGAGATTCACTTTTGTGGGAATAATGTAGACATGCTCTAAAAACAATGACAAGTTTTGTTCAGCCAGGCAAGTGGTCGTTCAGTTGCCTGAGATATTCTACTGGACGTTCAGAAGCAAAAGCGTACTGCTCTGCTTTATGTTTCAACTAAAGTAATTAACGATAGTTTGTCCTGATGTAAATTTCTTCAAAGCAAGACAGGAACAATTTTCATGAATACCGTATTTTATCTGCACTCATGCCTAGTTTGAAAACAGAATTAATTCAATACAGTCATTCTAGGTTTGCCTGTTTTGACGAGAGAAATATTTATAGTTTCATATTTTCGTGTTCGCATAAGAGGGTGGGAGATCTAAGTCTAAGAATTTGGTCCGAAAGTTCAAATTAGTATGAAAGCACTTGAGAGAGAAAAGAGGGTTAACATGAATTTTTACCGAGAAAAAGTGGCTTGTGAGTTATCATTGATCGCCAGTACACATAGGTGTGGTATTATAGAGCTAGAGTATGATGGCCACGAAACGCATAATGTGGGCTGGTTGTTGAGCACGTCTATTTCATTATAATCACGACTCGTTCCTTGTCACTTAGACAGTAAACTCCGAAATGCCCAGATCTCTACCACAAATAATCCTGCTTCACAGTGAGCAAGAAAGTTGCTAAACAAACTAGGGTTGTTCCGTTTTATCAGCATGACAACCTTGTAAATGCTCGTGCAATATATGAGACACACTAAGTTATTGTTTTCGGTACTTGGACTGTACAACACCGTACTAATCGCTCCATTTATTACACCCCAAGTCAAAACACTATAGGTAACACTGTTCTGGTTGGCGAACATCTGCTCAATTTTGACATAGTTACCAGCCCCGTTGTACCGGGAAAACCTGCTACTCTTGTGAGTAAATACGTATACCACCCCGAGGGTACAACTCACGAGGTCTTCGTTAAGCTTGTTAGCCAGCATGTTGATTTCACTGTCCAGTAATTGCGAATTGAGTGTAATGTGTTTCGTTTAGTTGGACATGGCACGTTTTGGGTAACGCAATCCACACCAGTAGAGTTAATCGCTTCGGCCTTTGTGAGCAGTCGCGACAAACAATAACAGCACGATATAAGTTTACTAGAAAAATAGCTGAAAATATGGCATGAGATACACGTGAATTCCTCGTTCGCTTCTGTTACGACAATAACCGTAGTGTTATCAATAGACGATGAGCAGGTTTCTGAGCAAAAAATGTGTGATTACTGGAATCTTCACTCAAACGACTAGAAGAATATAAATGAAGTGTGACCCATGTATACACCGTCACTCTAGACAGACGATGGTGCACTTCGGTTTGTTTGACTTTTGCCATCAGTGTGTTCAACGCAGATGAAATTGGTCTTGCAACAGCCACTCGCTGCAGTCTTACTGGTCACGCCGTTTGCCCTCACCCGAATCCTCATCCCACCACCGATAAAACCACGCCCACATTATTCTAAATCCTACATCATCAATGAATTTTCGTTATACCGTTTAACTAAGAAGGATGGATAGTCACCTCACCAGTTAGGTCAACGATTATGTGCATGTTAGTTCGGGTAAAACACTAGTGGACTAGTTACTGCCTCAGCACAGTTAGAAAATAACTACATATAACCAAGACCAAACGCCATTAGATGATTATCAGTTGTTGAACTGTTTATCTTTATTTAGGGTGGAACAAGCTCCATTTATATTTTGAACAACTAAAAACGCAGTCGTTTCCGCTTCACGGAAGTAGTAGCCATTAGTTATGTTTATCTACATATGTGTTCAACCAGATCTACTGTCCAGGCTCTCATAAGACAAATGTGCTGGCCATTAAGCTGTGGACCACAGATTGGACAAACTCCAACAGGGACGAAATCTTCATCTATTCACCAGCAGTCATTGAGAAATTGAACATAGTTCACTGCGCAGAAAAGACTTGTTCCTCACCGTTAGCTTGTGTGCTAAAGATTGGTGACGGTATGCGCCTTTTGATTTTGACATTCTGTCAAATACTGCCTACTTAACTTTCTCGTTCTTACCGATTACTAATAGTCTTGCCCAAATCAAGTTATTACAAATTATCAACAATATCCGACGTAGCTGTGATATCAATGCATACTGTGGGTTATATTTGACAAGCAGTTTGTGTACTATAATTACTCACAGCGCCATATTTCCACATATCCCCAGAATGCATCATACGCAAATACAACAGTCGTGTTTCTTTTGGAAACGCATTCATAAATTATGAATTTAGTATCACAATAATTTATGTGGAGTGATAATGTTTGTCAAGTTTGAGCAGTTATCACATAAACTCTTTATCTTTCTGGAAACACAAATCCTTGTTCGGTGGTATGAAGACATTCTACATAATTTTAATCAGCAGACGTCAACAAAATTCCACACGAGTGCTTGTCATTGAGAGTTCAGGAAGAAATCCAGACTGTTAATTAGTGATTTCAACTCCTTTGGTTTTCTCATTTGCATAGTTTACATGGACTGGCATAAATGTCATCTACAGATTTACTGTGACCACCCCAGAAAGTGCATCATTCTCATAGCATTTGGGTGCTCAGCCTACTGTTGACTGTTAAATCCAGTTTCGATGATATTTCCACATTCTAATGGCTGCTTGCTCATGGTAACCACTTTAAAGTATGCGAATTTGGCAGTTATACAGGGAACTCATTACTGGGATAAACCGAAAACTCACACATTACAAAGTCAGTAGAACTAATGTCAAGATGTGGCCAAACCGCCTGTTGAACGCTGGTTGTTGACAGATTTACAGACTGGGATTTGGTCACTATGATTCCAAAACCTGAAGTGATTTTTGTTTCGCAGGTGTCCACTACATGGGTATGTTCCAGTAGCTTCAATTGTGACCATAATCCTACTTCCCTCCCACCCTCAACTATATGAGCTTAGCACTATAGGTTGGTCAAAATGCCCCCAGCCTATTAATAGAGAGATTAGACAGTATGAAGACGTTAGATGATATTGATTTTTTTCGTGTTAAACCAGATTAGATGATAACCAAAGACGCGTTTATTGAGGCCCCTGGTCTTGAGACCAAGAAAAGTGAGTGTACATACAAAGAACAAGGCTTCAGAGGGAGAATCCCTATCCTCCAAGTGTGGGGACAAAAACACACTGAAAATAAGCAGGGCATAGTTTAACAACGCGAATTTTTTATTAATTACATCTGAGAGCTTACGCCTGGTAGTTTCAGCCAACATATCGTCGTTCGTAGACAAACCGATGTGACTGACTTTCTTTTCTGTTAGATGTGGCTTGATCCTCTTGTGTTACTGTTTCATAACTCCCTATGTGAATCGCTCTGGACAGTCATTTTATACTAGTGTACTTACGAGTGGTATCATTGGCGTACATTCCTAAAACTCTGCCCCTCATAAACGTAATGAGCGCACTGACTATTGAGCTTACGCCATCAGCGTACCGTGTAGTGAATTTAGCCGTCAGCACAGTGACCTTCACGTACATGGCAAAAGGTCCATGAAATATGCTTTATATTACACAAGCCAATCCATTGAACGACCATTTAAGTGTGTTTAGCAGGGACGTAATTGATATATATCAGTCCTACAATGTGTAACGTAACATGTCTTGTTTCTGTATCACTGACGGCTCGAAGTAGGTTTGGATCATGTTTCGAAAAGAAGCGTGCACCATTGTCACACCGTTCACCACGCCATAAGGGATAATGTTTATTCTATACCAAGTGTGTCGATTACACAGAGTCAGCCTTCTTCACCATAGCATAGCGCTCCCTATTTGGCTAAGATGTTCGTGCTTCGGGTCAGAATTGACAGATTTCATTCAAGAAGGTAAAAAGACATGTTTCCCATAGATTTTGAGCGCCGTATAATAAATGTGGACTTCGATGTAGATAAAACAATGGAATGAAAAAGCCTTGCGGAACTCTGTCTACAAATTAAAGAGGGCGATACCTACATTTTCCAGACATTGAAGATAAAACTTTTATACCGTTTTCCAGCACGTCAGTGCTTGCCGATTTTGTTGCAGACCACGAAGATATTTGCTGCTGTAACTTAAAGCACGTTGTGGTACAGCATTAGTGAAGTCAAGAGGTGTTTTTTATTTTGAGGTTATTTCTCGGTGAATTATTTGAACTGAGCTGCTGTTTCGTCAATGTGGTTGAGAACAATGTTTGGTTCATTGCCCCACACTTCAAACCCACACTGGAATGAGAAGTTTTCAAAAACATATCACCTGGATATCAGTGTGTGAGATGGTTATTCCATATTGTTGCACCCTTTTGGCACCTTTCAAGATTTCATAAACATCATTAGTTGCGTTCTTCTTATAAATTTGTATATTGTAGTCAGAGCTGTTAGTTGAATTGTATGTCACGTAAAGTGGGATCCTATACACACGATACTTGTGAGGCAAATAGTGTTAGAAGAGAACAAGCCTCCATAATGGTCTAGTCGCTTATCATCGCCCGTCCTTCTTGATTGAGTCAATTTTGACTCGAACATAGAGAAGATGTCTGTTTGCCACGGATATCATTCCAGCTGGCCGCTCAGATTTTTTCACTTAATTTTGTTGTAATTGGCAAACGGTTTTACACGAAACGGATACATGTTATTCACACTAATATTTAGTCCGCCTTTACAAGTCGTCAGCATACAGAGACAATGAAAAAAAAATCAAAACGTTAGACAAACCACCCCTGAGTGTTGTGCAGTACACCAAGCCAGAGCATTAGTATTATCCCCAAGTGCAAAATGCAGTCTATTTTGTTAACTCATGTTGCACATACATCAGTATGACCTATCTGTACAGCACACGCCGAAGGAGCTGGAAACACAGTCGTCTTTTCAGAAGTATGTTTTGAAGATGGCGTACGACAACCGTAGTTTACCGCAACCAATTTCATACTCTGATCAAAGCACCACATTATTGTTTCCTACTCTGTGTGCCTCAGTGTATCAGCGTGTATCCTGTCAACCAGGTTATTTGAGTGCTGGCAGATGTACGTCCAAACTCAATCGATCTGCCTTGTTAACCGTTAGTCTTGCGTTTTATCGTTTCTTGCCTACAATCAGTCTAACCTGTTTGTGCTTGATTTCTCCACTGTGGAGGTTTGTTACACTGTTTCAACTTACCTCCATGTTCATGTGTGAACAGAGTGAACGTACTGTCGTCGGTATACGAGAACCTTACATGACTTAAACAATTCCATTGTTATATGTCAACTCACGTGATGAGCTAGCTAGTTTAAATATAAACAATCACCAGCATTGAAGTCATCTAGCTCTAGGCGAGAACGTTCCTTCTATGTCATCACTTCCATGTATGAGTGACTGCTGTACGGTACGAACACTGTGTAAGCTGTCAAACGGGGAAAAATTAACAACTACTGAGGGAATCACAACTTTCCATAATTGTGCAGAAATTTAAACGTGATCGAGGGTAGTGGCCCGAAGTCAGCTGGTATTCATCGACTGTTTAAATGGAGGAAAATGGTGAGGCGAACGTCTGTTCTCTAGGAGAAGTTAAATATAAACGGAAGACATTTTTGAAACAATATTTTTTTTACTTTTATTCATATATTTGTACGTGACTGAATACTAGAAGATGTCACTTGATAGCTGATGTTTAATTGTCTTCTACCTCGTTATTTTGAATAAACACTGCCCATCCCGAATTGAAAACCTACCCGGGCGTTGGTCATATCAACTATGTTCTAGTGGTTAAGGATTTGGGTCCGCAAAACATAGGATTGTTAGCTCAATCCATATTCATCTTACTTCCATCTGGTAAATATGAGAAAAGACAAAACCAGTTTTGGAGTATCACTGAAACGACGAGCACCCAATAATGTTGTAGTCTGCTTTCAAAATTTCTTACTCATCAGAATGTGCTTAGTGAGATTCCGGTTAAGTGGTTGTTTCATATGTAAGATACAATTAGGAATATTAATACCGTTGATGATTAGTAGAAAAAAACATTCACCCATCATCTCGTTGCACTTGTTGTATTCGTTGCTTTACACTGTTCACTTTTAGAACAAAAAGAGTGATTGTTGCTGTTTAGTAAGTTCGGAAATTTTGGTTTAATTTGGTTCAGAGAAGCCCGTAAAGTCTCGTTTCTTCCTGCATCGAAATGCAACACTAATCTGCCTTGAATATCAAGATATTCTTTCAAGATATATTTCGATTGAGCTCGACTTCCCCATCATTTAGCAACTGGTTCATAATATTTGGTCCAACTTGTAAATAACCATTCTGTACCATAATCGTTGGGAGGATACTCGTCATGATGCCGTTGGGAATCATCAATTAACATCCTAATCGCCCGTGTCTACGTCATTAATGGTAACTAACACAACGAATGCAATATTGGCACTTTTAAGGATGGTATACGTTGTGCATTGAAATAGGGATTGCTCGTCAATCGCAGTTTAATGATTTGCAAACTGAAACCGACAGTCACCTTGGTCACATCTTCATCATGCTTCCAGACGGTCCTAAGAGCAACTAGTAATATGATTCACTGTAATAGTTGGGGAGAACGTTTGTCTCAAGAACCTTATGAACACTCGCATCGACACTACATTGGCAGGACATAGTACCACTCAACTACTGTTCATTAAGAGGAAGAGAGTTGAAGGTCGCACATTCGAGCACTGTTCTACTCACTTATCACAGTTACTACTACTTGCTTCAGTTATCTGTAGTACTTTATGAACATCGCTCATCTTCTTTCATTCGAGCCCATCCTAATAGAGCAGACGGTAGTGACACAAGGTGTTCAATCAGGAGTTAGTTGACATACTTTGGTGTAGCGGGAGTAAGCCAACGTGAATTTCACTCCAAAATTGTTGTCATTTTGAAGACTTTAATTCGGTGGCCAACTTTACAGTAAGAATATCACAGATAACCAACCACCCAATATCACTGTTACATTTAGCATGCCTTTTAGGAAAAACAACGAAGAGACACATGGTCCGTGTGAAAAATTACTAACGTCTTCCGCGGCAGTCACATGTTAAAATTTAATTCTTCTATGGTAAAAGCAGTGTAGATATACATGATGATTAGTTCTTCCTTCCTGTATCGGGTTGCGAATCGCTGAACAAAAACTGTGCAACAGACGACATCCACATCGTGCCATTTGGGAGAATCTGCTACCACAGTTTATTCGCTCATGTTGGCTTAGTTTTTGGACGTTTCCATTAGGTGCTTCTAATATATGCACTGCCCTGCGGACTCCACAAGGTCAGAAACCAACTACATAACTAAATCACAATTCGGTTAACCATAGGGCTGCAAATGTTTCAGAAACTTAGGGTTTCAACTTAGTACAGTGAACCGGAATATCTGCGTCGTGCATTTCTGTCCTATACTATCTTGAACAAACCAGATGAATAGAATGGCGCCTAGAGCAAAGCCTGCATATATATACATATATATATCTTCGTGAACAGGGCGGCATGTTACGGTCAGATAGTAGACGTTACTGTTCTTGGACCTGATTCTCATATAAACATGTTACTCGCACATCACCAGTCTCATTTTAACTTACCTGCGCTCACTTCTAAACAATGGTCATGTGGGCGAACTCTGTTAGATACTATACATTAGTTGACCCATGTGCTTTAAGCAAATCTGCTCTATCAAGTTCTTCATCGCCTGATTTGTTACCACATTCCGAGTACTTTTCACGGTTGAACAAAGCAATCGCCTAGAAATGTGCGTTAATGTGCTAAAAAGATGGCAATCGTCAGCTTGAGGCTTCATACGTTGGCCGAAGCACCATCATTTTGAAATGTCCTGCCATTATGGATAAGTAATATTGCAGACAAGTGCCTCTACAGTTTGATCCAGAAGAGCCAGGTAGCCCACTACAACGGACGTGATAAAATCTCACGCAAGAATTAAGTCACCGTCACATTGCATTTTGGGGACATCACTGAACTTGTCCAGTCGTCAACTCGTGATCCTCACACGCGTACTCATCCATGTAATTTTCTGTGGTGAATCTGTTTCTCACCAGTCCATCACAACCTTCTGCTCACTAGAAAAATATGACTTATGAGCGTTTACATGCGGGATCGATGAACTTATGTTGAATCAAAGAGCGGGGGCCTTGTTGAACGAGCGGTATTCAACAGTGGGCATGTAATCAGTGGGTGCTGCTAGATGCGAAATGTTAACAGTGAGGTCTTCAGTTGAATGGGTACTCTGTCCATGCACACGTGGAACTATATGTATTTGAGTGGATACCATATTCTTTTAGATCGAAGCAGCTAGCTGAAGTTTACTACGTCATCCTTTGTTTATTCATTTGTGTACATATAGGGCCAACATGTGCCTTCCCTTAAGTACTTGTACTAAATGAAAAGATTGATGACTGAGTACGTTTACATTGCAAAGTTGGACCGACACGTTGAACCCATCAATTGCCTATAAAATGGCTCGTCATACACATAGCCATGATGATTCATTAGTTCTCATGAGGTGTTCCATCCTAATGCAGTTCAAATGATATGAATGGGATGCAGTGTTTAAGAAATGTACAAATACTCGTCCACTATTATTACGGCAGTCCAGTCTGAACTTTTGATGGTGGTTAGATTACCACAGTTTGTGCTGAATCCGTTATAAACCGTGGTTGTGCATATTCACTCAAAAACACTTTAAATCAGTTGATACTGATAGAATGAGAGACACTATTGCAGGTCTAATCTGATTGGACTGTTTACACACAACTGAAGTTAGATGTTGGAAAATTGGCAATTTATAATTCGGTCGTGCCTAANAATTTGGTATGCTCACCTAAACAGGAAGATTCAAACCACACTGAGGAGCGTCTATGTCGGTAAAAATAGGTTTCACGAAATGAATGTTCGCAGCGAGGTTCACACTCAACCAACACAAGTTTGCTTTTAATAAAAACACTCCAAGAAAGCGAATGAACTGAAAACTGGAACCTAACACGCTACTAAACAGCGGTTGATGGGGTTAGCATCGCCTAATTATAAGACTCAACCGATGGATCTGTGGTTGGTGGATAGTGCGTTGCCAACACAACCACCATTCAAGTGTCTGACTTGTTGTGCGACAAAGGCTAACAGAGTACATTGACGCGTGACCTTCATAGTTGGCACAGTCATGCGCCACTTCGTCCTTTAACCCTCGTGGAAAATCTCTGGCATCCCACCTACGCGCCTTCACGCTCACATGCCTACATCCCGCCTATGCGCATCACTGTATCCGGTTCATCATTTGGTCCGCCTTTTAATTTGGTCTTCCTATTGGTCACAAACCCTTTGAATATGGTCTCGTTTGTGACCGTGTTGTCTTCGGATTGCGTGACATGAAGGAACTCTCTCCGGAGGCCAGTCTTCTCTCTGTGTTCATGCGTTAGCCTCGGGTGGTTGAGTTGGCCGGGGAGTCTCTAACTAGTACATATTCCGTGGTCCGTTGTTCGTTACCGTTGACTATCGTTCCGTTATGCATCGTCTCACTGACCGTCATGCTGCTGTCTGTTTACGTGCTTGTAGGATAAACGAACAATTTACAACATTATCAAACTAGCTTTCTTTTCTTACGACGTTCGTGGACCTGTGGTTTTCTGTTGATAACTATGGTCAGTTGTGGCGAGAATCCAAAGACCTCATGCGAATCACATTTGAAACACTGAATCCCACTTATCCAATAAATTCGAAGAGACGGTATACACTGATTGCTGGATGTGAACATTCGAACCATACTCAATAACCGTATAGTAGTTATTCAAACTACAGATCGTACAACTTTCTATACAGGACCTACAATAATACCGGTGTGACCAAGACTATCTTAAAACGACGTTGCCAATGAAAGCGAACTATTGTGTTGCATCAGCCATATTTGGACACAAAACAAACCGGTAGATAACGATAGGGGTCGCGTCGCTGAGCAAGCGTTAGTTGAAGCTTCGACTGCACAAACATACTCTAAACGAGTTAGCGAGTTGACTAACCCATTAGTTAGCAGGTGGTTTGAATTCAACGAAATTACGGTTCGGGCTGAGCTGCGTCAGCAAATAAATTGCCCATTTTGGGTTTATTCGTTCGTCCATTGTGAGTTCCGCAGATACGTTCATGTGCATCAGGGTAACCGTGAGTGAACCGGTCAGTAACAGCCTGGTAGAATGGTCTATCCTGACTTCAACTCGCTACTTTTAGTAGGGCGTGTTCCATTGGAAAAGTTCACCTGTAATTACTATGATACAATCACTCTTGTATGCACTCTAATTTAGTGGGTTCAGGCTCTCGCGGTCAAGTGACTGTACACAAGACCACAACAAATCCTGTGGCGCTGGGGAACAATATGAATATGTGGTACAGCTTGTGTGTTCCCGGGTCAGTTGGCCTTGCCTTAATCTTGACCTACGTTCCTGAGGTGGCTTTAAAATGAGCGATAGCAGATTAGGGTAAAGTGCGGAGAATCCGCACGAACGCAGTACTGTTGTGCAAACAGAGGGTTGGAAATTGGGTTCTGTTTCACGAAACGGCGAAATTGTTTTCTCGAAGAAATCAACTGGATCAATGAAATTCCAAACGCGTTTGCCTGTATAGCTCCCGGAAGTTGATTCTGTTCAAGGCGGAAACTAGTCGAAATTGTTTCTTACAGCAAATAATTGGTTCTTGAAAAGGAATGCTTATTCTTTACGAGTATTCTCTCTAGCTGTTTAGAATTATAAGCCACTCCGTTCATCCACAACTCGGCATCAAACAAGGTTGT
The DNA here is from genome assembly GCA_008508345.1 of Paragonimus westermani. Taxonomy (NCBI): domain Eukaryota; kingdom Metazoa; phylum Platyhelminthes; class Trematoda; order Plagiorchiida; family Troglotrematidae; genus Paragonimus; species Paragonimus westermani. Next base: position 41,316 of record QNGE01000730.1, on the reverse strand, counting down.
CAAAATCAGGCTGAGGGGACACCCGATTTATTGTGGATTCTGACCCAATAATAGCCATGTGGTGAGTAGAACTCACATTACCAACAAACGTTAATCATGTCATATCCACATGTAATGTAGTTGCTTTCCTCAATCTGGACCAGAGAACGCTTTTGTACATGAACGTAGAGAACATGCCACTACGACTGTGTTGTCAAATGAGTGAGAATAGCGGAATATCCATACACTCCGATTGTTTCGAGTGGAAGTCACGAGTGATTGGCAAAACGTCAATCTATTTCCGCATTCCATCTGTTGAAGCACGCACTGGTAATTTGGCCTCAACGCAATCAAATGCAATCAATTAAGTAATCTGGTTTCACTGTTGCTGTGAATTCGAGTGTGCGTTCTTTCTAGAATCTTCTTTGGCACGAGGTGCACGCACAATTGGTTGTTGGTTACAAACTGAAGTCACGTCAGACAAGATGGGACTAATACTATGAAATTCTGTTCATCCAGCTGGTGACTAGCATTCTGTTTACTCAGGTGCATCACACTGATTTGCAACTGATTGGAAATCGAGTTGATCACGTAAGTGACTTTCCATGGCTAACTTTCCCTTGTACACTGATCGACAAGCAGTTGAATGTCCAACTCTACCTGCAACTTAGAGTACTCCAAATTTCGAACTAACTATGCCAGTGACCAAGGGTAGGTAGACATTTGTAGATTGTGTCCGAGTTCTACACTTATCGAGTTAAGCTTTTCTTGAGTTTCTCGCATATGCTCTCAACGTTGTGATTGGTGTATACACTCAGCAAGATATAAGCACATACATATGTTTCCGCGCAGCTCGGAATAAAACTTATCTTGAACAGTTTGTGAATAAGCACAGTAGGCGAATGGAGACAACGAGAAGTGTATTTTGGCAAAAGTTGTTAGTTTGCAAACAGTCCAACATCAAATACCGCAGCAATAGTTCAACGCATAGCTACAGTTTGTAGCATAAGTGGTTTACTTCGTGGGATAGCCATCACACTTCATAGTGGGATATCTCTCATCAATATGCAAACCGTTTGAACATTAGGATAAGTCATCCATAGTCGCATAACTGGACAGTGTTCTATCATGGTCACAATCAAACCACAAACGAGTTATAATCAAATAAGTTCATGCCGGTTCTAGGTAGCACAGTTTAAAAACAGAACCCTTAAAAATACTACCGTTTATTTCCCCCCCCGGACCCAATTCATGCATATCCTTTGGTCCATTGGTCTCAGCAACGTAAATGAGCTAAATTGGTTTCAAAAGGCGACTAAGTATGATACAGCCCACCCACCCATTTAGCTGTGACGGTAAACAAAATTTTCATTCGTGGTAAAATGGTAGCTTTCCCTTATCAGCCGAATTACTGACTATCTCTAGCCTCTACATATAGCACGGGGAAAACGAGCAACAGTAACACCATAACAGTGGTATGACCCTCGGACAACGGGTTATGAAGGTAGATACATTTATTTGTTCAGAATGGTTAATCAAACCTACACTCCAAACCGCATCAATCAAGCATCTGACGTGAACATTACACTGACACTAATGGGTTTTCACTGCCGGCAGTCAGTTAACTGTCAGATGTATCCGCACGCGTGTACAATGTCACACTATAACTCAATGTTCCCATCTACTAATCTATAGATATACAGGCTAGTCTAGCGGAGGTAAGTAGTCCGTACTTCGGTTCGCGTACATTCATAGTGTGTTCATAGGTAAAAAGTTCTATAGTAATTAACACATACGTTGTCTTGGTAACGGAATTTTGATTAGCCCGTCTGCATGACAAAAATAAAGTGAATTTTCTGGCTATTTATAAGGTATAAAACAACATTTCGCACAGCGAGATACACATATATCTGGCACTTTTCAGAAAAGCAAGTTCCAAAACAAGCGCTTTTACGTATGAAAAATGATGTTGGTTTTATTCCAGCAACTGGGGAAAGCCCACTGCAGCTAGGGAGTTCTCCGGTGATTTGTTATTAACGTCAGACAAATGTTTAGACGATTGCAATTTGAAATTGAATATATAATTTGATTGCACCTAACCTCCGGCTGACACTTGTTCGTTCACAGCACTTACGTCCAGTAGAGCCTTCAATAAGATTATATGCCATCTGTCTAACGCACAGCGATAGACGCACTTGTTGGGGATAATATCAGAAATATTTTTATTGAAAATATCTATAACCTTTCTGTGTTTCAGTGACTTCTACATACAAGGACTGATTTTTCACTGGACAGTAATGCGCGTTACTAACATTCTGACCTAACCGTGTCCTCAACCCTCTAAACTATTTATGAAATAATCTGACTCAAACTGAGTGCTTGAAACTTCATGACGCTACACTCGATTTATGATGATAGTTAGAACGATTTTAATCAGTTAATTTTCGAAGTTGTGTGAATAATGTATCCGGTGTTGCTTCTTGAAGTAGTCCTTACAAGACTGTACACTCACCGAATGATCGTCCGGTCACCGAAGACACTGACGGTGGCAAAATGTTGTCCTAAAGGTTAATTTCAACTCTTTTGGTTCGGCTTCATAGATTGGGTATTAAACGTATATCACATAGGTGCGTGGCTCTTTCGTAGCCTGTTAGAATCCAACGGAGACTCAGGGTTGTGAAAAACGGATTCCTAGCTAACTGAATCTCACCTAGAAGTGCAGAACGGTACTGGTCGGATGAATAAATATTGCAAGCAACTAATCGTCAACGTTGACTTCAATAACTCACTGAGATCGTTTGCAAGAAAGAAGGTTACAACAATACTCTTTTCAATTAGCCGATTAAAGGACATACATTTCTGTGTATTACAACGAAAATCCAGGTGGTTATTCCTACTTCTACCATTTGTATGTACTCTACTTCAAATGAGCTACAAACCTCATTCTTCTATTTCCTTATAGCTGGAACCAGGTGAGTAGCAGTTCGCTGAGGTGCCTTTCTGCAATCAGCTACAGACAAACAGTGGATGTTTGTCACCTTGTACATACAATAGAACGAGCTAATGTCTCCTAGGCAGATTTCATATCGTTCATTCCATACTAATGTTAATCAGAATCGTAATTATATTTCCGTTTGAGCAAACGCTATTTCTAAACGGAGCATCTGCCTGCATTTTAATGATAACACAGTGTAAAAAGTTTATAAATCATCTGCAATGAAAAGGAGAACCTAAATTTTTCAGTTTTCGATACATAAAAGATCGTTAGATCATCACTTCAGAGCTTTCTGTGTCTAACTACGACATCTCAAAATGTAGGTTATCTCAAAATGATTATTCTGAGCAAAGGCATCCTTTCAATAAATTATTAGGTATAAAAATGATCAGTTACTGAACGAATGCTGTAAACATGGAGTACTATTTCATTTATCGGTTGGGAACAAAACGGAATTTAATTTAGTGCCAGATATGAACATATGCAGGGCAAGTTGGTTGTTTGGCAATTGTAGATATTACAGACGAATGTATTTCATACCCAATGCGTTTTCCTAAGCGTGTCGGTTTGTAAAATGTAACAATTGTTTTATGATACAAAGTGACCACTCAACTATGCAACTAGTTGCTCATTAGTTCCTGCGGTTGGTGGTGCCGTCCTTCAAAAGTTAAACGGATTTAGGATTGCCTTCATTCACTTACGAAATATAACTGCTTACCTAGCATTGTTAAACGTTTTACAAGGTATACACTTATGCCGACGCGATCCATTCCTGTTTTTATCAGGTAACTTTTTACATGTTTTTGTTTAGTAACAGGCATACTTTTCAGTCTGAGTGTAATTTACCCATTTTCATTAGAGCTCTATATTGCACAAATCTTAGTAACCAGACAGAAATGCATATTCTGATATTGTTTTATCTGCCGTGGTTATCGAGTACGTTATTGGGAAATTTACTGGCAGTGGTTTATTTCAACAGACGATCGAAGGGAATGTGATTACACAGTCTAATTCCTTCATCCTGGGATCACGGAAACTTCGGACTTCGTTTGTCGACTAATTCACGTTGGTCACCAGACTTATTCTGTATCAACATTCGGGATTATAATGCGCCACGCTAATTCGCGTTTCTTGTGTTTTTCTGAGACGGTCGCGATCAACCATCTAAGTCAGCATTGTGTACACCAAAACAATGATATGTTGCGCTCAGACACTCGTGGACTCAATAACTTGCGCTGTTGTTTTCCACTTCAATTGTTGTTATGTCTCCTTACCCACCACCCCACTAGTATAATATATACGTTTCTGGTTATTGTCATTTGGTACTCAAGATGCATTACAAAATGCCAGCATCTGTCACTGTCTGTCTTCTAACTGCTGTGCTCAAATTAATGGAAGGAACCAACGGCTTCGAATGCAAATTTGTCAACGTCATCCAAACCGTATTTCAGCGGTTTATCTGAACCTCTGAAGCATACGGTGAGGGGTGCTTGCTACTGAAAATGTTAAATTAAAGAAGTGATGCCGTATGTTAATCCGCTTAAAGTGAAGAATTTCACAGGATAAAAAATGTATTTGCGATGTTCACTTGACGGTGTGAATTTAGTTCACATACAGTAAGAATAATCCTCGAACTTTGTTTTGCTGATGAACACAAACAACACAGCAATACTTATTTTCATGAAACAAATCGTTCCGTAGTTTTTATTGCCATCTGCTGGCATATTTGTTTTCAATGGCTTATAAACCCCTACTTATTTATGTAACTAAATTCGGCTTTTCTGAGAATTTTGTTGCCTTTTTAATTGACCGTAAGCTCAACTTGCTTTTACAAAAGTTTTCGCCGAAAACAGAAGTGAAACTAACAGAGCAGACGTTGCACGCTTCACTACAAAATTTCCTCATGGTGTAGCACTGAAGCCTTGGCGGATTTCTGTTCTGTTGTTTAACGTTTGGGGCTAAATTTCGGACAGCCGCCAGCTTTCTTGAATAATACCACCGTTATTTCGGTCACACAGTGTACAAATAACTTGGCTAAACTAAAGTGAACCACTACTGGTATGTATATTTTCTATGCACACTTTCCAAAAATGGACACGCCTTCTGTGCTGCACACCACATGTATTCACCTCATGTTGTATATTCTAATACGTCTATCGGATTTTTAACATGTGGTTGGTAGATTTCAAAATTACCGAGATCGTCATTCATTCCGCTAAAATATTTACTACTTACAAGTAGCTGAAAACTTGTAACGCAAATTCAAATGAGGGTATCTCGTGCTACTGTAGGCCGTTTCGTGCCGAGTTATGATGAAAGAATGGATGCAATACGAGACGCAATTCACATTTTTGTCTCTTAGAACCTCTGGCTGACGGAATGAACCGGAACGTTAATATCTCGCAACAACCGTCGTCCTGCTTTTAATGGGTCCTTTGTTTTCTGTTCAGGCTGTTGTGTGATACAGTCGCTTACCGGCGAATAAAGGTGGATAAAGGTGAATTTAATATATTTTTGAAAACAACACCCTAAATCAGCCGCTGTGACGAAGTAGCATTTTTTCAAATGCTGGTTTGTGAAGCTTTTAGTGAGTTTAGTTATAATGGAAGTCAGGCTGAATGTAAATGACGGCAGACAATTAGCAAAATTTGTATCCTCAAAACTTCTGTATTTATCAGGTGCGTGATGTGGCAACCACCTTCCGAGGTAGACACCAGCTGTGTTCCCAACTATCGTTTCTTCTATAAATATGTACTGTAACTGCATGGTTACCGAAAATAGTTACCAATTAATGGTTTTAATACTCATGTACAACAAATGACAAACTGCAACTGCCATCTTATTTTAAGCCTACATTTCACGGATGAGTAAGTTTTAAGCAAACTATTGAGAAGAAAACCTTGTGAAACAGAACGGTGCAAATTTAATTTTGCTTGGAGAAATGAATATGTGTTGGTTTGCTGACAGCTGGTAAAAACTTGAAGATTGAATATCTGTGATTCACGTCTTCAATAACTAACGAATGAACATAGCGTACAGTGATAATGTCGTTCACATTTTTTAGTCACAGACGTATTATATTTGTTGTTTTGTTGAACAGATGAAGAAATGTAAATGTTGAACATACGGCGTGAGTGGACTGAAAACTGAGGAAATTCAATCTGCGATCAAGCAGGGTTCAACAGACAAACTGACGATGTTATCAAGTCTAGATTTTGGGTTTCGTTATAGCGTTATACTGTCACTCTCCGTTACACCGAACACTCCGGCATACATTGCGACATTGTTTGTTATGGAAAACCATATTTTCCTTCAATGCAGTTTTTATTTCGACTGCCGTTTGATTACCAGATGAAAAATCATTGGTTAGGACATAATCAAGATTTACTTGAACCAAATCCTAATCCATTTGTAAGGTGTGAGCTCTTCAGAGTGATGTATAAGTTTTGACTCGTGCTACTGCTATATTAAAAAATTTTAAATGACTGTTTCAAAAGTAACTCCGTCTTCGAAGCAATGCGTATGTAGACAACCCTGATTGGCCCCTTTCAGTTATACTTGCCAATTTGCTTATTCGAATACCCATTGTTACTCAAAATTCCCTAACTTCTATTCAGATTCGCTTAACACTATTCACATTGGTCTTTCCACGCGATGGGTATCAAATATGTGACTGAAAGTACGATGAGTGAGTGTATGATGAACAGAAGGTTGGTTCAAGTCATCTTATTGTCCGGTGAGTGAACTATTTAGAGAGAATAAAAAATCATCTGCTTTTCTGTTACAAGCAAAAATATTTTATGAAGAAAGTTCTGACAATGGAACCAAACACTTAAACAGAATGTCTTGAGTGCAACTGTGTGACCACTGACAATCCACACACAATATAAGGTAAACGAAGAACTGAGAGCACATGATGACTGTATTCGGTGACGGTTTTATTATACTTAAGTGAACTCACTATGCGTGTGCAGGAAATTTTCTTCTGTGTTGGTTTTACTCTTTACGAAAGTGAAACCTGTTTTTTCGCTTGGACACTAATTTTCTAGCCCACGACAACAGTCAAAGCTTGTCAGTTAGCACATGACGTTGGGTTACGGGACACGACAAGCATCGCTTCAATAAGACGGTTAGAACTGTTGTGCGCATATACCAGACGGTGTGTTTTGGGTGTAGAATTTTGTACCCGTCGGCATGCATAGGCTATGAATCTGCATTACGCAGTAGGTTTTAAACATTCTCTGTGGCCTAGTCATCATTCTGCTGATATTCATGTTGATGGAAATAGAAGTCTACGTTCGAGTTGTATAAAAGTAATCATCGATCAGATACTCAGGCTGACCTTGTTGTGGTTTCCTTGTGAAAACCAATCGTTGAAAGTATCCTAGGTCAACGAACAAAGTGCTTGCCTGTGGGCTCTTGCAATGGTTCTCAAAATTTGATGAATCAGTTTACTAACGGGTATTCAGGTGAGTTAAAAACTTTTCATCAGTTCAATCACAATTCTGAATGTAGTGGAAATGTGGGCGCTACCACTGGCTACAGAGACTCAGAAAAAAAACATGAATTTATCGTAAATTTCTCTGTCAGTATTCGTTGTTCCACATCCCATATTGCATTGGAAAATTTGCCAAACACAAATCCTACTGCATTTCTCAGATATCTCAGTTTGCTGTGTTTTGAGACCGAATTCCTACCTGGAACTATGTTCGCAATATGGTTACTCGGAATAAGTAGGTTTCATTTTGAAGCACTTAAATTTGCCATTAACTTTAAGTTAAATTGACCCAAAGTGATCCTGCGTTTGATTGCTGCCAGACTTTCTCAGTGGTGGGTTAGATTTTCATCTTCAAGGAAAACCTTTAACTAAAAATACAGCATAAGTTCACAAGTAGGGTTTATTTACATACTTAGTGGATTACCTCGTCATTGCTGTTGAAATGAAACAGCCATAACAAAGGCGAATGAAAGCATACGCTTTAGTGATTTGGCATTGTTTCTAACGTAAGTGATTTACTGACTAAATTCATAAAGTTTCTTGGAACTTGTGGAATATAGAACAAAGTTCAAATCAGTTTAAAAATAATATCTAGGGGTATGAAATTGACATACTACTTGCTTCAGAATCAACAAAATTGATTGAGGTTGCCTGCTCTTATTCGGCTTCTGCTTCCGTGTAATTTGGGTTCATTAAGTCAGAGGGTAACAGTCGCGATGTTGTTTTATCATGCACTAATTTTAGAAGGGAAGCAGAATGTTCCGACTGTTAGATCCATCCAAATTCAGTAGTATTCTTAGTTGATCACCATTGTAGGGGCGGACGACGGTAAAACGGAGGGAACGATTAACAATTACGCATCGCGAGGTTTGTTAAACTTTCGTAACAGCTATATATACAAATAATCGGTCAACAAAGAAGGCAGACATTCTAAACATGACATTTTGTTTTCAACCGAAGGGTAGATTTTTGTATGTGACCTTTAACATAATCAACAATATCATCAATAATCTGTTCAACTTTCTACGTCTTTTCAAGTGTTACTGCTTTACTACGTGATTTATAATTAGCGTATTATACCTAAGATTGCGAAAACATGTACTGTTATGCTGACAAGCTTTCCTTCTTCCTCCTGTTCAGAACCTGTGACGGACTGGCTGTTGTTCAATGAATCAATCAGTCACTTGAACAGTACATCCATTATTTTGTGTGCACCTGTGGTGAACAAGGAAACCTAAATGCTGATGCACACATCTGTAACCATAAACCCTACAATAGGTCAACTTTTGGACGAACCCTTGTGGCCTAAGACAGCAAAAATCGCAACATCCTTCGAGATGTTTGCATTTCTGTCAGCATGACAGTGTGATAGGTTTTAAATTGGGCAATTCTACTAGATTGCAGGCAGACTCTAAATTCTGCAAGTTTTGTCCTGGAACGAAGTTGTTTTATATTATTAATCAACAGCCGAACATACCACAAATTACTTTTGCGCGATCAGTAGCCATACCAGTGATGACGATTCCCTGCACTTCCTGTTGGTTTACGGCTGATGCCTAAATTGGTAGAATTTCTAATGTTATAGAAGCAGATTTCAGATAGAACCGGAAACCATTTTCTATGGTTTAAGCAGAGAGCATGAGTACTGAGATGAATTATAACTCGTGATAATGGTTCATGTTACCTGCATATTCTGTGAACCTTCTGTCGATTTGCTAAAACATGTCGACCATCTTGTTTTTCAACCATTCAGACAATCAGTATAGTCACCGAGCCTATTTCTACTCAAGAAGCAACCAACCATTCGATTACTTTCGAGTCCGGGGGTTTCGGATTTAAAAATATCGATACCACACATTGTGGTTGGCGTATGATGAATGGATTTTATTCCGTCTTCTCATAGGTGATTCTTATTGAGGTTGGTTATTCATCAGAACTGTGATACCATCAACTATTCCGCGATATGCAGAAAAACAACGAGTTTTGCCCATTTCTATGGGATTTTTCTTCAGCATTAGTCATGTGTCATTTACTTCACAAATTTCTCAAGATAGTTCTTAATGATTTTGCTCTTGGTATTTTGTTATCCGTAGAACAATAAAAATGGTAGCGGGCGAACGCTTGACAATCGGGAATGCGTTCTTACTTACAATCAACACCTTATGTTAAAAAATGTGCAGAAATTCATCTCAGTCTCCTTTATTCTTCATTGCTAAACATCGATATGCAAGACATTTACATTGATGGCAATTTGACCGACGGTCCTAAGGAATGTCTTTTTGATTTCATAACAAATTCATATAATTCCATGGTTCACTCACGAAATGATGGTTCATGCATATCATCAATTCAAGTAATCGAATATCCTCATCAAGTGAGAGAGTTTGTCGTATTAGAATAATGCTGGCATGAGTTTCCAGGGTTTACGTAATAAATTCGCTCCTCCCCGATTTTGTTTGAAACCTACACGGTTTAAAGAGACACCGTCAATATCGGATGAACCATGCTGTCTGTTTGCACAAGCAGCCGACACTGAAACTGTTTAGGAAAGCTTGTAACACGTCGTTGGTGGTCACGGTATACGTGAATGTGAACGCAGCATGCACATTTCACGATATGGTGAAGTACTTAACATGAGGCATCCATCACTGCATGACGACCTACAATCTCACCGCTTCTCATTCTTACTAGTTATAAACCATATTGTTGATGCCACTGTCCATTTTATTCAACCAATAAAACGGCACCTTGCGTTAGCCAAGGTCACCATCCCCGATTGGCAGAGACCGATTCTGAAAATCAGTCTTTGTTTCATTCACCATAAGTACAAGAATTCAAAGTGACCCGATGCGTTCAAATACTGAGTAGGCAGGACACGTGTTGTTGTAACCGGTAGAAGTGTATGTTGGCAGTATGAGAAGACTGTTTATATTTATTTTCTTGAAATATGATTATCACAAGCAACGCATAGTTGATCTCACCGTCGGATTTGGTGTTAACCCACAATGCACATCATCTCAGTAATAACCACCTAGCAAACAGAAATATTTCGACTTCAATTCTATAAACGTGTCACTCACTTAAATTGAAGTCAGTTTCCAACACAGAGGCATTAAACATCTTTTGTTGAGTAGCAGAATTGAGCAGAAAATCAGTGCATTTATGTATATATTCATCAATCACACGAACGTAGGTGAACAGACATGATGCTTAATTGTACCTCAGCACCATCCCAGTTTAAAATTGAACGCCAAAATAATCTGACAATGAACTCATGCGTCTATTTTTCCACTGTATTTTTCACTGAAGCGTTATTCGTTTCAGTTGGCAAGTCGATCACTCATTCTTCTTACGGCAGTCAAAAAATGTCTTATACATATACTAACTATTGCTTTCGATTATACATTTCTTGAGAGATATTATGAGTCTGCCTGTACCTTGCATTTCAGCTTTAATCAATACCGTAACTTGTCGAGAAGAAAGGGTGAAAATAGTGCTTGACAATCTCCCGTGAAAGGCACTGTTATGGTGTTTGGAAAACTTATGAAACGGACTAATTTTCGAGAGTGAACCATCAGCCTCCAAATGAAACATTCCACTTCTAATTGCTGATACTAAATTAATTCGCCTGATATTTCGTTGAACATCATGTGAGGAGCTTGCAATGGCCAGTTTGATCGTTTTTCAACCGTAACCGACGTGTAAATGTAGGAGAAACGGGATGAAATTGACCACAGCCAATAAAACATCAAACCCTGCTATAAGGGTTCACATTTAGCAAGAATGTCCAAGTGCATGCAGTTAAACAAACGGCCTTCAGTTGGAATCAAAAGAGGTTTGCACGATTCTGAACCTAACATAACATTGCCCTGTTTACCCTATTGACGGTAATGTTGCCCATTAAAGTCAACTGTGCAGTTCCATCCATTTTATCCCAGGTGGGAGGAATACATTGATTAACATAACCTAGTGTCCGTTCTGAACTCTGACAAACATTCTGACAAGCAGCACTTAATAAATGTTCGGTAAACACTCTAACAACTAACTTTCTCGATAACGTTTTGACAATGAGGATGTGTAAAAGGTTTCACCTGGTCCTAAAAAGCGGTTTCTTGACAAATGTTTTAGCTTTCATTGGCTTTGGAAATATCACCCAAAGAGCAAATCAGTTCGTCAATTTATACAGCACACGTAAACCTTTGCTTAGGAATGTGTGCGGGAGAATGAAAATCTATTGTGCTGTTTTCGAAGACTTGATATGTCATGTATCAGCTGTGCTATATAAACGACTGACGCGTATTGTCGAGGGCTCAAGACCATATCAAAAGTGTTAACTACCATTCACTGTCATCGGTTAGGAATCTTGGCTGTTTTTCTTAGGTCCCATTCATAATAGTTAGCAGCGTAGTTCCTAACAGATAGATTATCAATCCGCAGGTAAGTTCTATCTATTGGTGAATTCACCAGGTCCTTGTTGATTCGTTTCTAGATGTATGAATGGAATTATACAACAGAAAAAAACAAATGTCTTACATCCAAAGAAATATTTTTCGGACATTTTCACTAACATGTTATATTTTCAGGAGAATGCGCTGCTATTGTTTGCCAAAAGTCTAAATTTATTTTCAATTTACTAGGGACAACGTATTTCAGAATGCTTGAGTTACTCAGACAAAGGGATACATTGTTAGAAACGTGATTAACAGAGAAAAACAGAAATTGGATTATTTCACTTACCGTGTAGTATAAAATTTTATCCGCGGAAATTTTATGTTAAAAATCTAATCCTCTTAGAAGCAAACTTAGGTGTTAAGACAGCGCGGTAACAAGTTCGACGAGCTTATCAGGACATAATGCAACACGTTTCGACTGGAATATCCACGCCAAATCGACGAATCGCGTTGTTACAAGCTGCATTACTTCACAAAATAGAAGCCATCGTCTATGGGATTCCAAACGAACAGAGAATGTGGTATGAGAAAAACAGGTTTACAAATTAATTATCACACTTTTCTAAGGTCTGCCCATGATAAACATGGTAATGTTGCATTTTTCTTGTATACTTCGATGACGAGTACAATCCGTTGTCAACACCAATTCAGCAGAACGATTGTTTGTATAGCCGAACGTGAAAATAAATTTTATCAGACCAGTAAGTGGAATTTTCTTATAAACTGAGCGTCACCTACAACTGATCGCAACTGTCACATTTCTACAGATGTCCCATTTGGCGTCTTTCGAAAAGATGCAGTAGATTTGAGCTTTGCTCTCATTAGAGCTCATCAGTACTGCAAATGAATGTGAAAAACGATTGTTTTCGGCAATACTTTCGTAAACCAGACTGAGTTTTCATCAAAACTTATCACAAAATAAAACGCAAGCGCCAGCGCGCTGCAATAAAGGCGACTACTAGACCCCATACGCTAGGTTGGCTAAAAACTCCTCTTGGGATGCATAATACAGTTTGTTGACTTGACGTGAACTAGGTGTTAAGTCGCAAGACCGGGGACAAATTTTTGTGGTCAGAATGAGTAGAAAACAACTGTGACCACGGGGTGAACGAACTATTTTTGACGGCACAACCACAATTAACTCACAATCAGGATCAAACTAACCGCCAGCCTCTAGTTCTGTAATTGATACGTGTGGTTGGTATTCACGCAGACGAATTCCACTTATGTCCACCTGTCTTTGTGTCTAATGCTAGTCGACCTGGAAGACATTTCGACTTTTCTAGACATTAGTCCTTTTAACTGGAAGATGATCCTATGGTCAAAGTCATTGTTTATTACATTGCGACTTACCAGCAATAACATTTCTGTCATAACCAAATACCCGAAGTAGAGCAGCTTCATCGATGCAACGATGAAGGTAGTTTGATTTGATTAGGTGTGTTGGAACACGAAATGTTAAATCATTGACGACATGAGTTGCCTTATACTAATTGATTCGGGATGAACTATTCGGTGAACTCAAACTGACATACCGTGATGCAGTTTGTCTATAATTATAAAATGAATGTTCATACGATTTCTTGTGTATGTAATATGCAAAATACACTGAAATAAATAGTCAGCCTTACAAAAAAGCAACCAAGAATTAGCGCAAGTCGATTCAAGCAATTTAACAAAGATTTCCGTTTGCAGGTTGAATAAACAGTGCACTTACTTTGTTCATTTGTTCATTAGGTGTCTGCTTGACATCGATACATTCAGTTAACGTGAGTAGAACTACTTGGCTTATTAACTTACAGACACCTGACAGTTTAAATAAACCTTCAAGAAGCTAACATTATGCAGTTTTGCGAACGATGTTCCAAGCGGATACTGGTCAAATATCAGTTTTATGACAACCCAAATAGTTCATATACCATATGTCCCGGCGCCAGAATTCGGAGTTTAAAGCAAACGGATTGTTGAACAGTCACGTCTCCTAACCGACGTACAGGGCCAGCACAACGCCGAAACCACAGCAGATTAGGTGGCTGTGTGTAGAGGATGTGTGTGTGTAGGGGGTACAGATATTCCCGCTTGGCGCCACCTATCCAGCGTTTTGGTCACCATTGTCCACGTTCGCTAACACACATCTCTGCAAAGGTTCAGCGTTTGGGAGGCAATGGTTAACAGAGAACCAGTGTGCGTTATTGAATGCGAGTGAACAAATTGAAAGTACAATATTTCCCTAATGGAGTGTGCCATCACAATAGACAACAAACGATAGATATTAAAATGTTACTGACTGAAATTACAAACCACTAGGTAACATCGACATCCAACAATCAGAGACGCTTCGTGCCATACTCTTAGGTTTACCGCGCCACTTGTGGACCCCGATTGACGTGCTATAGCCATACTCAGAAAACTTCGAGTGTCACTTGGCACTTCAGTTTTGTGGTCTCGCTATTCAGGTGTGTTGTTCTACTTATCATCAACACACCTTAGTTGACCATTTTATTTAGAGTGACGGCCAGTGATATGTTATCGAGACCGGTGTGGACAGCTTGTTCTAAAGAACTATCAAGAGTATGGTACTTTGTTTTGTTGAAACCTGTTTCATCTTGATAAAACGACTTATCCCGCATGCGAAGGCCGTTTGATTAAGGTGAGCGCGGAACGTTCACATTACATGGGTTTTGGTTGGGTGATTACAAATTAGAGTAACATGTTGAATGCATTTGAATAGTGATCGAACTGGACCAATCGAGATAAGGAGATTAACGCAATTATGACGAGTTTCGTGTTTGTTCGTAAACCTACATCTCTAGGACTTTACAGACTGTAGGTGTAGATGCATCTGATGGAGAGTTAAAACGGATACTTCTAGTTCACTGGGCGCAAGTCGGAATTGTAAGCTATGGTCCGGCTCATTTTACACGTGTGTTTCTGTCTGACTGACTCTGGACACGTTGAGTTATGTTGGATAACACTCTTTTCACTTCGGTGGGCCGGACAACAACCTCTCACAGCTTGGTGTGAACGGATTAATGTACACTTGGCCGCTTGGTCACCCTTTTGGTGTGCACTCCGTAGTTCACGGCCGAGATGGTATTTCGAGAAAATGGGTGCAAATTCAAGCGTTTGTGTTTGGTGGGCCTATCAGCTACGGAGATTCCGGGTTGATTAAAGTGGGTTCTGGGTATTCAATTTCAGTGGTATTCCCGTGCATACAGTGTATCAGAGATTGTCCAGCTGCCTGTCATTCCAGAAGAACGCCACTTTTTTAAACTAGAGTTTTCATTTTGAGCTGCCATTGCAGATATGCAATGAATCGGTTTTTATATTTGAATGTCCTTGTTCCAAACGGCACCACGGAAATCCACTCGCAACAGCAGTACCCTTATTCCATTCGAACCCGTAATTGTTTTTGTTATTCTGGTTTACAAAGTAAAATTTATAATTTAAGGTCGAGGCAAATTGCCTTTAAAGCATTCCGTTCAACGAGTGTATGTCTCTCACCGGCGACTGCTTTGGATTGGTTCCTTAAAGTGACGGTTATCCTGTTGAAATCTACAGAGAACGTTTAATATTCAAAACTTTCTCGTAGTGTTCTTTAACCAACGGTTATCTGGCAAAAGCACATCCCTATGTTTCCTGACACATACCAGTATGATGGCTGACGACATGGGCGACGCTCAAACTGTATCTTATTGTGAATCGCAACCTGATCGGGAGAATGTAAACAAGTGTAAACAAGAAAGCGATGCATTTTAGGGCAAACTGCCCACATTCTGAATCCATGAACACCGTGATATAGAGACGATAACTTGCATGTGAGGAGGGAGTGCATGTCATTCATGTCAGCGTAAGACATACGTTATGGATGTCAGCAAACTACGGGACAAAATAGGCAATTCTCAAGATGTAAACACTAATGTAGCCTAACCATATATTGTTGATGTTTAGAAAGTGCGAAAACTTAGTAAACCAAGAAGTTGCACTTTGAACGATCTGTTTTTTTGCTGCATAATGGTTTGTGAATTCTGGAAGAAAAAACTTGTTTCTTTGACTTGTTGCTAATAGGGTGGACCTTGGAAATCTTTTGCGATTGACAATGCATTAAATTTCTACGTGTAACAGACAGATTAGGGGTTTGATGGAAAAACAGTATTAGCCAAACTCCTTTTTCTGTGGTAAGAATTTTCAACGAACTCCGTGGTGGATGGTTTACGTGGTGCGCAGTTCAAAATGCAAAGATACCTGCGAGTGATATTTCTAATGTGACCGATGCTGTAATGTTAGCTCATGTGTATCGAAAACAAACATCACGATAAAGGGTAGGAATGCTGATACCAAACCTTTGCTAGGAATCGGTTACCGTGAATCTTCCACAGCACAATGGTGAGAATACACCTCTGTTATTCAGAATGATACGAAAGGAAATGATTACAAAATGTTTTCACTGTATTCAACCACTTAGAACAAGGTAACAGGAGGTCGTGCCACACGGATTGAAAATACTAACTGGCAAGTTGACTGTGAAACTTAAGAGAAACTCTATCAGTTTCATCTGCAAAAACATATCACTCACCCAGTCATGCCTTTTATAGCTTTGAGATTTTTGAATTATTGCAGCCCCTGAGCAGTTACAGCACAGTTGTTGCAAAGCTTAAACCGATGTGGAAGCTGCATAAATGAGAGGATCGAAATGCATCTCGGTGATACTTTTTGTTGTTTTTCCGGTACAATCCCCTTGGCTTCTGACATCAAGGGACAAGGGGTCAACAACTGGTGAATTATTAAACGTGGAGTGAAACCGATTAACTGGAAGCATCCTGAGCAAAGATTGTCAAAGTAAACACAGTGTTGTTTGGAAAGTGTGAGAAAGAAAGACGACGCTTGAGAATCTTACAATTGTGACGGACTTGCTATTAATTCGTCTAGATTTCCGAAGCAGGCCCATGACTTTGATGAAATCACTGTTCTGACAGCCTGAACTACCAGCAGGAATATCGAATTCGAAAGTGAAACAACTAACGTTACTTCGTTTCGGTTACATGTATAGTTAAACATATAATATATATGTCACGAGCTGCAAAACCACGTTGACACTGTGAATCCATGCAACAAAATCAATAACCGCACACTCGCAAATATACACGCATCACTGCGCATCAGTTACTAGGACAGTCTGAGTCCGAAGAACAAGGTTTAGTGTACGCCGTGAGGATAGCAGGGTAGACTATACTGCTGAACAAGGGAGTGCAAGCCCTATTGGGAGGGCACTTTATTGGTCACGCAACCGCTCCGAAAAACAACAGACTGGAATATACTCCTTCATCAAGAAGGCGTGACTGTTAGCCCCAAGTTTCATGGCGTGCAAAAATTGTGCCATTTTCGAATACTTGCATGTTGAGACCCAAGTGTGAAAAGTCAGGAGTTCGGCTGGGTTCGAAGTAGAGACAAATACAGCATATCTGTGCGTCTGTCGCTGGTTCGATTACAGCCAGATCTCCCAATTTTCACATATGGGTCTCATCTAAAATAATGAATCTGCCACATCATTTATTGGTAATACGATTGCAAGATGGTGAACAGTGAGGTAGTGCTCAGTGGTTGAAGAAACACTACAAAACGTGGCCAGTAAAACAGAAAGTTAGATGATGCACCAGGACAAGTAAGATAAAAAAATAAATATACATTTTCGTACTTTCTTATTTAACGCTTTCTTAATTTGGGCAAGTTTGTGTCAGTCAACGCGAATGCTAACAGCATTTTGTATTAACTTAATGAGAGGAAATTATGTGCATTTTTGGTTGAACCCTTGATCCACCATCTTCTGTTTATTTTGGACGTATGAAAAAAAACTGGTTCCTAACACCTCTTGTCGAGATCAAAAATGAATGGGGATGTGGAAGAATGTCAGGTGGATGTATCAACAGCACAGCTGTACAATAGCAACAATTCACAGAGTTAATACGCGGGCGACGAAAATGGAACAGTTTATCGTCATGAACAACAGCTTAAACGTTGAGTTGAAACTTGTTCCACGATACGCATTGTTTACGTGTATAATAGTTAAGTGGAAGCATAGGTTTCCAAAAACTAATACTTTCAAAACTCATTCAGTTGTTGAAGTCAACTACCACTTCTCGATGAAAAGAACATGAAGTGTGGGTTTGCACACACCAAAGTAACCGTTTGCTTTAATGAACAGGTGTTTTTCCTGCTCAACTTTATTCACACTCTCAATCCAATTCACACAGAAATGCAAGATCTGGCAGCTGTAGAAGCAACATTTCCTTGTTCTTATTTCTAGATCCCTGAGGCACCCAATTTTTTAATCAAAAACCTATAGGCGGGATTGCAAAAAGGCCGTATTCCCACCCTCTGTCCCTGTCTTGCCAGCAGGAATTTTTGGCTCACACACTTACCTGAGGGTAATTAGAGGACGTGATTTCCGTTCGGATTAATGCTCAGTAATGATGATTTTACCACCGGCCACTTGGACTGAATGATAGCCGTGCGAATCCATTCGTTCCGTTTAACTGAACAACCGCAATAGCTCGACCCTATTCCAAGGGTAATTTAGCCATTGAGCTAGGAGACAATATCCAGTTGAAGTGACAGGCCCATAATCAGATCTCAGCAGAAGTATATTTCTAGTAAAAATCCCGCCTTGAAAACTCTGGAATATCACGTTCATCAGCGCATAGTACAACTTATGTGCGGTCAGTTTGATCAAGAGTTTTACCTGTCTGCTTATCTGTGAACGTGATAAGTCACCATATAGAACAAGCTGCCTGGATACATCAAATGTAAATGATGTTTGTCTGCACAAACAAACCGTCAGCCTGGGTCGCGAATTTTAACCAAGCTGACTCACTTGTTGCTTTTATACAATGCAATGGCACAAGTAGTTTGTGTATGCTTGTTCACGGACTCAACTCAGTGTGGGTTAAACGGCACTACCAACTAGCAGCTTTCGTTCGTGTAGTAGGATATGGTTTTGAAATTTATGGGGTATGCATAACTGAATTGTGACAATTACCAAAAAACGGGTCAGGTTTTTCGGGGAATTTTTACAACTGAAAACCTATTATCTGTGCAAACAAATTTTACGGAAACTGTAATGCACTCCGGAAACCTGAGATAGAAAAAGTTTCTGCATAATTCTAGTTGCGCTTTTATCATTAGTACTGGTATTCAGACTCCATCGCACTTGGGACCAACGATACGACGAACCCACGGAATAATTATTCTGTAGCGAACCACATGTTGTTAACGGAAAGTCTTTCTACGATCTTCGCCTGAGAACTAACTTCGTAAATTGTTGCTATTTTACAGCTGTGCTGTTGATACATCCACCTGACATAATTCCACATCCCCATTCATTTTTGATCTCGACAAGAGGTGTTAGGAACAAGATTTTTTTCATACGTCCAAAGTAAACAGGAGATGGTGGATCAAGGGTTCAACCAGATACACATCACTTCCTTCTAATTAGTTAAGAAATAATGTTGTTAGCATTCTCGTTGACTGGAACAAATTTCCTCAAATCAGCAAAAGCGTGAACTATTAGTGTATTCATTTATATTTAGCTCCTTGTTTCACCTATCGATATTCATTGTACTATCCTTTGTTCGGTTCACAGTCACCTTCAGAATTCTTTCTTCAACTAGTCATTTGCACGAGATAGGTTTCGTTTAGAATGACGCCCATCTTTTGTGTTTGCTCTCATGATCCTAATCTTGGCAACTACCACAGGTACTGATGAGGCGTTTATCTTGAATTCGACGTTCACATACACACTGAGATCAGTCTACGATACGCAGGTTATCGAAACGGTTAACAGATTTTTATTAACAGAGCTAATGTGCTTAATCAATGTTTACCAATAAAACTGCAGTATCAACTGTCACACGCTTTAATATTAGGGAACATTTCTAACCGGCGGTGTGGATGACTGTTTAGTCTCAAGGTGGGCAAAGTGCACCCACTAGCGTTGCTCAGCCTGCAGCTACTGAATTCACTGGCGGTGACCACATCATTGATTGGTCGCTCAGCCCTTTCTTTCAACCACCTACAGTCGCATGGACCAAAGCGCACTGCACTAATGCCGTATGTGTGCCGACTAAGTAACCCAACCGGTGTAGACTGCTGTCCCAGTTACAACCTTCCGGAATTTCCAGGTAATCTTCGAAATACCGTCACGTTTTACACACATTTAGCTCTTGTGATACTACTGTAGACAACGGTGCTCGACTACCGCTTTTATTTTCACACACATGCAAGCCAACGGATCTGCTACATAGTGCAACGATGGGCATGCACACGCATTCTAAACCCTTTCATCAAGGCATAATCGAAGGTAGTGACGACGACGCCCGCAACGAGGTATTGCTTGTTTGCAATGATACCCACAGATGAGGCAGTGCCGCCCGTCTAGTTTAGGCGATAAACAGTCTTAGACAGTGTGTCCGGGACAAAATTGGCACAGTCTAGGTGTAAAGTATGTTTCGTGCAGAACAGTCATATAGTTTAATTCTTTCAGTATGACATGTACGTCCTCTGAAAAAACAACTTATAGAACACATACTCCCTGCATACCAAATATTGATCAGCTAACACAATGGAGAAAAGCCCATTTTGGGATATATGATATAGCCAGTAACATGGGTGGAAAATGGTGAGGATATCAAACATTCTCATAGAACACCATTGGAGTGTGTAGCGCTCAACAAAGCTACTCATGGATGCGCACCTCATGCCATGGGTAGACATATTTATATTATTTGTCCGATCTGTTTCATTGGATTTCCTCAGCAATACACATAGTGCTCGAAGACAGATGGGCCAGCCAAGTTGAACGCAGTTTTGAGTCCACAAACAGCACAGTCGTTGAATAAGCGAATAAGTGTCCGTCATGAAGACTTCGACTCAAGTTAGAATTATGAACAACACAATTGCGACTTGGTAATAAACTTCCCCACTATGTCATCTGTTTGGTTTTTATATTCATTCAGAAGTTCACAGGAGTCCGTGAACATTTTGACTATAGAGGGGACTATACTAACATCGTTCATATTTTTAGTTTCTGTGTTGGTACGTTTTTAATTATGCTAATCACTGTGGATAGGCACCAGGCGCGTGAAAACTCGCCAGATTTTCTTTTAAGAAAGAGACTTATCTCACTGACACATTCGTCAAGTAGAATCATGAGCGTCCAGGGTTTTCCGACAAAGGATGGTCGAAAATATCGCAATTGAGCATTGCATACCTTTTAAGCAGCTCTGTGAGCTGGACTAGACATCTGAAGTACTCTGACCATGAGTTACCTGGCAGCACAAAGTTGTAAATTCGTTAGCCATTTTTGTCAGACAGTTTGCCAACTGTTAGTTTATCCAAGAGTATAAATAAAAACACCGAGTTGTTTCCTGATTAGACGTTTTATCCCACCTTTTCAAATCACTGGTATAAAAGAACGACACATGTCTCACTTAAAGTGCTTACAGCTGCACCTTCCAGTACGTGACAGTCTTTGGTATTCCGAGACAATGTGGGACAATCGGGGTTTGTCTGCTGCTTCCGTCGAATAGGGAGAAATCTATTTCTGCGCTACTTACGGTAGTCCTTTGCAACAGACTGACTTGTTAGGGTTTCGTGTGGCTGCTGGAAATCTGGATCACCGCTATTTTTGCTCTGTCTGCTATTTTCTTCACTTGGATATCTTGATGGTCGGCTTCCAATTAACGGTTCCGCCTATTTGTGCACACAGTTTCTAGGCAAACGGCAGAGCGATGTGGATAGGAACTCGTGGTCGGAGTGAACATGGTTACGACAAAAATCATTAGATTTTCCTCACGGCCAGAGGATACAGTGCAATCTCCGGGTTACGCATTGTCTTCTTTTTCCGCTGGAGTACGCTTAGTTACGTAGAGTCCCTGAACCACACACGGTTTCAACAGTAAACCTCTATTATCATTGTGTCGTGCATACTCACTAGATGTCACCAGTTGTATCGCTTCTGGCAGTGGTTTCATGTCGGCCACAAGCATAGTGATGTCTGCGTGTTCCTTTTCTGAATATTAGTCTGTGCATCGTGAAAGGCGGTATTGACAAAACTTGGGATGTTCATATGCATAAACCAGAAAAATGTTTTGCCGATCCACGTCGACAGAGTTGGATCGAAATATTCAGTCCGACTGGCAAAATGAACCATTCGTTGAGATGCGGTGAAGCGGGATGTGGATTTTATCAGGGTTCAGCGGATTTCCTAATCCAGCCCAACTATGAGTTTTGAATTCACCGTCATTAAGTAGCACGCTCAAACATGACGTTGCTGGGAGACGAAATCAAAAGTAATCGAACGATAACTTGTTTTCCACCGTTTGCGCGGTTGGACACAGTCAATCCTCAGTTGCCAGTTCGTCTGCAAGGGCTCGAAATTGGAGTCCCAGTGATAGTAGCCGAACGGATAAGAACTTCGGTTCGTAAAGCGATGGCTTATTGATTCGATCTCCATTCAAACTATACCTGTTAAGATAAAACAAGGACGAAACCGGTAGTAAGTGGTTGGTCAAGGGAAATTCGGCTCGCTTAAAAACCCAAGCCCATATATGCCCTTTCAAAAAAGCTGCTTTTGTTTCAACAGATAACAGTTCAAAGCGGGTGAAGAAGAAGAAGGTAAATTGGAGCATACTGACTTGTTGAATAAACTGTAACGTAGTATGTACATGAAGAATTATTTGGGACACCTAACAAGGACTTCGGAATCAGCAGCATGGTCTGTAAGGGAACAGGATTTAATGTTGTCTCATGAGGCTGAATTCCGATTCGGTGACTACCATGTTGCTTTATTCTCCCAGTTACTAACACCTGCAGTAAATCGCTCCCAACCTACATTTGGTTCATGAGATGTACCGTATATTTGTCACTGTACTGCATAATACGTCAGCGGTTACGGTAAGATACCACGCTATCTGTGTACTATTTGCTGGGGAATACATTTTCTAACCACATTCATTCCGAGTGCTTGCAAAAACAGTTGCTTTTTAAGCCATAAGATCGCAAGTGTCTACGCAACCGGGAGTGCAAACACAACTACACTAACGCCTTTTTTCACTTTCGACTAGTTGCAATTATCTTTGTTCACCTCATCAAAAGCTGTCAAACAAAGTCAGGTTTGTAAAGCAGCATTACCGCGAAACCGATTTTAGTAGGGCAGTCAAAAACGCTAGTGGGCAAGGTAAATTGCTGGGCAAATTCCTCTGTATATTATGAGGTACATACTACAAAACAAAGGAGTAAACTGCGGAAAACAGGGGTCAAGTACGAAAATGAACATACACGGCGGAGTTATTTGTTAATCAGTCAATAGCATTCTTATCTTGGCGGTGGTGAAATAGAAAACGAGTATTTCTGTAGGTACAGCGAGAACACCAACGTCTTAGGGCAACTGCCTCAGTATATCGCAAAGACTGGGTCTCACCAGTTGTGTAAACAACTGTGAATGCATGAGTGAGATGCGCCTGGTTTTGGTTCCCTAGGAAGTGACTGCTCTGCCAACATCACTTATGTCTAACACTCTTATCACTCCAACTGATCTTCCGTTTACACAGTAGTACTGTTAACACTGATACTGGTTGAAGGTAAGATATAGAGGCTGCATCTTTCGGCAGGCACTTTCCTGCTGATCACATTCACCCATGGTAAACCAAATGACCGCCTATGGAGAGACACGATTACGTGGATAACTACAAATTCTTGATAGTGCCAGTACAACATTTTTTTAAGCAGGGTAGTATTAGTTGATGTATGACTAAATGTGATGCGGACGCTGATGTGGACCATGATTAGAACATAGTAAAGTATTGAGAAGTACAAAAGCTGTCGCAATGGCGTAAGAACGTAATCAGTCTGATCGAATGGGGGTATTAATGAGTAATGCATCAGTGACAGGAAAATAAGTTGGAATGAATACAGCGGTAGCAACTTATCCCGTTCTTACTTGTTTGTGCTAACACTGTCCCCACATTCTATAAGGAAACCGTTTTTGTCCTGTGTCGTTTCACATACACGTAAAATTTTGAGACGCATGTAACCTCAGCAGCTATACTCAATAACACGTTGCCTATATGGTCATGATTGTCTACAAACTTGTCACCACAATCCTCACTGTTCAGCGTACTCATACATGCCGATGCATACAAAGAATATTATTAACTCTGTGGAACATGGTTATTAAATATGAATTGACGCATTTCAGTGGGGCGAGCTTAATTTGCACGTGTCACTACTTTTATATCTAAGTAACTATGTAATCCTCACAGTGATTACCCAGAAAATGTTTTTCTTGTTGTCGATTTAACACGAAACAAGCAGAAGTCACGCCTTTCTAGTTGGGAACATCTGCGGGATGTAACCATGGAATGTGTTACAATGATCACTGAAAACTGATGATAGTTTTTACAATCTTTCGTGTATGAATGTTCTGCCGGGATTAAAGTTCACTAGAGACCTGTCATGTGCAAGGCGTAGACGGGACTTGCTGATGATTTCTGCCCAAATCCACAAGATTAGTTGATACTCAAGTTGTTGGAACGCGGCGCAAACACAGCAATGAGGTTTCTTGGCGGGGGCACTTCGCCTACCCTAGTCAGTGGTTGCTAGTGAGTCGTATGTAATTGCAAACCTGAATAAAGTTACAATGTGCAGATAACTCCCATTGAGTATTGTACCCCCGTGTGAGAACATTTCCGTTCAAGATAATACACACTGAACGGCTCTGTGTGATTTTCTTGAAAACAATAACTGTGTTTTCATCCAAAAAACTAATTATCTGAGAGTACCTAAACACAACTGGAAGAAAAATTTAAAGCAAAATTGGATTATAACTGAGAATTCCATTTTGAAGAAATAATGCCGACAGTGTTTGGACAATTGTTGACTTATTCAAAAACCGATAGATTTTCCGTGTGTGCAGTGACTTTTCTCAGCTAAAGAATTCGTGACGTGATTGAGTTGAAAAGCAAAACCAAAAGGGTGATGTCAGCAATTGCATGACAAACTTTGAGCAGTTCAAGCTTACATTTAGAATCTGAAACAGTTGATCAGAATAATACACAACAGGGTTCTCCGTTTAGGCGGATTCAATTGCGGTTGTTGATTTGGAGTTGAACATATTAGGAATGGCTGTCCCAATTTTTTTATCAAACACAATTGGTCCGGTTCTCATTTTTCATTTATTACTATGTATATTGTGCTCTGTTAATCGTACGAACATTGTGGTAGAACGTTGGTTATAACATTCGGATATGCAATCTACAATTTCATCCGAATGTGCCTGCGACTAGTCGGCTCTCAGGTTCCGGCGAACTTACTGTGAACAGATATGCTGCAATTGTTTTCAGGAGCCACAATGACTGATGCCATGGCATGGCGAATTCACTGACAACAACAGTATCAGATCGACGATCAGCCACTGAAAATTAGTGTTGTTCCAAAGGTTGAACGGCGGAAACTCTCAGTTACTACCACGTCAGGCCGAGGGATTCACATCTTGTTAGGTAAACCTACGTCTAATACCTTATGGACAAATATACCGGTGGTGAAGCGCGCTTGGAAGCATATCTTATGTTTGCCCCAAGGCGTTTTATACAGTCACAGGAATACGAAAATTGCGGTATGCCTTTTGTCTATGGTGTCTATTGCAACAGCGGGGTTTTTCTAACCTTGTGATTCCACGAAAGTAAACACATCAGCAACTGCTGAAAAGCTTTGAACGAAGCAGTGTGGGATTTTCGTGTATATTTTTTGCAACCCGGTGTCGAGACGCAGGAAACACCTGGTGTCACAACCAGAGACAAATACGCCCAAATATGTCCACCATTTTTCTATTCATAGCCGGTTAGATTGGTATCTGCAGGGTAATTGTCAGCGGAAACGGGCTGGGTTTAACAACTGTTCACTTTATATGGCGAACTTCCATGCACAAAACTTGGTTTAGACAGTGCCGTTCATAGTTTTTAGACAACCCGACTTCAAACAGATCTTCGTAGTGTTGTCGTAGAGCCACACTACCAAACTTACAATGCCGACTTATTTAGTAGGAAGCTTCGCGAATAACAAAGGTCCAAAAGTGAATCTTGAAAGAACGCCAGCTCTGACTGGAATTCGGCATGCTGACTGTCTCTTAACCTTGAAGTTGGACTTACAGCAGTTGTTTGCGCGATTGTTGTTTCTTAACAGGTGTGGTCATTTGCACGGCTGATTGCTTTAGGTGCCGTCCAAGCTAACTCATGCATAGCTGTGTGCTTGAGTCATTATTTATTAATATCAGAAGCTGAAAACATTGTTGCACTTGTGTTCGCCACGATGTGCAGTGTGTTGTCAACTGAGATTGTAGTTACTGCAAGCTATGTTGCCTAACGTTTGAATCATGGGTACTCGACAACCAGCGTTTCATTACAACCAACTAGTGGTGTGTCACATTTTGCCATTGTGTATATTCTCTCATATAGTGTAGATCAGTCTAAATTTGTTTGTCGGTTTATTCAGTTACACGTGAGTGCAGAGTTTCTGGTTACTTTTTTCAGTTTGTTTGTGTATGAGAGCTTGATCACGGAAATCCGGTGTGACACTGGTGCGATAAGTTTTTTGACAGATAAACACATCATCTTTACACTGTAGGTTAAGAAGGAATGGAGAGAAAAATAAACGGAAGTAGGCGACTCATGTGACATTGTTTCAGCAGTTATAATTTTCACGATAGAGAAGAATTTATTACCAATTTTAAGATGGGGAAAGTAGGACACAGTTTAATGTGTACATTGCTGTTACGATTAAATAATGCTGACTGCTTGTAATGTGACTTTCAAACAGCATAAACTAATCCTATATAGTACACCTTTCGCAGCAGTCACAATGTTTTGAATCACCAGCAGATACGTCGGTTGTTTCCCTTTATTCTCCAACTTCATTCTCCACAGATTACGGCGCAGTTGCTGGTACATGCTGACCTTCGTTGAGTTAACTAGAATGACAATGGCTTTGAAAATCACCGTTGAATTACTGCAATGAGCAATAAATTATATAGGTCAACGTACTGAACATTTATGGCCCTTTATTATGTGTAATGGTTCACCTTCTCAAATAAGGAGAATCGTTATCCTTAGGGAAAAGAATTTTGAGGAGAAAATACATTTCGTTTTCTTCCTACACCCGTTCGCCAACGTCACTCGATGCAACTCCAATCGTACTGAAGTCTTCGCGTTGTTGAGCGGTAGTCTTAGCAAGTTTGTCTGGTCATCTTGTACTTTGCAGAGCGATTATTTTGAAAGTCGTGTGGAATGGATCCAACAGTGAGGTTTATCTACTGTTTAATAGCGATAATATCCGTCATTGAACCTTGGGTTTTTTTTGAGGTTGATACTATTCTGTGGCGAACAAACATGGTTGAAGTTTGTTTACTTCCATAAGTAGTGTCGTTTTGGTTGAACCGTTCTGAAAGGATTTTTAAAGTTCTCGAATTTAAAATTACAGCAGAAAAAACGTGTTCTTATGTTTACTCAAAGGTATCCGACAAAGTTTGCTCGATAGAGCCTTTCTCTGTCTCGCAGCAATAACAAGCCACTCGACGGTGCTCCTAAAACAGCAACTGAAAGTTCTTGGTGTTGCACTGCTGCTCTTCGGGGATGTTTTTGATTAGTAATATCAACTTACCTTCAGCGTTTAGTCTCAAGTGTTCTCCACACAAATCAATATATGGCTGATTCCCTCTTATGTCTATTGATAGCTGTGGCCGTGGTTTCGAAGTGTGGGAATTTTCCGTCTGATATGGGGCTTCGGTTAACCACTTCCACCAAACCCAACGTGACCAACAGTAGCTGCCACCAATGCATTCGTTTTAAGTGTGATGACGGATGACGGACTAAGTGCAATCGTTTGTCTGTTAGACCACAATCACTAAAATTTATCTGGTCAGTTGCATTGCAGCCTGAGGTTGGTAAAAACCGAACATTAGGAAAATACAAGTGAATGTCCAAGCAGCCTCTTACTTTGGGCCCTTCAGACATATATCTAGGCGGGGTTCATTTAGTGAGGACGCAGAAATCACAACGATGTATCAAAGACTGTGTTTGAAACTTTGACCTGATGTGAATTTGGGACAATTATTGTTAGCAAACTGAATGTTTTCGGTCATTTTTGACGTCAGCAGTTTGAGATATCGGTATTCTCGCTGTGAGTAGGCCTCCAAATTCAAAAAGAAGATTTAAAAGAGCGCCCAGCCTCCTTTAGGCCTCTCTTTTCAGATTACCGGTGAGCAGCATCTTAAAAACTTCGATGTACATGTATATATATATATATATAATGTTCTGCTACGCAACTTCAAAAGCGAACACCAACCGTAGTGATCGAGAGTCGTCAGTAACTGCTAGCCCGTACATGTTGTGTGTATGTTTAAAGTATTTGCTCTTGTGAACATGCATTATGTAGTTTTGTTCATTTGCCTTTTATATACGTCGAGGCAGCTGACGTATCCATCCTTTGTTTTTGTTAAGCACTCACGTTTTTACTGCAAGTAATTTTTAGTGATCACAGTTTGCTACTGATTTCACATCTAAACTTGGACCTTCATGTTCGCCCCCGTAGCTTGAACCGGTGAAGAAAAATGCTGGTTTCAATTATACCAAACCTGCGAATAAATTTACTTACGAAATTTACAAAATTTATTTGTCATTGAGAACCTCTTTCATACATGTGGAGGTCTAGATACTTCCACGTGCGCACAACTCAGCTCACAACGTTTCGCTCAGTCTCAAGAAATTTTCCGCCAACTCCTAAACGTTCACGTGAATAATTTTCCATCTGTCTCTTCATTAGAACAGAAAGATGGCACGTGCTGTCTTTTGCTAACACTTCACTTAGTTCGGTCAGTCGCAACCGCGAAACACTCAGATTATATGGGACAAAGAACTACGAACAGACTGCCTAGACAAGCATTTCTGCACGTGATTTTTTGGGTTAGCAACCGTATAACTCGATAGGTTGTATCAGCCACATATCGAATCAACAGTTTAGTGGGATTTAAACTGATGGTGGGATGAAATCTTGACAAATTCTCGGGACATTTTAGTAATCTAAGCGGGTTAACTCGATGGTTTGATGTCAGGGTGTATCTAGCAATTAATGGGGAGGGATTTCGAACCTGTGTTCGTATCACCGAGGATTGATACACCTGTTCAGTTGAACAGTCTGCTTGCTATTCTGCGGCATTCATAATTTGATGTTTAAACCACCTG
The DNA here is from genome assembly GCA_008508345.1 of Paragonimus westermani. Lineage (NCBI taxonomy): Eukaryota > Metazoa > Platyhelminthes > Trematoda > Plagiorchiida > Troglotrematidae > Paragonimus > Paragonimus westermani. The sequence continues at coordinate 12,105 of QNGE01000730.1, read as the reverse complement.
TTTACTGGGGGAACGAATATTATAAACAAACGCAGTGCCTGTATTAATCGGAGAATTGATTTCTGTAGCTTCCGAGTAACGCTGAAGGAAACCTCGTCGGTGGATAGAATATTACTGTCAAGTTATGCACGGGTTAAATGTAAATATCTGAAAATAAAATTACATTTCGGGCCGTTAGCTCATATCCACTAAGATGATGTGCGATGGCAGAACATCCTGAGTCGCTCATCGCACCAAATTTGCCCCAAGTTTAAGGGCATTGGTTTTGTTGACGACAAAACGAGGACTTCAATGCATGTACACTTTGTGTAGCCTACAGTGTTAGGAATTGACGCAATCCAGCTCGCTCTGTCAGTTGACGCACCGGGGTTTATTACATTTCCGGTTGTTCTTCCACAAACCGACAACTAGTGACCAGTTTCGTCAGTGTTTTGATGTGTCAAGTGAATATAGTCTGCAGGGGGTCTATTGGTCATAGTGCAGGAGGATTTGCGTAAATGACCGTTCGAGTATACAAATTGAGCGATTTTAACCAAATTGTTTGCAAGTGGTGTTAGTGGTGACGACTAGTCTGTTACTCGATAAGCACTGTTGGTGGCATTCAAATAGAACTGTCAGCGCGTAATTTTTACAGCCTACCAGAAAACACACCGAGCGTTCAGACACATACAGTACAAACCGTGATGCTATCAGTAAAACCGAACTAAAATAAATTACGCATTAGACTAATGTTTAACATTCGGAATCACGTGACTATGATGTTGTACATTTGCAAGCACCCTTGCAAACTCCACTTTTCCATCTTTAACCAGCCGAAAGTTCAATGACCTTTGATCATTTAAGTGAGAAGATGTGGGGGGAATGTTGAGGCATCTCCAAGAATACCTGGCCGGTATATGCAAACAGGTTTACAGAAGTACGATGTTACCCCAGTAAGCTTTTACGTGATATATTGTTGTTTGGAAGTTACCATACCGTTAGATTGATAAAGCATGTAATGCTGCCCACGGGTTACTCTGAGTTATAGTACCAGGCTTGATTGGTTGCTTTGATAGGGATTAGGGTTGTGGCAATGGTATCTCGTTTTTCAAACTATAATCTATGAGCATACGTCTAACTTCACATTCACTGTTTATTATGTTGGCCGAAAGCCCAGACATTTTGTAACTCATCTTCAGCGGCATGGTCTGAAGTAAACACTGAACATATCTATTTCTGCGATAAGAGGAAGCGTACGCTAACAAAATCGGTGAACTCTGATCTCCGATGAGCAATGCAAGCTTACTGAACTATGATAAGATAATGAACTGATTGGTGATAATACGGTTTATGCTACAGCCCGTTTCGTGAAAGTGTGTTAAGCAGCGATGCTGCTGATAAACAGATTGGGAATAACACAACAGCGATGCTGTTGTTCGCCGTCGACGCTAATGATGGTAATCTTTCTGTGACAGTTAAACTGTGCTAAATATCATTTAAACCAACGTACTTTATTTATGTTGATATTTCCACTGTAAGCCATGATATTTTACCGGCTAAAAAACTGTTGTATTCCCTTAACCACCTTCCCTAATGTGTTTGATCAGTAAGCATCATCTATTGTCTAGTTACGTAATGTTAGCTAATTCCCACACGGTATTCTCGTCCACTGTAATAATTGGAATCGGTTTACGGACTACACCAGCGCCATAATCATCACAACGATGAAACTGGTCAAACGGTACTGTGGCTCGGGTCTCTGTGCACCTCAACAGTGACGTGGAAGAAACGAATGTCATCATAAAAGAAAAATGATAACAATGGAATGAGATTGAGCGAAGAAACTAGAAACGGTATGAATGCGGGCGCGCCATTGATTGAGGCACATTGTCATATTGGATAGCTCTTCAAACCAGTGGTTTGTGTGATCACCGGGACCTCAGCCAGGCAGACAACGCCTGCCCGTTTCATCCATTGTTGCTTCAGCATCACGCGGTTCTACCCAACTGCTGGGGAACTCATTATATAAAACCCGGTACAACAAACGTTCAACGGGCATGCCGTGTGCGTGACCAAGCCGCCGCAGGCTGCACAGCACATTTAAGTATCCAGCTGATTGAGCGGCACGAGCTATCCGGGATACGCACTGGCGAACACACGTATTGCCACGTGACCAGTCCACTTACTTTGGGCTGATTGGCGGAGAAAACGATGGTCAAACACAGTAAGTCGGTTGATGCCTTTTTCGCGAACAAGCCACGTTCCCGAACCGTAGAGCAAAACAGAATATACACAAGCGTTATATACCCTTCCTTTCAGCAACAATCGGACGTTTTATAGACGCCACAGATGATGCAGGCTGGTAGAGACATTTGCTTTTCTCACGTTAGCACTGCCATTAAAGTATATTAAAGGTATCACAATGTGCCGACTTTTCAAGTTCAGACATGTGAAAATCAGACCCAAAATTATGACACGCAAGTGTTTATCTTTGTATATTCCACCCCTCCTGCTTCTGACCGTTACTTGGACTGTGAAACTTGTCGTTGTCAATTCGGTGGTTGTGTGAATAACTGGTTGCTTATTAGTGTATTTTGATTGGGTGGTGCGTACACCACTTTCTTGGAGTTCAGCTTGTTCCCATTGTTTTTGAACCTGTCAACTGTACGGAGGAACTCTGTTGAGTATGAATCTTGTTTTGTGATTTTAATTCACCTTTAGCCTCCCCGGGAGCAAGTCGCATTCTATTTCCCGAAAACGACTTGTCGATCGAGACTGTCAATGCTGTCTACTTATTCACTCTGATAATTCAGTCACCGATATTGTGGTATCACGATCAAATCTTGTTTTGATCGTCTGGGATCGTTGGTTTTCCACTACACATTGCTTCACGTCTCTGTTGAAGATCATATACAGTCTCAAGCAAATTGTGTGTAATAAATAGAGTAGGAGTAGAAATACCTCAGTCTTGAAGCAGCAGTTTGGACTTAGAACATTAGAAGCACACTTCAATCAAGCCAGCCGGCTAGTTCACCTTTCACTTCGTGGTCCATATGTCCGACAGAGAAGCTAAGTAGGACAATGCCAGCCACACACTCCTAGTTGATCAATCTATTGCCAGAAGAAGGGTTAAAACCATGTTCGTTTGATTCCTCAGACGCAATTTCTGGGATGTCGTTCATGACAAAACTGAACAAGGTTGGGGAAATTGGACACTCTTGACGGACACATTTAGAACGATCACCCTGCTTGTAGAGTGAGCATACAGTGATCTCAGAAGATTCACGTGTTTCACTGGAACCTCTCTGCTATGAAGGCAGTTCTATAAAACGTTATCAACAACCACATCGAGAGAAGCCTTTAGGTATAAAAAGACCATGGCTATCACTTGCCTATAAGGGTGCCAATGCTCCAGGATCCATCTCAGGGTGAGAATTTGATCAACGCACCCACGCCGGTTAGGAATCCTGATTGCTACTCACAAACCCAATCTTCTTTAGGCTTAGTGAGTCGACTTAATATGACTCAGTGAGTAACTTGGAAGCAACACACTAGTCTGATGACCCCTTTTTGTCACTCAGACCTCGGGCCCCATTTTGAAGACGGAAATTACTGTTGGCAATGAAAAGTCATGAGACATCTCTTCAATTTCCAAAATCGTTTGGAGAACGATTGCTATTTTCATTCGGTTGACTACAGGTGAAACAACTGTTTCTTGTATGGTCTCACTCATACGGACTGTATGACCACCAAAATCACAGACAAAATGAATAAAGTTTTGCGCTCCTCAACAAAAAGGCTCATTCCACTTCTTTCACTTGTTCACGGTCTTTGCACACGTTTTTGATCGACTTGTGTTAAATTATCAGCGGTCATAATCATATTTCAGACCAGGCGGAATCGATCGAAATTTCTTCGAGAGGTTTATTGAAGTGAGAGAAATTCAGTTCTGTTGCAATTACGAGGCTGCTTCGTAACGTCCTTCCTCAAACACAACTTCAGTTGGTGCTACGATTTTTCCCCAATGTTCGCTGGGTCCTCTTACCTGACTTGAAAGGAGCAAGTTGGTCATCAGCCCCTCCTGACAAATGTTGTTTACCCTCTCTCCGCCCGAATGCCAGTTAATTGCCCTACCTCCGGGCTAAGGTCAAAAGAAAACAGAAGTGTATAACAGCATGATCCGAGCCCAAGTGGTTGGTGCAAAATGTACAACAGTTCTTAACAGTTTGACGCCACCTGTAACTGGCTGTTATGTGACCCAGCTGTGTCCACTGTTGGGAAGCACACAGAGATTTCCATGTGACATAATGTCCCTGTGCTGAGATACACCACCCAAAATTTGAAGATGGTGGAATGCACACAACGCCAACAGTCTTCCATCATTGTCCACGGGTTGTGCCCAAACATAAAACATTTTTCATCCATCTCTCTTCTGGAGGAAGACGACTACTCGGAGCATTGAAATCGCCAGCTAGTACGATACTTTCAGACTATCTGGTCTGCTTCAGGAGGTCAACGGGGATGCATCACTGTTTGCGTTCGAAAAGCTGTCTGTTGGAGTATATGCCGATTGGTGACGCGTTAACAAAAGAGTCTGACAGTGCACAGGCGACTGTTCACTAGGATCGATTCGAGGAAACATTATTGTTTCTTGTAAATTAGTGCGATCCGCACTGCAGCTAGAATACGGAACTCAACCTCGGCTTCACTAGAGACCCTGAGATAGAAGCGCCTGGCAGCACACATCAGACTCCAGATTTGAGACAGTATTTGCTGAAACAGCTTTCTGTCCGGAGGTACGGAGGTTGAATGCGACTATGTTCACCAGCTGTCGTGTCTTCAAAAAAAAACACCATCTGAGGGCGCAGGGAAGACAGAAACCTCTGTAGCAAAATAAAGGAAGACACTTCTAGTGGGTGAATACCGTCACTGTCGAGGAGACGGTGACTTCTGATACTACCCGGTTGCTTATGCCGCGGAAGGAGTTTGACTTCAAGGATCCCACCTCGAGTCTCCACTCGAAACGCTGACATGCAGGACAACAAGACACGTGGTTTTCTTGCGACACTCTACCGGAGCCAATGTTTTGGACCTCTGGTTTTACTGACAGTGTTTAGTTTGCTTAACCCGAAGACGAAACCAAGAAGATAAATGTCTGATTCAGAGCACTGAATCTATTCGAAATCGCATCAGTCTTTTGGGGGATACCAGCTGCTTTTCAATTAGATTGGATAACATGCCGGCTGTAACGATAAGTTGTTGGACGAGTGGAGTGCTTTTTGTTTTAGGGTAACTATTCTAACCACCTTCTTCCTGATAAGAAAGATAATAGTGCTGCAACTGTAAAAATAGTTCTGTGATGCGCTCATGGGACCTTGTCTGACACGCTACTGTGCGGACAGCAGTGTGATGTGCAACCCTGTAAGTATATCTACTGCTAGTTTGACTGCCCCCTTTTGGTGATCCTGACACCTGGACGGACCGAAGTCCTGGTCGACACAGTCGATACAGTGCACAAGCATCATCACCACATCATGGTAGCACAGCACTGGGCTAAACCAGTAGGGTTTACTAATCGTGTTTGTGGAAAGTTCAGATTTGATATATTTTTCATGGTTTCTGATGGTTTACAGCTTCCCAACTGACAGGGATTTGTTCATTACTCGGCTGAGAGATGGACTAATGCATCTGAAAACTTAAGTCCCCACCAACTTTCCATAAACCAAGAGTTGGGTGTCGTCTAAGTAGCATCGGTGTGACATTGTAAGACACCCAAATACGTGACAGAGCACGCCATAGAATGTTAGCATACACATGCCCTCACCGGAGGTGAGGGCACTTGAACCCTCGGGAGAACACCTTAACGCACCGGAGAGGTACGTCCAAAAGTCCTCAGCAAACTGATCAGGGACAGTATGGACGACCCAATGAGCCGTCGCTCAAATGGATCAGAGCAACGGACGAGGAATGACACGGAAAATGGGATGGTTAATCGGATCGCGAGCACGATTATTCTAACATCCGGAGGAATATCTCAGCGTGATCGCAGGCTACGGTCATAGGCTACAGTGAATAGAGTATGGACAGCGCAAGTCACTGGAAGAAGCACCGCCCAACGAGATAGGCCCAACAGACGGGGAATATCAGGTGAAAAAACCCAACCAGAGGGCGTCGGACACGTACAAACCGGGCCGAAAAGCACGCGACATGTGGACGAGAACCGGTGGTGCTGTGGACCGGACTTCTGACTCATAAACGCGATCTCGTGCGTAGCATGGCAGCCAGCGAGTTGGGCAATAAATTTTGTGCTTTATCAAACGTCTTTTTCGTTACAACGTGGCACCCATGTTCGTTTTTTAATCTGTTAGAGGAAATCTTTTTAACCCAACACGAAGGATGTGAAAAATAAACAAACTCTTTCCACTGTAATCTAAACAGAAATGGACAGACAAATCTAACTGGGTGGATTCCAAACATGGCATGATTCGCATGCGAAGTGTGCATTTTGTACAGTTTACAAAACTCTGCTTGTTTTTTGCCCACCCTGCTAATAGTTCGCCAGTGTGGTCAGTTCAAGCAGCACGAAAGTTGAATTTTTATAGTACTCCGTCTATCCACGACCTGCAGATCAATATACAATGAGGAGTTAGCTGTGACTTGTGCAATGAGAATGAACTGGAGTTGTTCCCTGATTGAAGAAGGTTCAGCCGAAAAGAACTCATGAACGAACCGCCGCAAGCTGAATTGCGATCAATCTGTCCATAGAAACCTCGGTCAGTGAATGTTGTTCCCTTGTAAAAAGTGCTGTTTTCCAAATAAATAGGCAGTGTTTATTGCCAATTTAACTTCTTCCCTGGTTTTCCCATTTTGATGGCTTTGTGAGCGACAACCCGTTTTTGTGACCGATCCGACTTTCAATTATTTCCAAGCTGATGTGATCCACCTGAATAGACAGGACGCTCGTGAGCATCCAGAATAATACATAGTGAATACATAATGATGAAACTAATAATGGACCCATTTTTAGAGTGAGTGACGTCCATTCAGTTTCTGTCTGTGGAATATCGTAACTGTTGCTGTCAAGCTGATACACGTTTCAACGTACAATTCAGGATATATCCACAACCGCTAAGTTCTCTCCCGTTGACTTGCAATTTTGTCTTTTCACTTAGATGAGAAAATGACATTTAGTGGTATCACAAACTAATCCTTGTAATGCAGAACGGCATGGTCTTTCCGTCGGATATAATTCCAATAGCTGAGATCAAATGTATGTTGTTTGCCTCTAGTTGCATTCGGAACCGAAAAACAGTACATCTGAGTTAAACGTATTTGCTTGATTGTTCGGAGAATTGGTGTACAGCTTAATGAGAAATTGGGTTCGTGTAATCGCTACACCGACGCAGATAGACATCCTGTATAAACTCATCCTTTCGAGGGTCAACGTTAAGATTGTAGACAGGTCATAGATGTAGGCGGCTTTCTGAAGGATTTTCACTAGTTCCAACTGGAACCTTACTTTGGAGCTGAGCCACATTTTACAACTTGTGGCGAAACATTGGGTCTTTCAACTAGAGGTTTATCCTGACAAACCGATAAATTTCATACCTGCTTATTTATTACGACAGGAAGGACAGGTTATTTAGACAGTGCTTGGCCAGCCCTCTGTTAACTGCCGAAGAGTTCACAAGAGGTGCTTAAAGTAGAACTCTGATATGTACTTCCGAGTAAACTCCTCAACTGGAACATAGCGAGCTGCCAGTATTGTCTTGACTCAGTTCATTCCACCAAGACAGAAAGATAGATCACAAAGTTCTGTCCCTGAGGGGGTGTCTTCTTCTCGGTGTCGGATGCGGACCGTTTCAGTTTCAGCTGGACCTTGTAAATTTGATCTATGAAACAGTCCATCATGCGGTAGTCCTAGGGGTGGAAGCATCCGTATTCGGACCAGTCTGTTGCGGTGACTGAGGCCAATATGTGCCTTGTTCGGTGTAAACCAGTTGGAGTAGGACAAGAAGGTATGCAAGTAAAGACGTTTACTGTTTAGCCCGGTTAGCCAGATTGTGCGCTAGTAAAAAAGGGAAATTCTCGTCTACTGAAAGCAAAAAGTGAACAGACTGCGATGTGAGATTCAGGGCTAGAAAGATGAGTGCCTAAAAATACGTGATGACGAATAATTGACCAAATAACTTCATATCAGTTTATGAGAATGGGCAAATTTTAAATTTTTCGGACGCTGCCACAAATAGTTTCATTCTGTTTCAGGTTGTGACTTCTCAAGCACAGGTTTCCAGAAGTGAACGAACGGTGGCTACAGAAGTAGCGAAACTTTGGGCGCTCAATCATAACGTCTCCACTGAGACGTACTTCAGACTAGACAAGTTAGAAAGAAGTGAAACATCCGACCGACGTAAATATCAAAATGAAGTGTATTTGTCGTTCTTATTAACATCATCAGCAGCCACAGGGCCAGTAAGGCGCAACTAGTCGCTCACACACCGTACGCTGAAAGCACCTAGCAGAAATAGAGGGTCACTCAGTGGTATTGAGCTTGTGTCCGTGGTGGATAAAATGCACACTGGCGACGACTTACCGCTGTAAAGTTATTCGTTCCTGTAGGCGGTTGTCCGTGGCTATCACGTCAAATGGTGAACTATCCGAATGTCATGATTGAGTAACTAAAAACGGTAACATACCGGATGTATGCAGTCGAAAGGAAACTTAGCAAAACTATGGTTATAAGACTATCAACCTATCGTAAGCCAGAGTGGAGAATGCATGCACACAACGCATATTCAGTAGATTGACACAGCGGTACTCGCGTTATCAGCATAACAGAACTAAACAATCCAGTGTCCGACTCTGCTTTCCAGTGATATGACAGCATGGAACCGAATTCAACCTAATTTCTGATCACGTAAAACCGTTTAACACACGGTGCTTAATTAATTTTGTTCTCTCCTCTATGAGTAACATTCTTCTGCATAAATTTGAACATACCTGGTAAAGATATCTCGTAAATGGTTTGCTTGTTATTTACCTAATGAGCAACAGCAAACCATTTTGAGGTGGTCACTGGTAACCACTGATGATCGTAAGCTTGAAAGAAGTGAGAAACATTTGCTACCCAATGTTGTTTCGGATTTTTTAAAATAATTTACTATTTTGCTGATGTTCCATAGAATGCATAATTGCTACGTTTTTATCTCAGTATACTGATTTTTCTTGTTCGGCTTTGACGTGATTGCATCACATGCCTTTTTGTCAAACCATTTATGACAGTTTTTTCATACAAATCGTAAGATATCGAATTAGGAACTATGAATGACATTTTCCAAATACACCACGGATAACATTTCCAAATATGTTGATTTATTTGTGGAACTGGTGGCTCGCTGTCTGTGGTGCGTGTTTCGAATGATTGCGTTGATAGGCAGAATTTGGCAGACTGGGAGGAACCAGTAAGTGATAAATGAATTGGCAAAAGTTTTGCTGACTGTTCGTACGCGTATTGTGTAACATCCTAGAAACCTACAAATCCGCAATCGATAAGAAATAGCAATTCTTACCTTAAGTTAATTCCATTGTTCTACCTAGGGTGCTCACAACCGCCGGAAAGACCATTTCACTTTACAATCAATGTGAGTCGTGAATGGCCGGATGGGTCTAAGAACTTCGTAACTAAACTTTCACTCAAATGAGTTTTGGGTGTTCGTGTCTGGGAAGACTGTTTACAGAATTAACGGCGTTTAATCTGATATGTTAGGCTGACCGCAAATCATTGCAATTAGCCGCAACAGACATGTCGTTCACAGAAACGGGATGGAACCCGTGGCAACCGAGTAAACTGGCATTGGTTATAAAACATTAATTAGTATCCGTAACGGTTTTCCAGGGCGTTAAGTTCCGGAACAGTTCTGAAAAGGGTATTACGAGAAGCTGTTGCGTGTGTTGTACTATGACGATCAGCTAAACGAGATATTACGCTACCGGTAACTGTTACGGCCAGTTTAATAATTTCCAGTAATGAGTTCGTGAAGAATCCGGACGTCCCGAGTGTCTGCACCAGCGATAAGAATCGCATGTCCCTATGTAGCGTGCACTAGCAAGTGACGTACGCAGCCAGAATACATGCCAACTGAAATAAGATTGAAGACGTGGGATGTTACAGAGCTCCGTCAAGTGAAATCACGTGCTTTAAAACGACAAACATATTGCAATTGACGTACTGATTCACACATCCTAATTTTGTGTACCACTAGTTGGTAGGCTAAGCGATGCTGTCATTCGGCATGACGTTTCTTGATTCGGCGTCGGCTGCGTGTCGACCAAAAGAAAACGCAACAATCGCACCCAGTCGGCTTAGGATTTACGGAGTGGATTGTAAGTTCGCATATGTGTATCTCTATGCATAGAATGGTTGTGACGAAACTTGTTTTAATCAGTCATGTAGCCTGCATTCAAGATCCACTAACTAAAGGTTACATCTGATATTACAGTGGCTCTATTGGACTTTATTCGTCTGAAGGTAAAACGGTATAAAGCGACATCAAGACAAAGTATGCGGTGAAACAAGCTGGTCAGAGGTGGAAATTCCACTGGGACGTTCAGCTAGAGAGTTAAATCTGGGATTTCCGAGTGGCGTTTATATATGTGGTAGATATCTCAGGGAAACAGTCGTCCTGGCAAATATCCGACATTATATAAAATAGTCAGGACATACAAGGGTGTATATATATTTATCTGTCAAAGAGGACTATGAGACAGGTTTATCATTTCCGGATATCCACGTTTTTGAATGTGATGAAAAAATGAGACGGTCCATATTTCTTAAGAATATCCGGACTGGTCAATGCTTGCATTTCAGGAACTTACCGACAAACTGCAGCTGTGGTTTGGCTCTAACACTAGTTGATCGAGCTACATTCACTTGTTCCATGAACATGATGAAAGGTAGATTAAATACTGCAGCGAAGTGTATCTGAATGTGAAGGCTGCGATCAAATATGAGTGACGTTCAACCCGAAATCTACTCTTTCTTCGTCCGCTCATAAGAACTGTGGTTTCGTTTAACAACACATTGTAACATAAATATTTGGTCGAGCCAAATACAAACCAAAGCTACAGATGCACTCTGTGTCCATTGTTGATTAGGGACCTGTTTCGAGGCTTGAACAAGCAGTCATTGTTTCTTTATCATTGGCAAGGATTTAAGCGTAGTTTGCGAGTCAGGCAGCGCCTATACATCTTCGCTCACATTAGTACTCCATAGGCGCTCAATAGTGTGACATAAATGACACTTATGATATAAGTGACTTTAAGCGACCACATGTGTTTCGTCACTGCAGAACAAAGATATGAACATACACAAGAATAACGAAAAAATGGGGGTTGATAAAATATGTTTTGAATGTGATACGATAAGATTAAATTCTTGAGCGAACCCATTGCTGCGTGTAAAAGGTAATGTAGCCTTCCTGATGAAAACAGTGAATCAGAGTTTCCGCTGGAGTCGATCCATTGACAGAAACAACGCGCGGAAAATGCGACAAGAGCCTTGCCAGGTCAACTAAGGAGTCATGCCAGGAATTTTGAAATTTTATGTGGACCTTGTTACTCACCCGTCTTACATATGAAATCAGTCAAGTGATCAGAGGTAGAAACTGCTCCCGCAGGATTTCTCAGGCCGTTCACCCTGACAGCCGTCTACTTCTGTTGATATATACTTTTAATATCACGAATATATAGTGTTAAAACTTGCCGTGCAACATTTGAAACAAAATGCTCTTGGTAGTAAATACCAAGATACCGAGCATGGCTTATGGGTGGCGGAACATAGTGATGAAACTCATCAGTATACTGTTGGTAAGGATGACCTGAAATACACAACGTGGTGTCTTGGATCCAGAATTTCAGTAAGACAAACGGAAATCCTTTTGTTGTTCAGATGAGAACGCCAATCACATGCATTCCCACAAATGGATTTCTGTAGTATGGATGTCATTTACAGTTGGCTTCATTAGTTTTCATGGGTTTCTGGTAGAAGTAGTTAACGAACTATGGCAATGAACAGCACTTGTTTAATTTTGTTCGTTTGACAGTGAATCTAATCGCAAACTGGTAACA
>QNGE01000729.1:80172-234942 GCA_008508345.1 Paragonimus westermani | reverse complement strand
ATCTTTTTTGGGCAAGTGGGTATACAGCCAGTACGTGAATGTAAATGTGCAGCAAGTTGACACCGATTACCTCGTTTTTTCTTGTCATACTACACGAACCCTAGCCACAACATGTGAAGACACTATCGCTCAGCAGGAATGATTTCGGGCCTTTCAATGCAACTGTGTACAAAGAAAAACCATTTATCATTTGTACTCATTGCAGCGTTAGAATTTTGGAAACAGGAACTAATGTGTGCAAGTGATCATTTTCACAGTTTTACTGGATCAACTTGGACTGTTCTGTTAGACGTTGACCACGTTCCAGTTTTATCCTTGTGCCGTTTTTCCGTGCACTATGATATCTTCACAAGATTTGATATTAATCAGTCGTCAGAAAATGTACTGTCTACAATCAACACCAGAACTGAGAGTCGATGTTGCAGTTCTTGTGACCTTCCGGTAAACATGAACATTTGAATGTTTCCTGAATTCGATTGATTGCAAGTCTACTCTGAATGTGTTTGTAGTTGTTGAGATATCCCGTTTTAATATCATCTTTGAAACTACGATTACTGAATTTACAGTATACACATCCAGATGCCTATCTTCAAACGGACACTTCTAGACTAAGTTCGTATTGGTCAGAATAAAAATCCAAATGTATTAGTTGTACGATCACCATACCTGTAGGTATCGCTTATGACAGGAATTTATAAGTAAATGAGGTGTAACCTGTTTTCATGTCGTTTTCGTGGATGGATACAGTCTATCTCAGCGTCAGTTTGCACTGGCTACGGAAAACTGGGCTCGAACTGGCACTTATGTTACGTAACGATGCTCAACCTCAAACCAACACTCCATGACTAGTTCCATCTTTGTTTCCACTCATCAGTAACACGCAAACTGAAGTAGTATATAATCCATCCCGCTTCCTTGCAGCCAGAGTCACTGCAAGAAGGCAATCCGAGGTAGAACGCATAAATCCCTAATAACGGGATAGTACCAGGTTACTACTTATTATGACTATCACAGTAGCTAGAGCTTCACAGAAGTTCGAAATTTCTTTGTTGTCCTCAACTCGCGAGCATTATGTGATGAGGTTGATACTGACTTAAATAATTTTGAGTGCTTTTTGGGTTTATTCAGGTTGTCGTTTGTTGCATCTCCCATATTAACACAAATATTCCGTTTCAAATTCAAATCCAAAATCCGCAAATTCGAATTAACGGAAACCACTTGTATGCACGCAGATCATAAAATTACAGGTTATAACATTTTACATTAACAAATGGTGCAACTGACAGGACAGTTGAGTGGTTACGCAGTACACCGAGTTTGGCGATGAATATATGTAAATGGTGTTTATTACCATGTTATTTCCCCCTAAAAAGAACAAGTCAAGCAATGACGAAGCTAAGTTGTCCGTCAATGTAATGTCTTTTTGTGGTAAATTTTCACTTTGCCCTTCCTTATTCTGAAGTACCGTATACTTGTACCCTATTGACCACACTCACCACAACACGTTGACTCAAGTCACCTAACTTCAAACAGATAACTTTGTTATGTTCACTGTGACTAATGAAATCTCCTCCCGATGCTATCATGATAAAAATGTGGTCTCGTGCTTCAACTAGCTGAACTGGCTTCGAAATATTTGCCCACTGGTGACCTAATTATAGTAGGCATTCTGAAAGTCTGGTGCGGATAGAAGGTACAGAATGACAAATTCTCCATCCCTGTGATGAATGTATTTCACAGTGCCGGAAGAGTTGTCACAAGGATTAACTTGACTTTTTGTTTCGGCTCTTGAAGATTTCGGGTATTCGTGACCCAGTGTTTCTGGGACTCTGATTAGGTCCAGTAAATAGCTACCACCACTAAAAATATTTACTGGTTTCATTGGTTTAGTGTTTTTATACATACAGAAAGCGATACGGCATCACGTGTGGATCTTCTTTTGATGTAACGCTCACAATGATAATGAGAGAATTTGACTGTTCTCAGTTACAGTTATAACATTCTCCTAGGTTGCAGGAATCCTCTAGGTGCTAGTGGAAGCTGGTACACACCGATATATTTATCTTCATACCAGATTGAGTGAGTAAAGTACCGCCTTGTCTTGAGTGCGCTCTTATTAACGGGGATAACGGGATGAGCAATCTAGTAAACATTGTCCCACTTGGTGAGAGTGAACAGGGAGAGTTCAAATATACGAAACCACTCACAGCACAAACAAAAATTCGAAACGATAGAGATAGGTCGGCCGGGTTGAATAAACCAACTTCAACATTGCACTCAATTCACATTATCACTGTTCAATCATTGTTGGGAAAATCTTAGAAGATATTAACAAGCAAGTTCTGGTCAAATATTCCCAAACTAATACGAAAGATTGATGACAGAAGAAGCGCATAAACAAGCGTCCTGTTACATTGGAATGTGCTGCGTAACAAGCCTCAACTAGCACAGGCTGAATGTAGACTTGATGAGTCGGTCATCTAATGGGGTTGCATTATGGATGCTGTAAGAGAGAATCGGTTACTCTTTATCAAAATGGTCTTGCTCAAAATCTAAAGGTGAATCCTAGTTTTTTCTTCGGTGAATTTCTCATACACAAGAAGTAAGGTTAGTATTTCAAACTTCACAATTCTGTTTAGCTTATAAATACAACAGCTTACATAAATTTCTATCACGAGCAGTTTTTAGAATCTAGTAGACAACCAGAATAGAATTCGGGAGACCATCAACAAATAGCCACTCAGTTTGGAGTTGATACCCTTGGTAGTTACGAAAAGTTGTTAAACCGTATTAATAGATGCACCAACAGAAACGCCCAAAATTTTCCTGTTAGCTGCTTGTCTACCAAAAATCCGGTTGCACGCACCTTTAGGGATGTGTAAGAAAGGTCTACTACAATATATGTAGCCAGCCTTACATTTAGCTTTCGCTCTATTGAATGATTCCCTCCGGATTGGCATGACTGACCACAAGCTTACTATTAAGAGATGGCATACATCCCGTAAGTTATGCTGATGCGCACACATTTGAACCTAAGCTACCGACATAAGATTGCTGACTACCACAACCAGTTGTAAATTTTCAAAGCGCTAGACAAAAATGATCATTCCACTCTGTTACACAAACCTTATAACTACAGTCTCACTCAGAAAATACGTCAACGACCAAAGGATCACTCGGTCTGAGGTAGGTTTAACGCCGAATTGGATAGACAGCTCTCGGACGGGTTTCCTGCTAATGGAAGCGTTCTGCAAGGATCTATCCTAAGACCATGCTGTGCGTTATACTTTTTCACATGAAACTTAATCACGTAACATTGTCAAATCACCGATGGTACTGCACGACGACGACACGTAAGTTCGATCAGCTTAAACGTGTACAAAAGATGAGGAGTTTTCACGAAACGTCCTGATCCGCTCTAACCAGCGGTCCTTAGGGAACAATTTTCTATCAGGACTGTGCCAATTAGTAGCTTGGTGATTTTAGACTAATCATATCGGCAAGCGAATACACCCTAGGGACGCCAGTAACAGATGATTTATTTCCGCTTACACTTTGAGCAACCATGGCTTAAAAATTGAACGAGGTCGCACTCCTGAAGAAGAATGTGTGGAGCCACCCACATTGAGGCTTCTTCAGCTCGATAATCCGCTTACAGCTGGAGACGAATCCACAGGCCTGTCATCTGTGTCTCGGAAATGATACAGTTGTTGAACTTGTTCGGAGACAGTATCGAGGGTCTGAGGTTCACGGGAGATCTTATATTCAGATGGGTTAGTAAAATAAGGTTGGTCCATACTCATTACAGACAGTTTGGAAAAGACAATTTTCACCTACAAAATCATCCACCCCCCCAGTTCATTTAACAACAGGATCAATGCCCAGTGAAGATGAAAATGAATGAATTGTGAAATAGGCACTTAAAATATGTACAGAACTTCACAGTTAAGGCTTAATCATATTCAAAGACAACAGCCAGTCACAACTAAATCGGTAAACTACTTTAAAATTCTTCTCATTCTGTTCATAAGTTGGAGCCAACCCGCACGACGAGTTTTCTGGTCGCCCTCCTAGGTCATCTCCTCAGGTCACTAGCAGTGCACACTTAGCGATAACTTGCGCCTGTATTTTCTTCGTCGTAGCAAATGGCCCAACACAAATTATCTCACGGCTAGCAGACAGGGAGATACGTATAAACATGACTGTTTCTCACTCCAACAGAAACCAGAGAACCCATCCGAACGTGCCACATGTAAGCGCAAAAGACGTTGAGTAGAAGGCAGAAACAGACTCTAACTTCAAGTGACAGTCAACTACTAACAAGAAGAGTTGTCCAATTACTCAGTAAAGAATAAAACTTTGACCATAAGGTGAGTACTGATTTGGTATTGGATGTTAACGTCATCCCGACCAGGTAAGCTCGCTCTAGGGTTATTGTGGTACCACAGTGACGGAATTGAAGTTATCGGTCGACAAGTTGATCACTTGATCTCCAAGACGATAGTATGGCGTTAGTCACAAGCAGTTGATATAAGCTTTAAACGCATCATCCTAGGAGGCTATCTGTTCCTCAGATGCGTACGCTCATTCAATTTATCAATTTGTCTGTCAATCAAAACGTGAGACTTCACTCCAAACAAAACAACCAGTACTGAGCAAGTGTGCTCTGTTTACAAATTGCTTTAGTCGTGGAAAAATTCCCAGCCCAGTCATGAGACATTTGCTCTGGTCACACTTGAGGGAACAAACGCCTTATCAACAAAAAATTCGCCCCCGCTCTGGGCGGAAATTAACAGCGAAGCTTGGGCGTTAACTGAGGCAGACTGATAGGTTACACGCGTTAGTTCTCGAATTGTCACACCCATTGCTTCATACCTTTTCTACGCATCAATCATACGTCTGTTCATAGTACATCGACGAAACTATTTTCGTTACCATGGTTTCTGGCCTTGAGATTAGTTGTCAAAATGGTCGGCTTTGACAGACTACCGGGTTGAACAAAGTCCAACTCTGTCACTTTGTCTCACAAAGCACTGCAGTCACCAACTATGAGATTAAGTTTGGTACAGATGAGCATTTCAGACTGGCTAGTTTGACTAGCCCAAGTCGTAAAATGGGTAGCAGAATTTTCGTAGGTTTTGTTGTATGGGTGCAATAAGCATCTGGTTAGACTGTCAACAGATATGGTGTAACTGACTGCAGCGACCATACGCCCACAGAAAACCATGTGCGGATATCTTGAACCTGAACGAACGTCCAGTGGAACACCACTCAGCTGCGTGTAACTGAGTGGCTTTGTCTATAGTGATGACTTTGTTTTGTGAATGCGTCAAGCCCTGTAATGAACAATCTCTGCTGACAGAAGCCTTCTGAACACAACAGTTGGTGCTGTGAACAGCTCGACATGGAAAGCTTCTTGTCCACAGAGACCATCGGGTATGCTAGGTGGCCTTTGAATTAGTTAGGATCCAGACTAGCTGTGAGAAACGAACCATATTTCGGACACCAATTAAGATCAAAATGAAAACGGCGAGTGTGGAAAGATATTAGAGCGGGATTTCAAGAAAGATGCCTTAATGGCTGTGCCCGACAGTCTTGCAGAACGCCAGAAACCAGTATACTGATCCAAGATGATCCAGCTCAGAAATGGGGGGGACGTCTGGTGGTGTAGGTTGTTACACCTCAAATCCTTCCTGATAAATCGCTTCCATGACTGGACCTGACGCCAAGGGATCGGTTTCTGAAAAATACGATCAGATAGGATTTGTTTCCGCTAGAGAACGACCAAGTTTGGTCTGCGCAGGTCTAATTGTCCATGTCCACTTGTCGCATATCATACGAGAAATAACACCACCAAAAGTAACGGCGAGACTCAGAGAATTTTCCAGATAACCCATAGCCGAAGGAGCTCAGAGAGACGGTGAGACAACTGGCGTTGGAGGTCGCACATTCAAGGAAGTGGAACAGAATCCAAGAAAATTCGGGAGCTGCTTTTTCTAGGGAAGGGGCAAACACTGAAAACATCAGTCCACAATACAGAACAGCGTTTGTACACATCAATAATTTTGTCAAATTCATCTGAATTCACTGAGGCCGTAAAGAATGCGCGTGTTTGTCAGTACTGTATACATGCGTGGCTTTTGATAAAAGCCATGCGAAAGAAGTACCTAATTGACATGAGTGCAGTAATTTCGAAACTCTGGCCAAGAAAGAGTAAACAGAGGGAACCGTACTCGATAGCACTAGGGTGTATATCTGTCTTGATTGTTTATCCAAATCCCGTCACAGTAGATAATCTAACAACATATCAATCCAACGTCGCTCTTGGATTCATCAGGATTAGACGAACAGTTTCAGCGTTATCTGTTTCGTTGGAGAAAACAGAGTTTAGCTTACTTCGTGAAGGCTCTGGCAAAGGTTGGCACTATACTGGCCGTTCCTGAACGTACGGCTTTAAGACGCAAAGCGCCCACTAGCCGAGAAGTAAAGCTAATGAAACGCCCAAAGTCATGGTATGCTGAAGAAAACCAGATTTTGAATGTAAACAAATGAATCACGCACAGTTTAGCATCGACGATTCTAGTGTCAGGAAGTAGGAAACTAAGGTGGCGAGACTTTGTGACAACTTGCTGGATCATTCAAGAAAACAGCTTTTGACGGTGAATATAGAACAAATTTTCTGTTGGATCGAAAAAACCGGGATCGCTGAAAGGAAAACCACCAGGATAAGTAATTCGGCAAGAAGACACATCATAGTATGCAAGAAGATATTCTTACGGATAGAAATTCATGGTTTGAGAGTGAGGGGTTGAGAACTCCCTCTGAAAAATTAGATCACTGTTATCCGTTACATGTCCAGTTTGACAGTAGATTAGCCTTTTATTCGTGAAGGCACTTCGTGTATCCCGAATCATAATATAGTATAAATTCGATTAGCCACCGTTCGTGAGATCACTTCCAGGGAAGTCTGATGTCGTCTCCACCGCGAAGGGCGTCCATCCTTTACGTGGATAGTGGAGCTCCAAAACGTTCGATCTACTTCAGGTTTGTTCAAATAAATGCGTAATTTGTTCATTCAAAACGGTCGACAAAAACAAGACCATGTGTAGACCTTCTCTTCTAAGTGGTGAAGTACCTTGTTGGACTTGTCCCAAACAATATAGCACACGTTCGACCGGACTCAACTCAGATGAACGCAGAGGCTCT
Organism: Paragonimus westermani; assembly: GCA_008508345.1. Taxonomy (NCBI): domain Eukaryota; kingdom Metazoa; phylum Platyhelminthes; class Trematoda; order Plagiorchiida; family Troglotrematidae; genus Paragonimus; species Paragonimus westermani. The sequence continues at coordinate 227,736 of QNGE01000729.1, read as the reverse complement.
CACAACGCACACAAGAAACCAACGGGCAAACTAAACACTACTCACCAGCTGAGTCTTTACACATTACTATTTGGCCGTGCCTAATTTGAGGAGGGTGGCGCAACGGTGAACACGGTTGCCTTATAAAAGCATGGAAGCACAATGCACTGAGTGAGAGCTCTGACCGTTCTAAAGTCCTTAGAGAGATGCAATGGATCATACACGCAATGGTGATGCGTTTGACAGAAACGAACTTCAGCATGTGAAACAGAAAACGGAGAATCTTGGTCTCGAGAATAACGCGACTGTCCCAATTGATTGTTCCCAGGTCAAATCAAAAGACGGGCGGGGGAAACAACTTTATCGCTCCCCAAAAACGTGTGCGACAGGGAGAAAAATACGAGGTACTTAAATGGTGCATAATGACCAACAAACATCCTCGAATCGGAAGACTGATGGTCAGCTATTAGAATGATATTTGAAGTCACTAAGCTACCATTGGACATGTAGAAATAAAATTCTGGTAGGTAGAAAATGGAAAAGGTTGCTCCTGGATGGTTCTGAGAATTTCTCTTCATTAATTGTTTTTCATTACGCATTACTGGTTGGACGGTATCAGTGGAGTTCCCCAACAATGCGAAAAGAACACAATCGATCACATTATCTTCCGAAAGTGGCCACCTGGGAAGTCTATTGAGATGAGAAAGCTGCGATCAGTTGTGACTAATGTTCCATTTTTGCTAACTAAATGTACTCACTAGTGTCGTGATACTGTCATTCTCTATGGATCACAAATGCGTCAGCATCCAACGTTGGCCGTCCATCCTCTGAAATAGCATTTTTCAAACAAATGTTCACGTTTTTCGATCTAACAATGAATTAGAGAAATATGCATGTTTGTCGTACCCTCCATATACTATCGACACTGTTTATGTTCGCAGGAAAACACGAGACCTAAACGTATACATGTTCTGCATAATCCATAAAATGGTTCTTTCTGGCTTGTCAAATTACTTCTCTTGTATAACAGGCATACAGATAAGAATCGGTTGCAACAAGCAAGACGTCTTGATCTCCTATGGTCTCTTAATATCGGAACTAATTGATGACTCACAGCGTCTTTCACTGTCAGTCGCTTGTGATTCACCCCGACAGTATAAAACACTATTCATTATCAATGCGTTTTCTTCAGTAATAGGCTGAAATCCGTCAGTGATTTACAATTTACTTGCAAACGATTGGGCAGCCATCATGGTCTCAAAACAGTCTGGAATAGTTTTTCGAGAGAGCAAGAAAGACGTAACAGGCAAAGAAAGAAATTCACATTCATGTAATTCCAGTAACCGTCACCTCGGAATTCAGTGGGTGGGTAACCATGACACTATTCTGTTTCTTGCATAAAATTTGAGGGTTTCGATATCCGGGTGTAAGTCTGGATAAAAGTATACGTTAATCATAGTGTAACCCAACTTTGATAGGTTAGCAGATAACTAAAAATACAACCTAACATTGATCAAAAACCGACTCACAACATTAACTAAAATCAGCTTGTACAGTCTGTTAACTTTCAACCAGTTGGCTATCCTAACAAAGCTCGCGTTTACGATCGGGTTTATATCAACGATAACACGAACTTAAGGCACACCCAGTAAGTAAAAAATGACGTTAATTTTGCATATTTTAATTGTATCACCGAACAAAAACCTTAGACCAGTCCGTGCCTTATCAACTTCTATGCACTTTTCAAACCAACTCGTTCAGTTCAGAATTCGTGATTCGAATACAAAATGTACATCAGAATATCACAATCTGAAAATCATGTTGATGAAACCATCAGCAAAACAGCGGCAGCAAACCCATACATCCACGTTGGAGGCAGTTAGTACAAGTGTTCTTTGTATTCATCATATGAACATCTACACAGCGCTTCAAAGTGCTTTCCACATGGGTAACCAGTGTAATCGACCCCAGGCGATACTGCTTTTTTCTGGTGGCAAATGTTAAAAGTTGTAGAGCCACGTATGTAAGTAACTTGCATGCCGGACCAATATGATCCAGAGGTCTTCATTTGGGTTTATTGAGGACTACAGGTTGGTCAGTTTATCGCGTGTGTACCGTGGTACAGAATCACCGATTTTGCGATATTGGAAACACTGGTGGGAGTATCGTAGGTAGTCCTCAATCCTTTGGTTACCCACCGAAGCACACCACTTTGTGAAGATCTTCTAAGTACCGCCTATGTCCACGGTGAAACACGTAACTAAACTTTCGACCGGGATGATCTTACTAGATTGCGCCTAGTCCGAAACATGCTGAATTAGGTTTTGGCTGAGGAATAGTGGTATTCTCAATCAGGTAGAGTACTGAAGCTCTTGTTCGAATGTATATTTCCAGGAACCCTACTGCAAACGTGTTTTCCAAGCAAATACCTCAATGTTGTACTGCACGCCAGCCATCAGACTGTGTCCGTTTCGTCCAGTTATTAATTCATAAAAAGTGACTTCAGATGAACCCACAGATAGCACATTTTGAGCCAGAAAGTCATTTAAAAACTCTCACGGGTTCCGATTTGTATTATACTGTACCTCTTTCAGAATGGAAATTATCTGTTTGACTGGTCACGGCAACTTGAAACTACAAGGCTCGCTCATCTATTCCAAATCATCAACCTACCAGACAGATTGAACGAGTGTTTGTAAACATTTTCCAAAATGATATCAATTGCTAACATGTGATTCCATTGTTCAGAGGTTGACGTGTATCCTACTTTGAGGGTAAATGTAGTGTAGCCACAAGGATGGATTATTTAGTTGTCAGTTTCAACATTTTCCTAATGGTTTGAAAATGTGTCAGTCTCATTGTGCGAGGATTTGGTGCAAACATCAACAAAATAAAAACTCAAGAGAATAACAGAATACTGCAAACAACAATGGGTTCCGAAGGTACCGTTTGCTTGCAATGACACTTTTAAAGTTAGCATAAGAAATAAGGAATAATTCATCACTACGTAATCACGACGTCGAGCACTTGCTAATCGTCGTGTCTTCGTGATAACAAATGCTTTCAGTGCACGCAAACAGTGGACTACTGTCGCCAAATACCACAGTTGACTGACACCCAAATCTTGACAGCAAGTTGAACACACTTTAACCAGAATTGTCAATTGGGAAGAAGGCAGAAGAAAACCATGCACTTGACTGTCAAATTAGAAGTCTTCAACCTTTCACGTGCAGAATCAGTATTCGCAAACTGAAAGTCGGCTGTTGCCAATATCATGCAATGTGACACACGCTAGTCTAACGTAAATCACAGTTGTCAAGTTTGTCTTTTCTCAGAACCGTTTTTCTTAAAATGTCAGCTTTTTGGACATCAATGTGATTCTGTATTGTGTTCGTGTGAAAGTCAACATACAATAAGCAAAACAGATTTCACATAACTGAATGCAAGTAATCAACAACAAAAATGTCCCCAATGTTATAAACTGAGTCAAAAACGATAAACTCGGAATATAGAAGAACAAACTAAAATGTACAAGGACAATGGGCAAGGTACTAAATAAATGTAAGACATTTTCTGTTCGCACAGGCTGAAGTGAACGGTATGGAAACGAGTGAACAACCATCACAATCCACGAATTGCCAAAGACAAATATTGCAAGTGATCTGTCACAGTGATTGTCAGTGAAGCTGTGTACAACAATTTAAATAAATTTTAAAAATATGGTGGTAGTAACTCGGTCGCCGACGTAACGGGCGTTCAGGCTACCAGTCTCAAACTTGTTCACAGTTCGTGGTCCCGAATGCCCACCGTGTACTGTATTGATGAGGACTGACAACCTTGAAAACCCATTCGTCAATTCGCTAATGGTTATTCAGACAACTAATTGCAAATGAAATATGCTTTTGGGGAAAAGGTGCTTCTCCAAAAATATATGAATAGCAGTCAGTGATAGTACTTCTCTGTTCTATACAAGTATATGCTGCTCAGTATTAGGCTGACAAACTAATTGTTGCGGCTAATACTGTTTGAAGTTCACCTGGGCAATTTTAACTGATGCATCCACAGCTGTATTGGTCCAGCTACAGCGTTCAATTTTTTCACGAATAAAGACGGTTGTCTGTTGATAGTACTGTGGACCAACGCGGCATGTTTTGTGACTATAGTGTCAGTGACTGACGTTAGTCAAAGAAATGTATAAGGTGGAACATAGAAAAGTAGACGATTGTGGCACCAGTGAATGCACGAAATTTGACTCATTCATTAGTCTGTAATTACTGTGGGCTCAGCGAACGTAAGACATAAGACACACTTTGTTTTTGAATGCGAGAATCTCGAATGAACCCAGTGCAAAATGAATTCTGGTCGAAAGACAGAAGAAAGCCAACCAAAAGTAATTCACTTTTTCGAAGCCCTATATGCAGCGCAGTTCACCAAACAGATCGTTTTTGTCATTTTGTGTTCCTTACCTTAGCACCGGAGTTGGAGAGAACAATAACTTATTATACTAGTTAGAAGTTTTCGGATTGGAATGCATGTGGTTTGGCCGCTATCTGGGCTTCGCAAGCCCGACAAAATCCCAGTCTCTATGTAACTGTGATGATTCACGACAATAAAGTAGGTCACAAGGAATACTGACTTGGCTATAGTTTAGGTTGTATCTTGTATCCAGAGTCACGTGTAAATATAAGTATTGCTTATCTTGACATTGGGACTGTGCAAAATCGCCCCAACAAGATACGACGGAGGATTACTGAGCAAAATAATTATTTTGGGAGTGATATGAATAGTTTTGACGAGGTAACAGATCATATCATGAAAGTATGTCTATTATGACGATTGTTGTGATGCAAAATTACCTTACTGTATCGCATTCACATTTATCGGGTTAAATGAATTTGAGACGCCTTCACCCAAAAAAACAACACTTTCACCAAAGAAACACATTTACATTTGATGAAAGGCAGTTCCTGTTGAAAGGAAAATCTGTATAAAATATAAACAGCCTTGAAATGTCTGCTGGAAGACTACTTACTGAATGGAATGCACTACCAAAACTGAACATGTACAAAGTAGTTCTTGTGATGACAGTGGCGGCGCAAATCGCCACCGGACAGGGAACGACTTAACCTGCTTTGTTCAGTGACAGTCAACAGCCTGATTACTGCAGTTACATCATGGGCTACCATGTCTGGCAGCGGGTATACCAGTCCAATCTAGATGTTGACCAGGTACGAGTAATCAAGATGTCAGTACCTGTGCTCATTCCGGGGGATAAACACGGAGACTCCTCATATGCCTGGTCCTATTCGTTATCCAAAATTCAGTTTGGCTCACTGGGACATACTTCAGGTCAAGCGGTACACTAAATATATCACTCGTTGCTTGCAATGGTTAAGTACTAACGATATTAACCTTACAATCCGGAAGTGACGGTCGTAAAATTAAGATAAGCGAACGGTACCCAAGACTCCTTCCCAACTATCGATCCGAATGGGGTTGTGGATATTTTCATAAAGGCATAGACTGACTCACTTCACACAAAACCAAACCAATAAATCGGGATCACGTCATGTGTACGTGTGGGTTTGAACTGTATTTCAAGTTTATGGCCGTTTGTCCTCAACACACGAAGTATCACAGTAAAATCACTCATGATCAACCTTCATTCGAACGTCCAGAAGAATCGAGTATAAATTATACAGTGAGGTGAAGCGGCCCACTGCACAATCCGTTCTTGCACTTCTGAATCACCATGAGGACGGACACGTGTATCGAAGGTCCATGTACTTACCTAAGGGGATTCAAAGCTGCCAAATTCATCTACAGCACTACCGAAAAGTACCAGTCACTACTGAAAGGTTATTCTTTAAGCCAGCCGTCTCGAAGGGAACAGCTGAAATTGTCACGCCCCTAAATACTTGTAAGTCAAGAGAGTACACTTTAACACTTCGTTTGAATTCGACTGTTTCCTGTAGGCCACATGTCTACGGCTTCCCAATCGTCAGGAGTTGCCCGTTCGAGGATAAAAATAAGGCAATTCCCCCTCAAAAAGGGGAGAACTTTACAAAAGATTAAGTGTAGCGGGCGAACACACTCCTTGCATAATTTATCGCAAAAATTGGGCAAGAGATTGATAGCGTTGCAATCAAAATTAGAAAGCACAGAGAATCCTTTACGACAAGCGAAAGTTTAGAACTGCCTTTCGTTTAGCTGAAGGCTTCTGTTGGCTTGCCTGTGCTTTCAACAAAAAAGTATTCGATGCTTATAACAGACACGACACGAATCGTGAATAAAGAACGTCTATATGCCGGATAAGAACACATATTAGTAAAGAATATTCGTGCACCATTTTCATCCACACGAGAGATTTCCCGGCCATTTACGCATATGATTGTCGAATGCGAATAATTAGGGGGAAACATGACAATGAAAGGCCGTTGCAGAACAAGAACTCACACACTGAAAAGACTGGACAAATGGTGTTTTGACTTCTGATTGAACGATCGGGAAAGTACATCATGTCACTACTGACAATTACTCATCAGAAGACACACCAAGTTGTTAGGTAGGCTTCATCTTGACAGACGTGGACTATCAAAAGAATGCATATCAGTGCACCTCGATTTATCCGAATATATATATATACCACCACAAAGTACGCACAATCCTCGGTCGATAGTGCTTTAACGGGTAAAGGAAACAAAACATGCACTCAATTCTTCTGAACTTCATTGAAGTCCACAGGTGCAGATAAAATGAAAGGGAGAAAAAATTCCACCAAAAACGTTTTATAACAAAAAAAACTATGGAATGAATACCGTGGCCAGACATAAATCGAATGCACAGTTGGTGGTATTCGTGTATAATGGAACGAGAAAATATGTCAACCGATAGCACTACAATTCTAAGAGGTTGTATTGTTCTCTTGGTAGATGACTTCATTCACGATTTATAGAGGCGACAAAATCACCAACAACACAATGAGAAAAGAGATTGCCGTTGCCTCCCGCAAATGCAAGACTAATTTGTTGTACATTGTGTTCACTTCGCGAACCGGTGACTCGGTTATCAAAGTAAAAACCTGTGGGCCCAGTGTGGTTAGTCTGGTCACCTTTGATTTTGAATTGATCCATGTGATTTGTTTGGAACAAAACATTTGGCAAGATAAATCGGAGGAATTCCTGTAAGTTGATGGAGATGCTGTGTACACTAATGTGTTAAGAGAATAGTGAGAATAAGGTATTCTTTAAAACGCACAAAAGTTGCCCCTTAGCTATTTTTTTATCAGATCACATATCCAATGAAAGAAAATAATTACGGTCACTTGGGGCTAACATCCCCACTCAATTGACGGATTGTGCAATGGCGAACTGATATAAACCGCTTTGTTTTCCAGGTTCAGAGATGGGGAAGGCCTATGGACGATGAAAATCTAGGTTGGAAGCATGAGTTGTACTAATTTGTCACTGTTTACTTTGTAGAAATTCATCTTCAATAACGGTCGATACTTTACAGCAACTGCTTCTCGCATTACGATGCTGATGATTGTGAATAGCACAAGTCGTTCCTCCAGCTCGAATCACTGACAATAAGCAAACCCGATAAAATTGATTGGACTTATCAGCAGAATTTGCATAGATCCCGTTTCGATGATTATTAACCACATGTATTCACACACCATACGATACATAATTCATATCAATACGCTGGCAGTGGTATTGCGCGATAAGGCAAACATTGATGCACACAAACCAACACCTAGCTGTACAAATCTAACTGCTTGGTTAGGAAAAAACCACCCCAAATCACGTCAGGTTACGAATAACTAAGTATATTCCATGAAATGCAGTAACAGTTGACAATGGGGAAGGCGGTGAATAACGAATTAGACAGAATAAGAGATTATAACGTTTTACGTAGCCCTGGTTTTTCGACACCCCTATGAATTGAACTGTTTCAGACACAAAGTATTCGAAAGTTATCGTATATATTAATCAGCTTTGTTCAGTATAATCTTGTTTGTATTTGTGTTTAACCTAAATCGTGCGGTGAATTTCCTAGGTGATTTATTCTATGATATCCCGATGTAAATCATTCTGCGAGTCGATATCAAATTGGTATGATCTAAGGAGCTTTTCTAATCTAACTGTGAATCGACAGAGTAGTCTCGGATAAACCAAGCGCACTAGGTCGTTTGATCACAGTAAAAAGGAACATCACGCTCAATTCTTAAATCTGATATCAGCGGGCATCCTAACCGAGTTGGGTCAGTGAATGTTGACAGCCCTGTAGAGAGGTGAACTTTGTGATCAGCCGCCTTGCGTGTACAGATCAGTAACGGACAGACACTATCGTCTCGGTTGTAAGGTAATTCTGCGCTTCATTGTGTCCCCCATTCATTGCACGGTTAACGTATCAAGTCCACGGTCGGGCCATTCTCGATGATGTCTACTCGCATTGAATCATCAAAAATCGACCAAGTCACGTGGTCAACATTGTACTCAGGTTACGCATTACAATTCCAGTGCGAGTACAGTCGCGTGGCGTCTATGTATGAGACCAGTATAGACAGTTCTGCCACTTGAGTGCTAACCAAATGATTTCCAAAGGGTAAACGGATTTAAAGCTGCAACAACCAGAAAATTTACCCCCCCCCAAATACACACCGATCAACTTGATGAATTTCGCTTAAATGTCAAAAAAGACAGGCTGTCACTTGATGTTTGTCCTCATGTGACTGCTAGTGCATTGTACGTTCTTACGGGGGAATGGATGAGCAAATTACAAAAAATGGCAGCAATATATATATATATGGATATTTTCAACTGTGATACACCAGCATTGCTCTGTCAAGCAGCATCGAGAAAAATCTTGGTTACAAGAAATGCCACGGACAAAAAAGCCTAACAGAAGGGCTGACGATATTACTGCTACAGATGAGATGCTAGAAAATGTGCACTGCATCATTGTATCAAACTGGTTCGTCCTACGCTGGATAGTTTACAGCACTCAGCGAGGCGGAAGGTATGAATGACTCCACGGTTGATAAGATGATGAAGAATCGACAAGAGTTTAGCGCAAGCTGAATTCAGTTGCATCACGCTTATTTTCTTGCCACTAAAAGAACATGCGAACTGCCACCTCTGGATGCTGTACTTACAAAGACTTACTAAAGCGTGAAACTTTTGAAGGCAGTTGTAATTTCTCTACCAGCCAAAGCCTGATAGATACACACCATAAAGATGGGAACAGAATTAGGCAGTACGATGCACACCAATCATGTCAGATTGTCAGAGGAAAACAAAGAACGTCAGATAGAAGCGCTATTGTGACAAGGGTAAATACATTTGTTTTGCAAAGACCATCAAATGACAGGCGTCTGACCTACTAGAAGCAACAGTGAATACGCAGCTGTTTCAACACAGCAAATGAACGTGTGTGATGTCAGATGCCGTAGAAATCACGCTAGAATAGTACGCCAATGATGCAGTTGAGTAACTGTGAATTTTGATGTACAACAGTGACTGATGCAGTAAGCGTTTCATCCTGCAGCAGATGTCAAATATTCAATCGGGATAATGCATGCTGTTTTTTTTCGCTGACGTACTAAGGATAGAGACCAGCAGATTCCACGACTACATCACCGATCAAGTGCATGAATTTGTTTGTTTCAGACAAAGATCATTGAATCGACAGCGTTAATCGCTATGGTGAAGTGTCGAAAGTTTCTCACGTACACGTCTAAAGATTTACACCGATTGTCATCCGTGTGCAAATGTTTGAGCCCGCAAGTTGGCAGAATGTTGTGACATACATGCTCTGGAACTGAACTTTGTGCACTTACTGTTCGTATGTCAAGTATTCAACGACAAAACCTTCACCATCCTATGGAAAACACTAAGGGCATCTTAGCAATATTTGTTTCAAATCTGCCGGACTTTCTTCATGGTATAAAAAGCGAGTAACCCTTCTCCATCTAGGGGAATAAAGTTCCAACACTGCTAAGGTCACGAATTCGAACCTGGTCAAGACAATTCGGCCGATTTAGATCCAAACACACAAAATATCCAGCCTTCAAAAAGTGAGAAGAGCGAGAAAAAAGGTTTGCAAAAATCTGTTCGGAATATGGACAAGATAGATAATCGAATAATTATCCGACGAGTGCTACACATAGAGAGCGTGTGTGTGTGTGTGTGTGCGGGCACGCAACGCACACGCAACGGGTTGATCCAAACGCGTGTGTGTGCATGCGTATGCAACCTACGTATGCGACGTACAATATGTACGTGAAACATTTGATATTCAATGAGAAAATGGGCAAGAAAGCGGTGCAACCAGCAGCTGCCCGAGCAACGGAAAACGGAACAAACAAAAAACCACACACACACAGCGGAAGAAGAGTGAGAAATTCAGCTGACAAAAAAGGTTAATGAATGCACACACATGCACTAAGGTGGTTAGGAAAATATTCAACAAGCAATTCGGTCATTAGGAAACAGTCCATACAACATAAAGAGAATGTGTGCAGTGACTGACTGTAAGTGCATGTGTGTTGTGTGTCATCTGGCAGAGAATAGTGTACAAGGCACAAAAGAGTGGGAGAGGAATTAGTTGAGGAGGAGAAAGGCCGCCAAAAGTGGATTGAGCATTAGGCGGTGATTAGGAGAACGTAATCGGGGCAACCCAGCCAAAAGTATGTCGCAAAAAACCGATTCCGAATTTCCAAACAGAAGCCGGATTTTACAGACTCCCTTGTCAAACACGCAGGAGTGAGATGGGAACACGAGACAGCCAGACTAGGAATCAAACCTTCAACTTACTGATAGGCACTATCTACGGTTACAACCAAAAGCATATCGAAGAAGGAAAAGACATAGAAACAGAGACGTCTATGCATTCTGGGAATGTGCGGAGAGTGATTGGCCTCTTTCGTGTGCGCGCGTACACATAGAGAATATCCCGCCGGGGAAAAAACAGGGTAAACACCGACACAATGGTGTGAATATCAGTGCAACAGTAGTACTAACAATGATGAAGATGATAGTATTAATATTATTATTATTAATGGAAATCAGAATAGGTGAAATCGGTTGATATTGGTCTGTTAGGATCAAGTGGTCCTTGTAATTGATCATGGATGCAAATCATGTGCAGGTTGGAGTTCAGTCTTGAAGTAAGTTCGAGTCCAGGGGAGCACGAAAGAAGGAACAGAGGGAGAGGGAGAGAAAGAGAGCATGGAAGGTCGGCCAAGTTATTCCAGTAACATGAGCAAACAATCACTCACGATGGAGTCCAAGGAAGTAGTATACGAGTACAAATAGTAACAAGTAAAATCGGTGCACGTGACCATCAGATGTGAGCGGGCTGAACGGGTGTGTGTGTGTGTGTGTGTGTGTGTGTGACGAATAGCAGAAAGATCAAAGTTGTAGAAAGACATCACAATTCGGTTGGGATGAGCATTCGCAGATGAATTTGAGTGCAATTTCGTCCAATTCAAACAAGATTTACGAGGTTGGGTCGCGCGCTCGGACAAGTTTCATCATGTGTTTGAATTCTGGGTAGAAGAGACAACAGAACAAATAACGATTATGAATGACTGCAAACGAAACAGGTACCACATGAAAAATGGATGCCCACTTCCACACATCTGTGTGGTGAATTGCAAGAAAGCTGCACAAATGGTTCATACGGGAACCAAAAGTACAGCCTGGGTTCGAACCCACAATTGTAGGATTGCGAAAATAAGATAAAGTCGTTTCTTTCAAACAACCATGAGGTTGACAACGTAATACCATGACTCGAGCCACCAGTCAAGACAGGAGTGAATTGAAGAAAACTACTAAAAATAAAGGAAACACTCAAAAGTGAATGAAAAAGGGTTGGATAAAAATTAGAAATGCTAAGAAAACAGACACGTTACCAACTTCGATGGCGTTTCAAACCAGTGACCGAACCGGTAACGTCTGTCTACCTTATTCAAAGGAATTGCAAAGATCTTAGTACACACTGTGACTACGGGGCTGAATGATAGGTATAGTGTTTATGAAGAACATCCGGAAGCAAAGCCACTGGGGAGAAGAGTGTTCCACAAACGCATTAAAGTCGTCTAGTGTACCTTGTCTGGTGTTGAACACCGAGAACTTAACCGCACGTACCTACCACGGTGTTGTTAAGCAAACTAATAATCTTCGTTGTTGAAGAAATTCGACCGGCTGCAAAGTACAACCAAGAATTTTCACCAGATTACCAGCGCTAACGATGCACGGTACAGTGCGTGTACAAACAGTCCTATCATCAATCATGTGGGGAGCTCTGGCCTATTTAAACCGAATTCAATCACAAAAACTAGTTTCAGTAAATCAATGAGAGATGTGGCCAGAGTGATCCTGGTAAATTAGTTGCGCGTTCCAGTCGTCGTTACTGGAAACACAAAAGTACACCTTGATGACGCAACTGGTGATGGAACCTGGCAAAGTGAGGAGAAAATATTGAAGACTACCCGACTGAGCATAGTGACGCTATTCACGTTGAACCGGCATTTCAAACACAAATGAACTTTCGATTGTTGGACCAATGAATTCAGCAAGAAACGGGCTAAGTGCTGGGTACGAACGCGAATCACCTTAAAAGTATTTCGCCGCCAAACCAGTTCAGCGTTTTAAGTGCACAAACAAGGCCACTTTCAGTATTGTTTGCTGATACCACAATCAATTGCAGCAAAGTAGACGCTGAGAAAACGATGACTTAACATAGAAGAATGAGGACGTTTCAGTGAGGTAGCAACTGTGCGCTGTAGTCTCCGCACCTGCTAGAGCCCTTGTGACTCATACGATGTTTGGCTGGAAATGTATACGAAAATGGTGGCTCATTAGATTCGGAAGGGTGGGCGATGGAATCAATCAATTGATTAAGCTACCTGTGAAGTACAGACAATTAGTGAGGCGGGATAATGTAAGAGTTAGCAGTACTACCCTATCCTCACATGTAATTCGGACGCTGGGTTGCAGAGTATAGGTACTTTGGGGACTGAATCACATTTTCTTTAGGAGTTTTTGTGTTTTATAATAGCCAAGCAGGAACACAAACTATTGAAGTATCATCGTCCATGAGGATAACGATGATTACAACCAGTGCATTAGGAGGGTGTTTTCTTGAGTGTGGGCAAAGAGTAGGACTTTGGTCATTTTCACTGACAAACCCTACTTCACTGATTCCATACAAAACCTGATTGAAGTGAACCAACAGAATAACAGTGGAACATCCAAGGGAAAACGAATGCCCAATTGTCTACAATGATCAGAAACTAATTGCATGAGGTCACAACCGTACGGAAAGACAGGTCAGAAATCAGCTGTCAGTTAGACAGAAGTTAAGCATTACACATAAGAAATTCCGATCTAACACAATCTGAAGATGTGAATTTCCCAAGTACATGAACTGAGCCTGACTCGGAACGAGACATGAACAAAATATGACGCGAGAACTTAAACGTACACTGAAGAAAAATGCCAAGTACCGAGGGAAGACGTCATAACAGTGAATGTAGAATATTCAGTGGTCTCTATGGGTTATTAGTAGTCATGTGCACGACACGATATGCCTCACACACACACACATACGGGCTGTTAGAACGATGAAAGAAACGAAGACACGGTTCATAAAACAGACAAGTTTCTTGCTTCCATTTAGCCGAAATAAGAGTAATTGAGTAAATAGCAGTGCGAAATATGCAAGTCAGAAGTGAGTTCGCCGACAAGAAATCGACAGGCTGCTGTTTAGTAGCATCCAGACGAATCGGTAGAGTTCTAAGCAGAGTCGTCAATGCAGTGCATGATAGTTCGTGATAGTTCATGAAAAGACCGAATAGAGCGTAACAGTCCATAGATCGTTAACAGGATGAAGATGGACAAGTCAACTAAGCAGAGATTTTGCAAAACAAAAACGTGAACTAGACATGAGTAAACTGAGATTAGTTACAAAAAGAACAGTTGTGCATCAACAGCTAGGTGATACGATAAGTAACCCGTGGCAAGAGTTAACGGTCGGTGTACAAGGAAATCGACAAGTAGTCAAACAATTGGCTCGAATCAGAAAGTGTTATTGTATGGAAAACCGGAACTTATAGTCGATAGTCAATAGCCACACGAGGACAATAAACCGATGAAGATGACAAAACTGAACAACACATATTTCGGTTAGCAGTAAAAGGGGATGTTTAATTTTCACTGAAGTGAAGTTTCACCGCTATACAATCTTTCAAAATCACTCAGAGAACTATGCAATATGGTTGTAAACGAGAAGCACAGTCAAGCAAATGTGTCCGTACTAACCTTCGAAGTCTACTAAGCCATCATGATCCTGGTCAGCCTCACGGATCATTTCCTTCACCTCGTCATCAGTCACGGCCTCTCCCAAGAAGTGCATGGTCCGTTTGATCTCGCCGAAGTCGATCACTGAGTCCTGATTGTGGTCAAAAACCTATGTGTGTATGAAGAGCGAGAAGGTTGACTTCAGTCAAACGTTTACACATACACAAAACATATTCGCATTGTTCCTAAAAACGAATTCTTACTCCTCTGTGACAAACAAACCCCAGGAGTAGATTGAAGCTACGTGGGAGTGATCGAACTGGTGTTCAGAAGAAGGGCTTGCACGTGTGACTAGCATGAAAACAAGAGTAACGAGATATGAATGAAAAACCCTAAGTATAAAATCGATCCGAATCGATAGTTACGCTTACAGCCTAACCGAGGACCAGCAATGATTGTCCGCTAATGTCATTGTGGATACATTGAACCACTTGATCAACATGGCTTCCGGATAGTTGAGAACTTGTGAATTGTGAGCATTCAGCGCGACGGAAAGCGATGGCAATATTGACGTTTTCATATACGATCGCCAAGTGTCTTGAGATGGATGCAACGGAGTTTCGTCTCAGTTGAGTGTTACTCACTCGCAGACTAACACACGTTTAAGTTGACATACGTTCCTTGTCTCTGGCCTCAAGCACTCTTTCTATTCTACCGATGTGTTTTTGCAATGACTGAGTGAAAGTATTGGACTACGTTTTCTGACTAAGAGCTCATGCAACCTAGTCGATGGTGAGAGTAGAACACGTTGCTGCGTTGGACGCGCGTTTCCATGGGGTACTAACCATATTTCCGTGTTCGTCGGTGTGAAACAGAGTTTGATGTAGGTAACTACAGTCGTAATTTTAGAAGGAGCAAGTTTACTTCCACTTCCGTATGAAAAACATTCCGGTAAAAGATTAGCAAGAAGACCTACATATGACACTTTGCTTAGCCTGTAGTTTATCCTAAGAGCATATCCTTAACGTTCCGTAAACCAATGTACGTGTTAGTGATTTTTACATGCAACAGAATCAAAATCGATGAAATTCCATGCAGTCCTGTCCAGATTGGTTTGCGGTAAACTCAACGCTCAATTTATCCGTCCGAACGACGTGTAATCAGGAAATGTAAGGAGAGGAAACGTCCATTTTGGTTTACTTACAAATGCTATTGAAAGGATTGAGTGCACAGAGCTGAATGCTTGAATTAGTTCCTCAGCCTGTTTCATATTTTTTCCAATTAGGAACATACACTCGAGGGACCGTTTGTGTAGCTTCTGTATGAACACGACTGAAAAGATGTTTTGTTCCATTTTGGTCGTGACCTGATCCCAGATACTAAGGACCATATAGAGCTCGAGACAAGTCAGCAGGCGGCAGTGACTGAAAGGTCCAAACGTGGCCAACAACACGTGTCGAGATAGCTTGGACACCAATAAATAATCATCACCACTTGGTATTACTCAACTGTAGGTGGTCTCAACGAATAGCATCCGATTCGGGGAAATCTTTTCTGGCACACTGTTTACGCTGCTCAATAATCATCGACTGTTCACCCACATTATCTGAACAATGGAGTATGTATTGTGGATTTTGTCTAAATATCTATTGTCGAATTACTGTGTTGTTCACATCATCGTCCCAAATGTGCTAAGTATCCGAGGCGCAGAGAGCAAAATGAGTTGCAGATAGGTATTGCATACCTTTACAATCAGTGATTATCCGACACCTTTTTAATACACTCAGGTGGTAGGACGAAATATGCCTTCACTATTCCCGCAGACATCCCACATCAATAGTGAGTGCGGGTGAGACATTGTTGAACAGATAGGTGAAACAGACCGGAGGGCAGTACAACGCATAGTAGATTTTATGAGTGCCGAACTTAATCCCACTTATTCAGATAGCTCCCATCAGCCTAATGCGTGATGACCTACAGATGACCTAGTGAGGTAGAATACTACCATTTAGCGCCAACCGACAGTGAGATGCAATGCGAAGTAAACGATGCGAAAGATGAAATTACCAGTGACCTTTAGGATTCAACGGACTGAGAGCAACAGACTCACAGAACATGTGTACAAGGAACCTAGCTCTACAAAATGGGCAAGAAACGCGCAGTCGTGTCAGCTATGTAGAACAATTACTGCTGTGGCGTATTTTGTGTAACTGAAAATTGATATATAGCAACACGTAACCCCTTACGCTAAGTGTAGTTTGCGGTCACAATAGTATGATGCATGGCTGCAACGCACTGTGATGAAACAGCTGGAAGGTGTAAGTTACAGCAGAAGATATCAGCAATATCTACTGAAATCGATGTAAACGTGAGTCCGTATGAGCTCTGAATGACAACTGGTGGTCCATTCATCAAACGGTAGAGCTAACCGCCAAGCGAGTGATGCGAAATGAGTTATGTGAAACCAGTGAAGATTCGGATCAGCAGATGCCTCAAAACAACAGAAAAATAACTAACTTGGGCCAACAAGTTCAGTAACAACCCAGTTTCTGGGAGAGAGGACTCATAAAATGGATCATCATGAACAAGTGATTTCCCTCTATGACGTGATGCTCTGGATTAGTAGAGACACAGAAAAAACTGAACTGGTGTAAACGTGTCCAAATACTGAACATTTTTAGTGACCAACACAATCCACCAAAACTCAGTAAGCTGTCTAAATGTATGCTGCTTTCATCAAATAACTTTCTAGCAAACCCAAACTCAAACAATTCGGGAACTGGCGCACAGCAGATTCGGTCACAAAAGCGCCAAGCAGGAACAGGTCGACTGTTATTGCAGCACTGCAAACGAACTCTGGATTGAGGCTCTAACATATCCATACTGTCAAAGCAACAGACAACTCGAAAACAGACCTCCCTCGGAGGCTCAGCTAAACGACAGTCCATGGATGGAAATTATATATATATATATATATATATATATATATATATACAAACCTGAGCGTTTGCACTCGTGGAGAGTATGTCTCATTCCGCAATTGGGCAACAATTGCAATTATTCCGACTTTGGTTTATTTAAGAGCTTACATCCGGTGAACACAAACCATTCAGAAATCAAACAAATGTATGCACATTTTTCCCAAATGGTTTGTCTATCGACCGGATGTAAGCTCTTAAATAGAGCAAAGTTGGAGTAATTGCGATTATCGTCCGATATCGGAATGAGACATGACCTCCACGAGTTCAAACGCTTAGGTTCAGTGAGCTCCAGTGATGTAACGGCTCGACTTTTACCGAACTCATCTGAGCCGCACACACAACGAGAACTGGAAACCACGATCCGAGCAAACGTCACATCGGTATCCGGTTGCAATCCAACAACCGCTCAACTTCTAAAGTCAAACTGGTTTTTCGTCTGATATACGGTCATGTCGACGAAATCATCGCGTTTGATTCCTACGCACTTAAATTCCCTCTGTGCAGGTCTGCATTGATAACCGGTGAATGAGAAAGACCTCCTTTCAGAAACATTCGTTTTGTAGTTTCTGATTTTTTATTTATGTTGTTATAACGTCCCGAAATCTGAGTAGAAAATCGACGGAAAAAGGAAACGCGGTCGCGAAAATTTAGTCTGTTAACTTACCTTTAAAAAATGCTATCGGTGTTACCTGCTTATCCTTCGGTTTGGTTTCATGAGACATCAAAGTATGAAAGTTATCACACTGCATCAAAGTACAGTCTATCCTCAAAAGTTCACGAGAGCAAACAGCATGAGGAAGTGACTTACGTTGAACGCTTCACGAAGTTCAGCGTCCGGAGATTTGCATCGTTGAGATTGGGAGTAACGCCTCATCATTCGGAGGAACTCATCGAATTCTACAGTTCCGTTACCTAACAACAAAGAAACGTGGCCAACAAGGATTACATACCACATGCATTATACATTACAGAAATAGTAACTTGGCACGATCAAATATGGTGCAGCAGTGATAAATGTGGTTACACTTGAACACAGTTTTGTGCATTCGCACTAAACACAGATGACTTGGCTTCGAAACAAGCAGGCATGAATTCAAATTTGAGACGTTTGTTAAAGTGTAACATGATCATCGATAGTGGGGTTGGACTATCAAAAAGACACACTCTTGGACAAAATTGGACAGAGTAGTTTGCAGTGTCCAACTTGTGTGCACCTTACAGACACGATTACCATCGCCCAGAACTGTCGCACTTCTATGAGCATGCGCCAGCTTAGTGACTACTTGCCAAACATGATGGGGACATCCTCGTAAACGCCACCTATGTGGTATTCCGCGAATATCAGTCGTTTATTGAACCACCGTTCCTACATTGTCCTTACCTATAATATGCATTCACTCACCCAACATCAAACTGTTTGAAGTGATGTATTTTATATAGGTACTCCTGTGGTGAATCCTTCTACCTTCAACACGTGACGATGTGATCAGTTTGCCATGTGGAATCTTTATGATGAAATCGTGACTCACAAGTCGGTCATTCACATTCTAACCAATCACCAGTTGATGTGTTGAATGTTGGCCAACACACCCATTTGGTGGGAACAGTAAGTAGTTTGGCAGATTTGTTAATTTGAAACAGATTTGAAACAATTGTGGAGAATCTGGGAGTGTTCTACTAGCTGAGCTACGATGCAACATCGGAGCATAGAACTTCCACATTTGGACCCAGTCATTTATCCCACCGTCACAAGGAATTCACAAAATGATTTAGGGGAATGACTTTTAAGGCAAGATTTACCAAACCGTTCGCGTTGAGCATTGGGACTGTGTTATTTCATTACTGGATCTCTTCCAAGATAGACTACTTATCAGTAACTACTTCTCTGTTCAATGATAGCACCGATGGATGTCAGTTCGAACCTTCAAGAGATAGTTTTTGCCCTGGATCATTCAGCTGGTTCCATATGACAGTAGGGTGGGGGTGGGAGTGATGCGTGAGCCCACATGTGATACTTCTGCCTTCGACGGAACAGTCGGATGAACGAACGAAGGTCACGTGGAGGAACGAACGAGAAACGGTGACCGGTATTCATCAAGAGTGGTGTGAGCGACGTTCACTGAGAAGCCTATAACAGTGATTGATTATGCAGCCAGTGTACACATGCAGAAGTGTGATAAGTCTGAGTGAAAAAAATCCGATTCACATAAACTGAACGTGTTGGACGCGTGAGAGCTGTGAATCAACGCTGTAAACCAGCAACAAAAGTGTACTCAGCTCTGAAGAGACTGCACAGTTCGGATTATCAAAAATGGTTTAGTGTGTGAAGACAGCATCCCAAATTTAGCGTACCCAAAGGGCTAAAAAGTTTCCAAAGTTCTAGTCATCTCTCAAAAATGCCTATGGGTTACAAAGAATCTGTAGATTCCGCATCCTTAAAAAAACTGTGGTAGTAATGGACGATTCACAATATATTAGCAGAATGAACTCAACTGCATATATATATATATATATGTGTGTGTGTGTGTAAGCGGAGACAGAGCAGGGACGGGACCTCGGCTGACCAGAGGTGTGAGGTGTACAAAACGGGAGCATTTTCCTTCTGATGACAAGTTTACACAACCCTGAATGCAACCGAAGGTCGGGTCAATGATCCCGCGAGCGTAACCGTATAAAAAAGCCAACCCAGACACATGCACACTCACCATCACAGTCGGCATCTTTGATCATTTGCATGACCTCAGCGCGGGAGGCACAAATGCCTAGGAAATTTAGCACCGATTCCAGCTCTGTGGCTGTAATTCGACCGTCTCGATTGACATCAAACAGGGTGAAAGCTTCACGTAAATCTAACAAAACGGGTACACAGAAGAGAGGGAGAACAGGACATTTCTCACTGCATGACTAGAGTGACTGGTTCAGCAACATCCGGCGCAAAACAACAAGCTAGGCACCGGGAGACAACAAAGAGAGTGCTTATTAATTGCACAAGGTAAGTGGTAAAGAGGTCAAGCACACAGAATCGATCGATCCCGTCGCGTGCAAGAACGCATTCACATACCGGCATTCGTCAACATCGATATGTACAAACTTCAACTTGAGATGCTAGGGTAAGAACAGTCATGAGATGTCACATGCCCGAAATTCACGCTGGAAACTTAGCCACGCCAAGCTTAGAAAGCAAACCAACAAATAGAGAGAGAGTAAGAGGAAAGAGAACACACGACCCACATAACAAGAACGCTACTAGCTTTGATTCTGTCATTTTCGACAATGTATCTTCTATAAAAGTTACCAATGCTCTAGGAAACGGATCATCATACATCACATATTGCACGTTTAGTTGCTGCTCTCAGTTCAACAAAAGCTGTACGAAAAGTGCTCACGACGAATGTACAAACTAGGGATATAGGAACGGGATAACCGTTTCGTATAGTCATGGCAGCTTGACTTGCTTAAGAAAGAGCTTACTCATCAGACGAATAGACAGTGGTGGAAGAGTGGTCACATTCACTTCCGGTAACAAACTAGTTCATTCGTCATGGCAACGGCACGCGGAGTACAGTTCGAGAAACAAGCAAGCATATAACCACGTTGAAAAAGAAACATGAGAACAAACGCAACGAGAAGCAGAACGGTAAGAATGAACACGGACGGGTAACACGTGTTAATCATCCACAACGAAAATAAAAACGAGGTGTTAGAAGTAACACCACGAAATATTGTAATGCGACGGCATTGCTGTTCTTGACGCAGAGGATCGACAGAATCAACGATACAACTTTGTTACTGACAGAGATGGCAATGAAACGAAACAGCTTCACAGAGCAGGTAAGAGGGGCAGAGAAATGGTTGGTTTGAACGTTCCTGACCTTTTCCAAGTGTTGTGTATTACATGAAAACTGCTAATAATATCAGGCTACCATCAGCGTACACTACCAATCCGTTTGAGTTTCACGCATTGTTTAAACGAGACGCATACACTCAAGGCGGTGATTTGACAATGTAACCTTGTACAAAGGTGGCTGAATAAGGAACTCAAGCACAGTCAGTAAGCCTTAACATCTAAATCATGGCAAGGACATGTGCCAAGGAAGCCAGTTAGTCGTCTGCCACACAAAACACTCTTTACCGATGATGCAACCGACTGATGTAAGATGTGAGGTGGACAGAGGATGACCCAGTGTAGACAAATGAAGTCGTTCAACAAGGGACTGCTCACCCTAAGTGTTAGTGACTTCAAAACTCACAGAGTCGACGGCTAAAAATGTTAGTCGAGATGGCCAATAATCGGGCTTAGTGACATGAATGTTGTCGTTGTTTGGCCGAGTTGTCTGTGANTGCCACACAAAACACTCTTTACCGATGATGCAACCGACTGATGTAAGATGTGAGGTGGACAGAGGATGACCCAGTGTAGACAAATGAAGTCGTTCAACAAGGGACTGCTCACCCTAAGTGTTAGTGACTTCAAAACTCACAGAGTCGACGGCTAAAAATGTTAGTCGAGATGGCCAATAATCGGGCTTAGTGACATGAATGTTGTCGTTGTTTGGCCGAGTTGTCTGTGAAGTGATTGCATTTAATGATGTGGGGTGGTGGAAGCCGTAAGGAAGCTATTTTGCTTACTTTCGTCTACAGCTTGGTTGTTTGTTTGCAAGGTGTGGGTACTTTGTTGGTGAATGTTTAAATGTGGATGCAGGTATTTTTAGTAGTTAAGTCCATTCTCCTAGTTTTTTCTTGTTGGTTACAGCTTAGTTTTTTCTTCACGTTTGTTTGGCAAATAGGCATCAGTGAGAGCCATTGATGTGCTGCGGTTTATAGGGAAGACAACAATGAATAGCATGATTCGATAAGCGACACGATGCCAAGCATCCTTATAGAGATGGTTGGTCAGAAATAAACATGAGTAGGCACTTTGGGAGGACAGCAAGACAGAATCTCTTTGATCTAAGTTATACGCTGAGGCAATTTGATCACTTAAAACAATCCTTGCGCGGATTGCACCAGCGGCTAAATATCGTGAAGAATCGATCCAGATGTCCAACATGCATATCCTCTCTGTAGTAAGGGAACAGAGAGCAAGGACAAATTGGATGGCGTGGTGCCATGTGTGATGCAGTTCCATGCAGAATCAAATCACCTAGACAAACAAACCGACCTTTGCTTTGCGTCACCGTGGTAGAAGATTCTACATATGAATTGTAATTCACACAAAACGCCCAAGCGTTTTTGAGTGAGGTCGTAGTCCATTTACCTAATCCAATATGGGGTAGGTCAACTTATCCGTGAATGATGGGCTGAATATGCTGGTTTGACTGAAACCTGAAGACAACTTCCGAGATCGATCGTTTGCATTTCTAATCCATACGTTCTACGCATGGTTTATGAATCAGAAAGGATTTTGGACTCGAGGTGCAGATCTAAAACGTCAACTTCGTTCTAGTGAAGAGCGGAAAACACCTAGCGGGCACCAAACTTATTACTCCGGAAGTTTAATCACAAAAGTGTTGCATGAATCTGAGGTTTATGAATGGTATCAGGTCTGTATACCAAACTCGAATCGTTCCGATTCATAACACTCATGGGAATTTGGTTGGGTCCGTCAGAAACTTGATTCATCAATCTCAAGTACCGACGGATTAAGGCGTCTAACAGACACGGTGTCCAGACAGTATGACTCCCCAGAGGGGCACATATATTAACAATGGACCATCTTTCTGTCTCAACTTGCTTTGATGAGACGAATAATATCCGGCTGACCACACACGGAGATATACACGAAGGACAAACAGATACACACGAACAGAGTCTGATAAAAGAGTTATGTGCACTCAAAATTTCATAAAGGTTGTGGTTAGATTGAAGGCTAATAGGGTGGAGGAGGAAGTTAGAGACTGACTGAAGATAGGAGCCTACGGAGCATAAAATTATAGGCTATTTTTAATTCCAAGAAACGGTGAATATTTTAACTGTTGTTTCTTGGGGTGCATAGTCGTAATTTGCTCAAATCTACAAAACGGAGGTTGAAAGAACGAGGACTCGAACCTGTGACTGCAGATATCGTAGTCGGATGGACGGAGGGCAAGCGGAGTGTAACGAGTTCAGCCCGATCGACCTTCATAGACACGATGAACAACAATTACACGATAGTCAGAACGTCCAATGTGCATAAACAACCAATCACTCGAGTAGACAGTCTAGTGAAATACACGAGCCCCGGTTCATATAATTGCAGATGTAACGCTACACATATAAGCAATTTTTTGATCAGCATGCGTTTTCAGTTCCTGTTCATTGGCTTCATCCTCACTTGCGAGATCACTGTTCTGAATTGGAGGTGCCCTCACGGCGTGTACCTTAAGGTACTGGAGCCGTCATGATGGGTGTTTGCAATAACTTGAGCTAATTCGATAGAACGGTTCTTCCCTGCTACTAGGTCACACTCAGTTGTCCCCACTATTTCTGCGAGAGCGGATTAATTCTTGCTACGCCCTTCTGCTATTCATCGCCTAGGCAGAAATTATATAGTCGGTCACGCAGATCAGTGTTCACAATCACACTAGCTAGGAGCCGTTAACATCAAACTTATTGATCCATGCTCTAACACCCTGTTCTACACGCCTCGCTCACTATATTTCGTGTGATCATTGAACTGCGGTTGTAGGCAAGACAAAAAGTTAGCTGATTTTTATTTGTATATATCTCCAGCAAGTTAGTATAGATACTGCTTTCTATCTATTCTATCCCGATTCATTTGGGACCGGAGAGGAACGACGGAGTCATCGTGAGCCCCATCTGCAAAGCAATTCAGGGCGACAGATCTATTGCTAGCTGAAGACACGCATAAATCTCGCTGGTTCAATCGATACGAGGCTTAACTCCGTTGCATACACCGTCAATTTGGCATTGTTGTTGAAAGTTTCCAAGAGTAACTCCTAGACTTAAATGTGTAGATAGGGCAAAAACGCCATGATTTTCCCCATGAATGTCATCGAACACAATGTGTCAGTAGCATTGTATAATGTTATCTTCGAACTCCTCTCGAACTGCACCATAATTCCTAGTATATACACTGGCATAGATCATCCCCTCAAACAGAACTGTATACGGATACTTTGATCCTGAGGAAACTTCCGGAAATGCTTTATCCTTTAGCTTCAATGAAGACAGATCGCGATTTGAATGGCGAGAACCTCACAAACCGCTGGTATCAAATCTGAATTCCTAAACGAAAGACAGCCCAAATAAGTTGCGAGTCCTGTTACATTCTTTTGAACGGTCCCATCCAAGCAGTTCGACAGATAGCGATTACTTCATTGAAATCCTCGAAAGAACGTATTTCATATTTCAATTAAAGCAGTGTTGAGAAAACCTTATAAGAAAAATTGAAAATGTGTCCTTTTTGGCACTGCACCGTATGAGTCGCTTAGTAAATAACTGTCCCATGAATGGTTCATTCGGACCCGTTTCTAGCGCGTGAGCTCGGCATAAGGTCATTATTGTACGTTTATGTAGACGGAGAACGACATTACAATGGTAAGGAAATGTTCACGTACATAGCGGTCATTGATGATGGTGATAGAACCATGACAAACGTATGCCTAAAATGGTATGCTGTAACCTAACATAGCATAATCATATGTGATTACCGCACACAAAGGCACTCCTGCGTACGGCCTCAGTGGGGCTATAAACAGCCGGAGTCACTGGGTAATTCACGCGAGTCATGGGACGTTGGAGAGGGAACATGTGAAAAAACGCACGAATTAGTTGTGTTGCACTCATGAGTCAGTGAGTCTGTGGCTTTCCTTGTTTTATCCTGAAGGGTTGCTGCGGAGCTTCTTGCTTCGAAGGCTCCGGTTTCCACATCACGCCTACCTCGGGCTACATACTGTTAAACCGGTGTCCTAATTGCAAATTTGTCCGCCTCTTTCCGCACACATTTCAAATTCTACGTTTCAATTCACTCACTGAGAGGTATAAAACTGAAATAAAAGACGACGGTTTGGCAAATATACACTACGGTTGCACTGCACATGATCGGCCATACAAGCTAATGTGGCGATCAGGTGAGCTTATATCGTAAGTACACCTGAAAGTGGACAAGAACAGCTGTAACGAACCGGTCCCAAAACACCACAGTTGCAAAAAGGATACACTTCTAATCCGCATATGGTTGGACGCATCCGGTTCGGATTAGCTTGTCACTGTGACCGAAGCCAAAGGACGTCTGTGCTTAACCATCACCACAAGTGGCTTGCGCAGGACGACCAGTCGTTCCACGCACACACCATGTATTCGGTGTAAACCCGAATGAATAAGGTGTGAATGAGGTCTTTGTGTTCGGCTGGCCAACGCTGGTAAGCCAATTGATTGGCTAGCATGAAAAAGAAACCCTTATCCCTCGAGAAATAAACAGAGAGGGACTGCAATGGTAAGATCTACACTGGGAAGAAAAATATTGAAAGTATCACGCAAAAAGCAATCTGTCATAGCAGTACGTGTTAGTGCATTCTAGATAGGATACGGACGGGAAGGAAACACAAAACATTCATCATACAGCACACCCACAAAGCCAAAGAAAAAAGAATGTAGAATGTCACAGACGTCCGCTCATAAACACACACCCACATACAAATATTCAATACTGAAACACCATCAAGAAACAGGACAGATATACTCGCTTTTCCAAAGACACATTGGACGATGGAATGAGCACACTTGAGGCAACCGGTTGGAAAAAAAACAAATTCCTATCAAGACTAATTGTTGTGCACACACTAAATGTGTCTGATGGGGTGATCGCCACACTCAGATTGCATCCAATAAATACTCTTGTTAGTTTGAGGAATGTGTCACAAGTCACCAGAATGTTGTTTTTATAAAGGTGACATTGGATTATATGTACGGAGACGCCGTTGAGCACACAGGTAGAGATGTAAACACAAACGTGCACACATGAACAGTTCGAAGCATTCGTGCTTCCGTTAGCCGTTCAAACTGGTCAAAGTTTGAAGCAATTCGTGACAACAGACGTCGTTAATTTCTTTTGTGGTGTTTCCACCTGTAAACCGAGTCTTTAAGGTGCGGAAACGTTTGAAAATGCGCAAATATATTTCATATTTGACCCATCTTCCCGCAGACAGAACTGTAGTACGAACCCGGGTTCACCAGAATAGCGACGAGAAAGGCTATGAAAAAATGATACCACAATTTGTTGAAGAAGATAGGACTAGCCAGAAAGGGTTCAGGTACACTGTTGATCGTAAGAGACAGTCACGTCGGATGATGCAAACACTAAACGATTTTGGGAGCAGAATTTTATAAACCTAGCAGGTGGCAGTTAGTACCTTTGCCAAGCAGAGGAGTCACGGTTTTAAGGATCACTTGGCTACACCGCTACTTGACGAACTTGTCGGTTGTCCCCGTGGGACAACCATCACCAAGTACCAAATTCATCGCGCATCCGAAGACTATCAAAATCAGCACCGATGAACAGTGCGTTGTTCTGTCATTATGGATCAGTCAGTGAAGACAATCAGGATCGAACACAGTCTTATCGTGAACTAGCCAAGCTACTTCATACGCAGAGCGAAAAGAATCTCGCCTCTTGGAATGACAACCGGTTTGGCACCACAGACGAAGAAGGCTGCTGAAAGCAGAACATGGCCTGTAATGCTAACAGACATTGCTTTCGGAATACTGAAACCGGTATAAAAAAACGGGTTGCTTTCTACTGTCTGCATCAGACATTCGCTGACGTTCGTGGCCGTCCACGGTGGACCCTAATTAAAAGTTTCGGACGAAATCGGACGTGCTAACATCGGTTTACCATTGGGTGTTGACGAACGTTCAACATACACTGGGAACCGGTAAACTCAGAGACTCTGTCTTGTGTTCTGTGTCACTTCTAGGTTAGTGGACATTAATAGCATTGATAAAGTTTATGAAACGTTTGTTGGATATAGCAGTTTTCGTACACGTGTAACGTGATCAGCGTTGATGCGTTAACCGGCGAAGTTACGTGCCTCATCATGTACTAATTGTGAAACGTCAGTCTGTCAAGGAAAAATGACTGTTTTCTAGCTGATAAAGTTGGTCAATCCATGTAAAAAAAAGCTTCGCAGAAATGGTCCACTCTCCAACACTAGCATATATATATATATATATATAGGCAAACTCACCAAACTGGAGATCGCATGTTAACGCTCGCTAGACATTCCGAAGCAGCCAGGGTCAACAATCATAGAGCAAATTAAATACCGAGTATACGCCGTTTCTCTTAATAGTGCCCCAAGCGGAACATGAACTCAGTATATAAGAACGGTAAGATGTTCCCGGTTTCTCGGAGAACGTGCAACCCTTATTGGATAACCTGCAGAAAGACTAGCTTCAACAGCCAGCAGCAAATCCGCATCTGGAGAGTACCAAAAAGTATCACAATTTGAACCCCGCGCTTGATATGTTTTAACCGAATCAATTTCAAGTTAAATCAAATAGTTACGGGAGTAACATTAATTTTCCAGTCAACGTTACCGCTCAACGTTCGAATTAGGACAAGTAACTTTTATCAGAAGTGTCACACTAGCAAAGAAACAGAGTTCTAAAGTAAAACATCATAGCTAAATCAACAGGCAGATCTCTGAGGTGTTTCTGACCAAAATGCGTGTTGCGAAAACTTTCCGCGTAAGCGCATGTATACGCCACTATTGGAACATGCTTCAGTCGGTGAATCCAGTGTTGGTTTTGTGAATGGAACCACTTTCAGTGGTATTTGTCTACAGATGCCCACCTGTACCTTCATACAACACGGTACAGATACACAAGAAATACATCAACAAAACAGAGATTGAACAGGTGTTAACCATGAGGGTTAGTCAGCAAATAAAACAAGTGACTGGAGTGTCTTGTTATGTCCAAAGTCCTAACCGAGCATTTGATTCATGTGTACTCCCAGGCATTTTAATAAACAGCTTTGCTGACGTACATATTAAACAATTTATGCGATTCATCAAAAGCTCCCTAAATGATCATGGACTTCGTCATACAATCGCCTGTTTCTGCCTACAGAATGTGGACAGTGAGGTGTGTTAGTCCCAAAGTCTACAATTGCTCGAGCCTAAACCCGGGAAGTTACAATTATTTACTCAACTGAGAACGATAGTGGGGAGAAAATGATTCACGGAAGTCTGAATGGGAAGTGGTCAGTGAAAACATTAAAAGTGATGGTCCACAGAATCAGTTCCTTCCTAGATATTGTTGGTGGAAGTAAAGTAATTGGCGGTATACAATGTGAGATGGTCAACACCACATAGATATCACGTTGGGCAAATGGTTCGTGCCCACGAGAAGGTCCGAATGATGCTTCCAGCTGAATGTTACGCGTACTTATGTGAAAGCCTAGAAATACCATCAGATGGCATGTGCGATTTCGTAGAGCATACCAACATCGACCGCAACATTGAGAGCCTCATGGTGAATAAACAAGAGAATGGAGCGCCTTGACGATGGTTTGTGAAGAATATCCACAAAAACGTGCATTTTGTACAGAAAGTACTGCACTGCTTAGGAAGGAATGAAGTGAGTGCACGATTGTGCTTCTCGAACCGTAACGCCCACCCCACTTGCAAATGCCTAAAGAAAGGCATATGGATGTCAAAGAGGACGACTTGGTGTGGAATACGGCTATGAAAACATCACCTTCTGAACTCTGCAAAACTAACTCACTGTGGAAGGATCAGCGTCGCATCCTGCTGATCGAAGCTAGAGTTGTTCACACGAAGACAATAAACCCTAAGCGCTGGGCAAGAAAATTTAGTACTAACGAGCGCTCCCTCTGTCGCATGTTCGAGGGCCGAGAAATCATCGCGCTGCCCATTACCCTGAGGATACTAGGAGCATGAACATGCAGTCGCTGCTAGGAAGTATAAGTTGTCAAGTATGGAAGATAAGGTATTGGTTAGGCCTCTTGGTCAAATACAACGACAGTTTCTACCATCGTACGGGCGAATTCTGACAGGATTCTTGACAACTTAGCAATAAAACATACTCGAACAAAGACCATACACAATGATTCACAGTAGTTTCACAGTTACTACGGCTGTTCCTCAATGTTTATCGCTTCCGCTCAAAATCTCGGTCATCTTTTTTCCTTTCTTGTAGTGCCGTTTTTAATGTGTTCGTCTAGTAAGAAATAAAGATAAAATGTAGTGTGGAAGAACGGAGAAAATGTCGTCTGACGGCGGCTAGCGGTGCGGTATGTGTTAGGAACAATGAAGAGATCCAATATCTCGCAGATCCATCTTTCTCAACCGATGTTCAATATATTTTCTGTAAAGGCGTCAGAATACTGTTTAGTGGGTCAGAATTTTCAGTTCCGTAAATCTCGCGTGCATTAAAGAATTCGTTCAGACAAAACAGTATTTCCTTTGTTGATCACGAATCGAATAAATGTTCCCCCTCACATCCGGCGGGTGATATGCACTCAACAGAGAAACTGCGAACCTCACTCGATTGTTCACTTCCATAAGACAGTCTTGAAATCAGCTAAGCTCTGGTTTCCAATGTGAACAATTTACTACAAGGTCTATGGTTATATGCAGTTTATCAAGGTGGCTGCAAACCTACTGATTTGAGTAGAACAAGATGAAATGTTGAAGGTTCACTCACATCAAACTGTTTCTGTGCACAGCAACCTAATAGTTAACTAAAATGTACACCTTACAAATATGTGAATTCCGTACACGGAAATCAACCGTTAGCAATTGGCACCTCACCCAGTAGTAGCGCAAACAATTAAATTCAGCGGTGAAAAAACAAATGAGTTCATCTTGACAATAAGAAAGATGTCGAGGGAGTTATACAGGTAACACAGGATATATTCAAGGCCCTTGGAACGTGAGGATGGTTTCGTAGATAATGGGTTGAACTTCTGCCTGGCGAACGGAGATTGTGGTCCATGGACCGTCGTTTCGGTTCACCGATTTGGCTCAGAAACAACAACATTCCTCCTGGTTTCTGGCAGGAAATATTCTGAAAGCAAATCAGCAAACATATACGAGATCTGCCTGTGGGGTTTTAGTGCAGGTATAATGGTGAATTCATATCACTCGGTCTCAGTGCTGTCACGTTGGCTGGACGTGTGTTGTAGCACAGGCCTACCTATCAGGGGGAGCTGCGGGGACAAACGATTCCGATTCTCAGCCCTCTTCAGTGGTCCGGTCCGTCATGTGGAACATCTGTGACAGTGTGCAGCTGCAGTATGTTGATCACAGATAGAAAACAGATTGCCCCTCCGCCTTGACGACATCTAGCCTCGGGAGATGGTATGTTAGGACACATTACAAGACAGACACATGGACAATGCGAGGATAAACAACTATAGAAAGGTGACATTGACCCAATGAAGTGGAGAGCGGGCAGGGAAGCCTCAGCCGTACCTTCACCGTACTCGTGAACTTGTATGTCACATGGCACAATTCGCTATGCGGTACAGAAGCCGGAAACCTAACCTAACCTTAACCCCCAGTAGGCGTGACCCAGGTAACCAAATATGAGAAGACACTAACAAAGACCAAAGCAATGAGCATGAGAATCTGTGAACGACACGAGCATGGGCACGCGAACGTATAGTTACACGATTGCGTCTAACGATGTTGTACGGGCAGTAGTTTCAGCTAACATAAATCCATAGAAGCGGTGCACGTGCAAGTGGGTGATGAGTTGTGATTCCGAAAGATCTTCAAAGTCTTGGTCATCACTCTGCTGACATTAAAACGTTCTTCAAGTACAGGATGGGGAAATATTAAACAACTAAGTAAACTGCCCTCCTGCATTATGGTCGGTATTACTATTGTCAGGGTCCCCAGTTAGCTACAGCGAACTCTACTCAACTGCGCTATCATAATCACACCTGCACCGAAACCACACAGACAAACCATATAGGCGTGTTGGTGTTAGATAGTCATTCCACGCATCCAGTACACAACGTCAACGTGATCGTTAACCACAGAAAAACAAACCGGTAATGTAATTAAAGCTATCCATTTGAAGTGCACCAGGGAAACTCGAAGCTACTCAATCAATTCGTTCGTATATAAATCTATCCAACATAGAATGTGCTGAATGTAAACAAAATTGCAAGATCTTCCAAAGTCTCAGAGAGAGAGAGAGAGAGAGAAATTGGCGGACACATGAAAAGTGTATAATTTTCTAGCAACACTCTAAAGTGAAACCAAAGCGCGAACCCGTCATCGTCTGAAACAGTAGAGGTAGTAAACGAAATAATAGGCTGAACGAACAACAAATCCGAAATTTCAAATCAGAGATGGATCAGGTCCTTCGGTCCGATCGATTGACCGGCAAAAAAGTGGCGGGATATAACCCCGTTCAAGTAAGTGTACGCTGGTAGTTGAATGTCTAGTCTCGTACAAGTGGAAGGAGCTAATAACCGCCGATTATAAGTCATGCATACACATGTACATAAATGGTCATAAACATAGTCTGATGGTAGTCCGGACTGAAATGTCGCCCATTCCTGTAGTGATAAAGCACATTTTGCAGGGAGAAAATTTGCCAAAAAGGTTATAGAAACTGGTGGTGTGGATGAAGACACTGCCGCCTCCCATAGTACTCACAACCAACGAGTTGGCTGATCACAAAGTCCCCATCTTGGTGAACAAAACCTAACGAGTCAGTTGAGCAACCGTGACTCAAATCGCGCAGCGCTCACATTGACCGATTGACTTGACAGGGAACAGTGTCAACCCCGTTAAAATTTCAGCTTCACCGTGATCCGGTGTTGTCGCAGGCGTCTGTGATCCTGACAGGTGGAGATCAGTCAGCAGAACCACGCGCTGCTCTTAAAATCTCTTTGCAATGACGAGTAAGTGCCAGCGTCTTTTGGCTCCCACCACTGTTGCAGCGTCGCACTACAGCTTTGTAGGTCAGCTGGTGAATATGCGACAACGAAGGTGGACAATACAGATCTGGAAGTGGTTGTGTTCGGCTTAGAAACAACATGCGGCATCTAGTATGCAACACATCAGTTGTAGGTGTTGTTGCACATTGCAACGTCCGACGCTGCAACCTGATTTGAGATCGGCGGCCTTCATGAACAGCGTAATTACCAAATGGTTAACATTGGGTCAGCTAGGGTCTATATTCAATGCGAATAATTGGTTGAAGCCCAGCGTACACCTGATAACACCTATTAAGTGCCAATTCTGAATACCGCTAGTCACCACCAATCTAACCCTGAGACAAGAAGGATGTCGTCATCTTACTAACGGAGCAGTAATGCGGCCCACTATAATGTTTAGTATATATGGCCAACTCACACTCATAGGCTATTCGCTGCTCGCAACGTTAAACTGTTACTGGCAAGTGACTGCGAACAACTATCATATGGGGAAATGCGTGAGAGTGAAGGGATCTTTGCTATGAACTGAAAAAGAGTAGTTCATTTAATGAGCCGCAGAGCTTGACCGTCATAACACCATAATTGAATCGTACACTTTACAGACGAATAGTTCCTCATGAATAGAATAAGAAATCACTGAGTTGGTCGCAGCTCAAATGCGATTATTCAAAGCAATTCAAAAGTAGGCAGGGTATAGAGACTGCACACAGAAAACAACCGGTTGGAAACCATAAAACGGTGTATCGAACACAAATGCACAGGCCACAATTCGGCACACAAACCGTCGGTCATTGGCGCAATCAGTGACCATATACGGGAAACAGTAAAATTGTAAGACAGGCGAGAACAGTTCGGAGCAAACAATGTACGACCAAATAAGTGGATAGCATCGCGTGAACTGTCTGAATCATTACCTCGATCGTTCATGGAAGGTGTATCGCCGTTCAGCATCGGAGTGACGGGAACCAGAGCAAAGGCACACACGCTGCCGGAATGTTTGTGAGCCTGTACCCAGTAAACAAGAGAGAAAGAGGAAGATACAAGCAAAGTAATCGTAAGAGATCAATCGAACTGATTTTGAGATGTCTCCTGATCGATGACCAGCAATAGGATATATGATAATAAGAATTGAGCACAGGTCTGTATAAAATACGAAGATTTCTCGGTGAAGTTGTGATAGCAGCAAATTATTTACATCCACCCTATCTCATCAATTTTGGGTTTGATTATCGCTCAGCCTAAACTATTTAAACCATTAAAACCAATCATACAACACACACGACGGCGTTTTAATAATCCATATCGAGCAACCGGAACAACTGGGTTTCCGTATCATCGCGGGTCGCCCATTTTGTAGACCAGGCCCTCAAGCGATATCCCATGAGATGGTAAGTGACCTTACCTGGCGAGTAAATAACCTCAGACATAAAAAAATATTAGCCATGTTAAAAAGAGAATTTTCCACGACAAAATCATAAGCCCACTAAGTTTCTACCCAAAGAGCTCATTTTTGGGGATGAGATTCTATTGACTTTTGTGTACCAAAATCACATAAACAGAACATGTATAGTTGCGAAAATTTGCTGGGGGAAAAAACAACAGAAAAACAGAAGCAACGAGGCTATAAGTTCAACGATGTAACCGAACTGGCCTTGAAACAGAGCACACAGAATCGGAGTCATCATAGCGCCAATAAAACGAACACATGTTACGAGTAAGGGAAAGTACACGTGAAAGTATGTTGGGTTAGCCCTGGTAGAATGACAATGTCGAATGGACGTTCTATCATCGTGTTTTCACACAGTTATATTCAGTAAAGCGAAGTTATTGGTACTTCCATCATGAAAACAGGTACAACGCTGGATGAACTAGAAAAAGACAGGTTTCAGTTTTTGCGCGGAAGAATCCGAGATCACTGAACGACTTCAAATGTCAAATTGTATTGTCCGCTAGTTCCCTGAAGGTCCATGCCTCTGGGCGAATAGCAGTAGAAGATAACCAATGGCCTTATATGGAAACACGAAAGAAAAGCCTAATGACTGACGCATCAGCGCATTCCAGGACAATATCAGAAATACTTGTGGTAGACGTTTCGACAAAAATCACTCAAGCTATGTTGGAATATTAATGAAGAGTGATAAAGTCAGTTTTATTTGACCAGGAACCAATTCGGTTTGATTTAAATTAGACACAGTCTAGTGTCTCGTAAATATTTCACGAGGAACCTGTGACATGATGCACACAGACAGTACTGGCACACACTGAAATGCGGTAATATGCTCGGGTAGGCTGAAATTGTTAAGAATGTGCCTCGAAACAAACTACCAGTCCACGACCAATCAATGCTTGTGTAGTCACTTTCATGCTGATGTTGTGATGCAGAATATGTTGGTCGAATGACTAAGCGCTTGTCAGAAAGGAACAGAGTATATCGATCACCTTGGATCGGAATCGGTTGTCGTAAGCCAATTACTAGCGCCATTGTTGTACATCTAGCTGATACCACCCATCGCATAGCCGTCAACAAAGCATTCCGGGTTGTCCACCGATTTGTCAACACTCAACCAAAAACAGTCAGTCAGCGCATTCTGGCGACCACCGAATCGATTGCAATCAGATTACACAACCTTAACTTATGCTACCAAACGTAATCTAGTCAGTCCTTGCAACTTCAGTGGTCACAGATCAATCACATCCACTCAAACCACACACAAACATTTGACCCGGACCATGTGACGCAACATCCAGTCAACGTCCGGTCCGAGTCTAACCAATTATTGCGTGGAGTCCAGTAGTAATCTTCAGTGTCATTCGTTAACAGTCACTTGTTTTTGCGGTATGTCTTATGACCTCTTGATGAAACCCGTATAATTGTATTGACTTGAGAAAGAATGATCGAAAACAATTGTTCGCCACATCGTCACTTGTGATCTTATGGGAATTTTCCGGCAGATGTTTTTGTCCATTACAAAAAAGTGGTGTTCTTTTTGCACACATATTGGTTTAATCACAGAGGAACTTGGGACCAGAACGCCAAACAAAACAACCAATTGATTTGAAAGTTCCACATGTCCCGTTCGCCTAGACTACGACGATTTTAACAGACCGAATATGTGAACAAGGTGTCCTGGCGGTACAAGCTGAGCGAGGTCGTGTCAGTTGGCCACGTATAACGTAAGTTGTCCGTTCGGTGGGTAACATTAAAACTACGGTAGAGATTAAGTGAATCATCGTTTCCAGACACGAAATGTTGATGCATAGCTTTTAGTGAATACTGTACAGAAGAAAACCTATCGACGGATCAGTGTTATGGAGACCAAAAGAAAGCATTCGTTCAGGCAAAATATGTTCTTGCACAAAGAGATGGGAGGATAAATGTATCAGTTGACAAATTAAAAACGTTTTATTTGATCTTGTTGCCTTAACGAAAACAATCATTCCGAGAAGGACGGCTAATCTCACCTTATATTTTGCACACGGGAAGAATGACGTAAATTTAAGATTTAACCGATAAATTGGCAGCTTCTGACTTGGAGAATGGTTTTCTTTGACAATTAGCGCTGATCAGAGACAACGATTATCATTCATAATTCCAGAAATTGTTGTCTTTGAGATATCACTAACTCACATTAGGCTAGTTTGACTTAGCTTCTCATTGTAAAAAATTTCGCTTTAATTTACAATGATTAATTGTTTAAAAGCATTAAGCACGTCCGACTATAGTGAAAAAGCATGAAAAAATCAACTAACATATGCAATATTCTCACAAACACAAATAATCCTGAATAAAAAATTCCATTCGACGGAATGAGATAACTGGAAATAGAACTGTGACTCGTGCGTGTTACGTCTACTAAGTTAAGTTCAATTCATAAAAGTTAATTAATTAATCGTAGTGCAAAAGATGATCTGACCTAAAGTCTAACTAGTTAAATTTTATGAACACAAAAGTGAACCAGTTTGAAGTGAATACAGTTACGGTCAAAAGCGAACAGTTTAGTTATTAATGCAAACTAGCCTCTATTAAATTCACAAATCAAAACTTCTAAGTTCTGACTGAGAAGAAAATAGCATTTTGAAAATATCAATTCTTAAAATAAACCATATCTCGGATGTTCGTGAGAACTGTTTGTCAACAACACAAGCAACTAAACAAACGAACAAAGAAGGACTATGTTCTAATCGTTCCCGTCTAACCCGCAGGATACTTGGGAAAAGAGTAATGAAAAACAGGCAAGCTCAAAGAAAACTACGATAACGTTTGAAAAAATTTAGGTCCAGCGACTGTACAGCATGCAAATTCCAACCTCAGTAACACCTATTCACCCACTCCCTACGTCACAAAAAATGGATAAGAACAGAAAATTGAAACAATTTTGTCCCCGAATAAATTCGAATAATGTAACAATCACAATGTAAAATGAACCCTTAAGCCCTATTTCGTTCATCGTTTTCAATCATATACGCGAAATAATGTAAAAACACTTGGACATGTAAGAGCCTGCGGGCAAAATTGTTAAAACAATCAATCAACGTTCGTTCACGTGATCGGAAGTAATGAAAAGAGATGTGAAGTGGTTAAAAAGAATAGGGATAGATAAACAGGAATAGGAAGAACATGCAATCTATGTAATGTGTTACCAAGGTAACAACAGGTCTACTATCATCTGTTTCTGAACGGCGAACTTACGCTATCTCGGGAATACGTTAACACAGACTAACTGTTTTACTAATCCTTTTATCTTCATTCTCATTCACCGTTTCCATCTTACATCTGAAAACATTATCATTGTTTTCGACTATATGACCGAATGGTGATTGATTAATACCACAGTCTTGTTCGTAGGTTCTCACACGTCCAAATGTTTGTACTTCATCTCGCGTATGTGATTAAAGAAAGCGGACGAGATGATGTCGAAGCATTCAGTCTACATGATGATTGATATGTTCTTTGAAAACAGAAGAAGCAGAAGTAGAAATCACCTGATGTGGCACGTTCACGTGATGCACAACACGGGAAATGATGACTAGCAATGTCTTCCACAACTGCGAATGAAGCAACAAACGAGTGGATACACCGTTTCTATGAAACACTCAGCAGTAACATGGTTAGGGAAATCCCAAGGTAAATAAATGTGGCAGGAAAAAAGGGGCTAACCGGTATGTTTATGAGGTTGAAGAGATAAAGTGCGAGGCAAAAAAAAAGAATTGATGTTTTGTGAGCAGAAGTGCGTGCAAACAGAGGGTTAACGGATTGTCTAGTACTGCTAAAAGAGAGGTATTTAATGAATATCTGACGAAAACGGTGAATCAGAGTAAGTCTTGTGAACACAGTTACAGGAGTTTAGGGAAGTAAAACAACGTAGCCGATGAGTAAGGTAGCACGGATTTCACTTGAAACACAAATGGTTAAACGAGCGATACAAAATAATGATAGCTTTTCGTAGAATACACTAATAAGATGTAGTGACCAGAAAAGAGCAAAACTCAAGGATGGCTGACAGATCAGTGACCCCCAGTTTGACTCAAACATCAGCTAGAGACAATTTTTCAGTTGTAGAGATGAGGACTTTCAGATCGTTCCATTATTTCCCACGGTTCTCCTTTTAGAAAACAGGTTTAATCGTCGCCAGTAAATTCACAGAGCCTAAAATTAGTAGCGTCCATAAATACAGAAGCACCGTGGCCTACTGGAAGATTTTTCATGGGAAGGAGAAAAAGACGGACTGGAAAAAATCGCATTTTCAAGTTCTAGTCATTTGGGGTACGAAATGTGTGGTAACATATTGAAATTATCATGGAAAGTAATAATCGTCTAGTTCAATATGAACAGCCGTGGGCGGCTGATCACGTCAACGTACGTCCATATACAGACGGTATTGCAGTGTGTACACGTCATTTGTGCGTAGATGACGTGTTACCAATCTATCCATTAAGCGAGAATATGTGAGTAGCATGCTAACGCATTTTCGGTGAACGTACAGGCCATGGCAATTTGAGGTCGATTGTTCGGTGGCAAACATCGAAATGCACAGGGGGAGAAAATGATCAAGTCTACTCGAAGACAAAGGAATTGCGCACCGATCTAAATCCATATGCATCTAATATAATGGCAATTTGCTTCCCCAATCCTCGCAGGCTGAACAGAAGAAAATAAAAATGGCATGTAGCCCCATGTTCAAGGTTTTCCAAACCTCTAAGATTTGCAGAGTGACATGGTGTAGTGAGCGATAGATGTGACAATGAACAGCCTCAACTGCGTGACGTCTAATTGAACATAGGGCTTTCAATGCAAGCATAATCGAAGGATAGTCAGAAGAGTGGAGCGATGTAAGTGTTTTTATACGAGGAACATTAATCTATTAATTGTACGAGTTGATGGACGTGCTCGAGTGCGTGCGTATCGTACGACAGACAGAAAAAGGAAATGACGATCGGGTTATTTTGGTCTTAATGTAAAATTGGCATGGTTCTGATTTAGTGGGAATTGTGACCAAACTGGGGTGACACTGAGAGGTTCGATAAGCAACTACCTAGAGGAATGCGGCATCCCAATGGAAGTTATCAGGTGACTAACACTACATGATGGAGGAGAGCCAGAAGCCGTTCTGCGGTAGTATTCAAGGTGTTCCGGTGCTGGAACTATGGACACAGAACACACAGAGTAAGGAAAAGATATTTACTTCAATTCAGCATCACGTAACTCGTAGCAGCTTAATGGTAACATCTAACTATTATGGGCGATTCGAACAACGTTTTGGCAGTTCTACATTATTTCGATCACATGTGACCTTGTGCCACACAACAGGGACCATCTTGTGTCCAACAAACCTGAGAGCATACTTGCTGATCAAGAGAATGTGTAGATGTATGCGTGGCTTACCAGAAATGTGTTCCAAAAGGACATCACGGTTGATGGCGTGACAG
Organism: Paragonimus westermani; assembly: GCA_008508345.1. NCBI lineage: Eukaryota > Metazoa > Platyhelminthes > Trematoda > Plagiorchiida > Troglotrematidae > Paragonimus > Paragonimus westermani. Next base: position 188,617 of record QNGE01000729.1, on the reverse strand, counting down.
CTGTGCACTATACCAAATGCATGACGTTTCCATTGTACAGAACATCCATCTCCGGTCGTTAGATAAAACACTCACTCTGCACCCAGGAATCTGGGCATATTTGGCCTCCCCCCAACCGCAGAATACTTTAGTCTAACTTTTCTTGAATCGTTCTTTGGTTCATTTCGTCAGAAATTCACTTCACTTATCCTCTTCTAACTATGTAGCCTGTACTTACGACTATGTTTACACTCGAAATGAAGAATGAAGTAGCAACATCAACCCAAATAACCACGTTGCAAAAAGACACCTGAATTTTGTTGTGGTAACATCCACGTCTTTCTGAATACATGTTCTCGAGAGCCCTCAAGTAGCTTAGAACGATGAAGTTCTGTCAGGGGAACACCGGATAAGACTATCTTTCCCAAAGCACTTACGAATGTCATTTTGAACCATATTTTAAATTTCTATCTCTCTTCCGTATCAAACACAATATCCCTCAAAGTGGTCGTACACAAGCGAGTGTTACATGACGTCTAAAATGGTAGTCAGTTTTAGGTAATGTGATAAAAACGCAAAATGAGTGTCCCACGAAACTTTCCCATTCTGAAAGTCGTAAAACGTTGACACGTTTACGCCATTGAGTATTCGAACCACCACATTTGTCCAGTTTTTCGTATTGCAAACTGCCGTTATTAATGATATAAACAGAGATATCAGCAGGTTGGTGGAACAGGGTGATCACTGAATTCAGGGTAGAATCCAACCGCATGAAAACAATTCCCAGCCTTTCCAATCTTAAAATCTTTCCACAGATTGTCAACAATCTCAACAGTAGCGGAAATCTTAATTAGGCGTATCAACGATGATTGTTGAACACCTGTGTTGGTGGCCAGAGCACTTACCAATAGTTTTAGGACCAGCTTAAACCGCTGAAGATATCACGATTGATAGATTGAATCGATAAGAATGTGTTGGGTAGAAAAAATGTAAATTTAGCAACCATGGACCGCCAATTTTTGAATGGCGCGGTACACGGACTGCCAGGAGGGCAGTACAGTACTTCGTCTCTGCTAGCTCATTGCCCAATTCGACAAGACTTAACCATCCTAGCAAATTGATTAGACCAGTAAAAGAGAGAAAATGGTGTAACACTAGTCGAAAAGCCGACGCTGTTTGGTCACAGTAACCGGACTTCGGTTACATGAAGCGTCATCGCCACGTTAAACAGAGGTTAAACCGTAGAAGAGGCAAAAACTCAACTTACACTGTATTCGGATTTCCAAAGTATACAATTCCGTTTAAAGTATCAGTCTTGTCAGTTCGGAACGTGCCACTGGAAAGTCTCGCAAATCTGTTTCCGAGAAATATGAGCAGTATACTTTCGTCAACCACACGGCTAACCAGTCTGAGCCGAATGTGGCGCAGACTTCAGCCATGTGTCTTTTCCCTTAACTGTTTCAGAGTTTCATCAGATGTAGGTCATGTGAACAAAATCAACAGTGCTTTACGGTAGGCCATTTGTAGTGGCAAGTGATCACAATGCCTGGTGATTTCGTTCAGTGTGACGGGCTATGTCGTGCACACAGGTACTTAAATATTCTGTCTCCCAACCATTCAAAGTGCGTGAAGATACACGGAAAAGTTTAAAAACGTTTCCCACTGGTCAATGATAACTAACAGCTGTGCTGGTCATTTGAAATGGCCTAAATGAAGATCACAACAGGCTACAGTGACACGCATATATCCTGGATCATAAAAAATGCGGTAAAAAAACCTTGTGAACCATACTGGGAAAAAAGTGGTCGACAGAATGTGCAGAAGAGAGTGAGTGAAAACTTGACTAACTTATACAGAACAGAATTGTCCAATCCCTATGCATCCACCTGGCAATCTAAGAGTTTTTTACGTTATGTGGTGTTTGGACGGTAGCCAATGATGTTCCGGTTACAGCTCAGTGTTTTACACTCTGGATACGTCACTAATTAACCTGATTCCCGACGTATGAGATCTCCGACAGACAGTGGTTAATTATTCTGGGCCATCCGTGGTACAGAATGGCTGCTCAGTTAATTAATCAATTTTTAGTCATGAGGCGTTTGTTGCAGCCGGACTGACATGGTTGCATCTGATCTGGGTACTGGTAGGCCGTCCAAACTTAAACAGACGCAGCTGCGACAATAAAGACTTGAATCCCGAAACCAGTGACTTATAATCGGTATCCTTATCACTGAGTTATCGACAGTTTTCGCCCTAATAGGGCAGTCCTACAGATCTACACTGAATGTGCGCTGTGTAGGTGAGAGTAGGCTTCGTATAACGGAATCCACTGGTAAAGACAAGCGTACAGGTGAATCCCTGAACATGGTGATGCTAAGTCTGATTGTGAATCACAAGAACCGACATTCGGTTTGTTTTCACGTTATAAACTTTTTTTGCAAACAACCAACTGCGTAATGTGACCCAGCTTCGGGTAAACTACCAAAACCCACCAGCAATGGTTTCACTGATGGATGCCTCTATGCGAGCTAAACCGTATTGAGAGAAACACCATACGGAATGAATCTTTGATACAAAACAGTGAAAATATAACAAGTAATCAAATCAACTTGCTAACAGAGCACGTTTGGCAACTGATGAAGGCAGCCTTCCTATACGCATGAAACGACGAGAACGCATACACAACAGGGCACAGTAATTCGCCACAATTCAATTCCAGACAATATTGTTTTAAAGTCCCCGCCCTAGCCCATATGCTTCACAGCCACGCCCAGAGGTAATCGGTCCGCTATCACGTGGTTAACCTTGACACATGCAATTCCTGCGTCTCAAGACCCAACCAAGGCTTCGAACCTGCAAACTCAAGAGAAGTACCGTATAACGTATGTACGGATTTAGGAAAAGCATAGGCAACTGGCCGAAGCAGGAAAGCATAAATGCTCGATTTGATCACGTTTCGAAATTGCACTGTTAGTTAGCCGTCATATGCCTAACTTGTAGTAGCTGTTTCTCATATTACACTTTCTTCAATCTATTGCGGCATACGGTTTTTAAGTTATTAGACTTCAAAAACGGTCATTTCACATTGGCATTCTGATTTCCAAGCTGGAAGCGCGCCCTTTTGGTCGATATCGGCCAGTGGAGGGATTGACCAGGAAAAGGTGTAGATGAACTAATACCTACCAACGAAATAAACGAGTGAAGCTCCCCATACTGCTCCATAAATTTCACTGATTTAATTGAGTAGTACCCTAATTAGTCTGTTACACTGATGACCGATAATCATATGTATATACACCGATCAGTTACAGTGAGCCTGCTCCAATTGTGACCAAGAATGTGTAGCAGTATGAAGGCGACAAAAAACATTCTGCCTCTCTCTCTTGATATCAATGAACATTTTGTTTTAAGCATTTCCTGTTTTGGTGTACGTAAACACTTTTGACAACTGGAACTGGTCCACGTTATTGAACTGGCAGTTAGTACTTCCTCAAGCTTGCACAGAACAATACAAATTCTGTGGTGACCAAGGAAACGTCGTATAGCCCAAAACAGAATGGATTTAAATTTATTTCGATGTACAAAAGGCTAGAGACCAGTTTAACAAAGTCCACTATCGGCAGAACCATTGTCCATAGTACATCCGGTCTAAAGCCAAACCTAAGGTGCACATACACGCCAGCCATTTCAAGTATTTGATGCGTGGAAGTGGCTCATCGACATCAGTGATTAGCTAAAAACAAACAAATGATAGTGGCCGTAATGTTAACTTCAAATAGGATATTCCATTCGGAGTGGGACGACTCCCAACAGGGAGAGCAAGCCGTCAAATAATGTAGTCACATCCAAGTGAAATACAAACGAAACATAGTTCGAAGTTGAGCGCAAGTTTTTTGCTCAGATGGAACTTTCAATCAGTCTCTCCCGAAGAGAAACACTATAATCAAGTTTCTTTCGGTGTTTTCAGCTCACCCAGATGTGCATATCCTTGTCACGACTAAGACGTAAACTTCGTGGAATGACCGCAATGATCATCGTGTCACTAACTTCATACCAAACAAGGAAGAATTTTCACACAGAAAGACACGGTGAAATGCCTGACAATCGCGATAACAGATAAAGTAGCTTCCTTGTTCATTTCAATTGATAAACCGGGGAGAAAAACTCCAGTCTACTGTTTCTTCTCGAAAATAAATTCCCCTAGGATTTGAAGCAAGCATTTTGACCGTCAGCTATTCCTTTGTCGAGGCTTCGAAATGAAGATGTTTAAAAATGTCCCTCCAAACACAAACTTTATTCTACGAGATTCCTAATCAACCGTTCTTATGTAGGAAATATATTTTTCCCTTCACCAAAGAGCAATACAATACGGTTGAGGCAATATCATAGTTGGTCAAACAACCGATAGAATGAATCGGCAACTTTACAGTGTACACAGTGTTTAATGTGATAAATTCACCCGCCGTGTGTCCTGATAGAAGCAATGTTTACACAACCAACTCAGCTACCGCTTCTCAGTCGAGAGTCGACCTGCTCCCGTAGCTGTGGTCGCCCACTATACTCTACAGTAGTCTGTTTGTTGCTTTCAAATAATTAAGAGGAGAATCGGTCGATCTCTCAATTAATCTTCAATTATCCATTTGATTTCAATGGTGCACGCAGTCCACAGCGTTGCAGAATATAAATGTTCTTTGCATGTTAAAGCCGATTACCTAATTGCCACGTCAATGTGCGTTTTCATAGTATATACGCAAGCAACTGGCCATCGTCACCAATTACCACTCGCCGGGGCACAAGAGTTGAAGCTGAGCGCGAACAATCGTGTGTTGGAAATCATGTTCCGTGATTAAACTACAATACTCTGTAATTCGAAAAATTTCTGTAGCGGTCAACCCCATTGTAGTTCATGCACACTTTAAACGATTTATGGACGCCATCTTACAACTGGAAGAATGAAAACGAATGAATCAGTCAGTGCTGCGAACGCCAGGGAATTTGGTACCCAGGTAACAATCTCTCTCGCGAAAGATGAATGACGTTTTTTCAAGTAAACTAGGTAGATCTCATTGGTGTTTTACTGTAAATTCTATCTGCAGATACACCTGACCTGTCTTGATATATTGGTCGGAATGTAACACGTATCCACAATTACTTTCCCATTAAGAATATCAAGACTGGAGGCCCATTCAACAAACTCAAATCTCTGTTCACATCCTGCAGAGATTGTTTTACGTGAGAGCACCTGAAGGAATACAACATAATCTTCACAGTTGAGTAAACTGAAATGTAGTCAAGTGGAGGCAAGCATGGTGGCCTTGAACCGAGCCCTGAGAAAATGTTAGTCGTAGCAGCACAAATCGTAAACAATGTTTCAGACTGTTGTTTTGTTATTCTGCATGGAGAATGATACCGTTCCACAACTGTGCGCATTCTGACACAGCAGAAACGCAGGCGAAAGCTTGGGTTAAGTGATAAAAGTGGGTGCATATAAAATCACAAAATATTTCACAGAGTGCACTTTGTGTAGTGAACTTTCGTTAGCAGATTAACTCACAGTCTTGATGAGTTCACAAAAAAGGAAAGTGCGCTGATAATTTTTGAGCACCAGTTCTCATGTTGTAAACACGAAAATCACACAACGAAAGTGTGGAGTTGCTCAGCTGATGAAACCTGTTTGCGATTGTGTTGTGAGCTCGTCAGCACTATCTCAGTATTCGTGGAATTTGATAATGGTTAGGATGACCAATCTAACATTTTTAGAGTGGTGTGGTCTAACCAGAGCTACCAGACGATGCTTGAGAAAAACAAATCGTACAGCGGAGGCAAACCTACCCATAAACTATTGGATCAACACAGAGTATACATTGCGTTGTCACTGTGTGCCGTCGACTAGTGACTGGTCACAACACAACGTTGTTGTTAACCGAGTAATGACCAACCTCGTTCATGCTGCCGGTAAAATTGACCTTTGGCCGAACATGTGTAGACATCAGCCCCACCTGGCTATCGAGATTAGAGAAACCCACGGACCGTAAACGGTTGTTCGCCTGCGTTATGTGAAAAGATCGACGACATCCACGTGGAGTGAACCACGAACACGAGTCACTGGTAAGTGTTGGTAACACTGTAAGCACAAACCCAGAACTGACGAGACCAACAAACCTGAGCGAATACATGCTACGGAGAGATTCTTAATCGACGTAAACTGCATACCAATAGTGAGACAGCTAATGGCCCACGAGAGTACAGTGCATATATTGGACCATAAAACTCGTCCGAAAGACACTCAGCGAGAGGGATAAACCAACCAGAAAGGAACCGGTCAACATTCCCACATTTGACACAGTTACATCAGCTAAATCTATTTTTGTTCGCATCAACCAACGACTGTTGTCTTTCGGTAAACCACTCGATCCCCTTTCCAGAAACCATAATCACCGTAGATCCTCCCTGTGTTGGTGCACTGTATGATGAAAATTTTGTATGATTGTGTCCACATTTCTTCAACCACTTTTCCTATCTCACACTATCTCTACCTTTTGGTTCCCCGAGATAAGAATTTCACTTTCCTCCCAGCCTATCATTTGGTTAACCAGTAATGACTGGTTGGACCACAAAGACCTTTACTCACGACTTCTGATCTTATTCATTCACAGACTTACACTGGACCCGTGGTAGGTGACTGAAACTAGAGGCAGTGCAACGTAAGCCGTTTGTGGCAGGTGTTACCCGTAGCTGTCCTTCAGCTTTGGTCATTGTGACACGCTGATCCGAAAAAGATACTGCAAAGGAGTATGCAACCATGTACCCAGCATCCAAACTCTTGTAACATCGTGTCCGTGAGTTTACTCTGCACTGGTAACAGTGGGACGGACAGATCACCAGCCACTTTTCCACACATTCAACAACACTAACGTTGGCTTCCAGCAGTCCTTGTTTGTACCTAAGTTGTTCGTGGCACCGAAGAAGACGCCAATTGGCTAATAATACCGAAATGCGCTCCGCAAGTAAGCGGTTATGGTAAGATTCTGCAGTTGATGTAGACAACAATCAGAATTGTGACAATCAGCTAGAAAAATCTGCCAGCTGAGAAGCAATCCATGTTGTACACGGGGACATGTTCCATCCATTTACGTGACGGATCCATCCTAAAGGTAGCAATAATCTTCTGAAGGTACTTGACATTCTTTCAGTCAGATTCCGGTATGGACCGTGAGCAAGCCAAGTCATTAGATCAACGGTCCATTAAGAAACATACTTTGTAAATAACGAGCCAAGCTCAACCGAAGGCTTCGGTTGAGAACCCTAACCGTTTTCCTCCCCAGGTCCCGGCCTTCTGACAGTATCTCAGTCTGCATACAATCATGGATACTCATAACATCAGTAATTCCATACTGCATCGACCGTCTCGCAGTATAAACCCAATCGCCCTATCCGCTCCATACAGTAGGGTGGATACACGGAAACATGCTACTCCGGACCCCTCCACCATTGCCCTATCAAATTTAGCCCTCAAAACCCTCACGAACCCAGTTTCTTCCGATTACCCTGCAGGTCCCACAATAGATACAGCCAATCATAGTAACACACTTCCGTCAAGTCCCATCTCTTACCATCCAGTCTCAAGCCTCACTCGTCCCATTCCCAGACATACAATACGAGTTAATATAAACGCTTTGGACGTCCGCACTCTAAAACACATAACACAACAAGCCGTTCTCGCACGAACGTTAGACTCGTTGAATTTCAATGTATGCTATGTTTCACAGACTAGAATGCAGGACAGTAGTCAGCATATGAAACTAACAGCACCCCCACTGTCTACGAACCTCGAGTGACTCCACGGCTGTCGCTACCGGCCAAGCTGGAGTAGGTACAATCCTCAACGCGACGCCGGCAGCCGCAGTAAATTGGATTCCTGCTAACAGTAGACTCTGCGCTGTCCGCTTGGCGGGTTCTGTTAAGGCAACTTCTAGTCGCAAAACATTCAGAACTCTATTCATTGTGTCTGCTTATGCTTCAACTGACTGTATTGACACCGACGTCACGGACGACTCTTATTCAGATCTGACCACTCCTCTTCGGTCGGCACACAGTCCCCATATAGTCATTCTGGCCGGACTCATAAATGCCCAGGTCGACCGCCTTGGTGAGACACAGGCTTATTCAGTTGGCAGGTTTGAGATGATATAACATCAATGAGATAATAGCGGGCGATTGTTGCAGCTTTGATCTGAGCACAAGCTATTCTGACCAGCATTTGCTTTAGACATCGTGCACGTTATTGCCATACCTGATGCCCACCTTCTTAGAATCAGGCCTGGTCTCATATAGACCACATAGCTGTTAGTTATAGGTGGTGTGGTTCGATTCAGGACTGTCATTCTTACTGCAGCACACACTTGGATTCAGATGATGGTAAACTGATAAGTTCTTACTTCTGAGAAACGGCCCCACCGATAACAACGACTGACTTTTGAGAAACTGGCTATGCCGTCGATGCACCATAAGTAACAAACAGCAGTGGACAAACGCATCGATACGAAATCAACCGGCGATTCGTAGGAAGCTACGGTCAATCACTCTGACAACTCCAGCAGCCTGACATGTCAGTGCAGTAATCAATCAGGCTGGTGGGTCGCCTAAGCATCGGATTTTGTTGGAACGAGCATTGGAGCAACAGAAGTTGTTTAAGTGCGTCACGCGTTAAAATAAACGAGCTAAAAGCGGCGCCAAGCCGACCAGCAGAAAAGCCAAGGCGTCGGCAACAATCGTAATTCTCAATTCTACTGATGCAAACGCCTATAAAATGACAAATAGACACCTCATACATTGGAAGCTGCTTTGTACCACAAGGTAACGACATTTTAATAGAAGGCAGTCTCAGTTGTTCGCACCCGAAGAATCTGACAGCTAATTCACCCAGTTCTTGAACGCTATTTATGGAGTAGGTACTGTAACATGTGGCACGGTCCGTGGGTCTAATACACATTGCATCTCGGAGAAATCCCAGGAGTTGTTAAGTGCCGGAAGAACATTTTTCATAACAGCTCATATAACATGTTTACGAGAGATATCCTATGAAACGTGAAACAAAGACTGATCACCGATCATCTACTCTGCACAAGGGAGAAAGTTGGACAAACGCTGACAGCTCACAATTCACAAAAACACCAACAAAATCACAAAACTCATCTCCGCCAATGCTCCAAAACGACCGTCATTCAAGGAAACTAATAAAGAAACACATGACACACTCATTCACATTAAACCCACAAGGTCACGACGCTCGACAGAACACTTCCAACGGCAATTTAACTCGAATCCTGCTCCCACTGTTCACTGAGGACTAGGATCACATAGTCCCATTTGCGTGCACCACGAAGAACACCCGTCCATGTACGGACCACGTGGTAATAGTTCACATACACAAGAGAACAGTCAGAGGATCTTGCAAAAACTATAGGGGAATCACTTTGACTCCGGTCAGTACTACGGTTCTGGCATCCACTATACTCCGGAAACTCACTGCAGATCGGCAGGCAAACATTAGGGTAGAACAGGCAGAGTTTCGGCCCAGGCGGGGATAGATTATGCACATTTTTACTCTTCGTCAAAAATTGCCGTACTTCTCGACTATAGATGTGCATTTGATTCAGTAGGTCAACCTACACTTCTTGAGCCGCACAAACGCAGCAGTGTATCGAACAACTATGTGAACATACTGTCGGCGCTTCGTTTCGGTACGTCAAGTCAGGTTAGGGTTTGCATTGGACTGTCCGACAATTTCCACATCAGGAGCGGCACACACGAAGACTGTCCACTTTAGTTCAATTTTGTCATGGACGAACTAATCGGGGACTGTCTGCGAGACTTACAAGATGCCGGCGTAGAATTCCCATCTGGTGAAAGACTGATGGATCCCGATTCTGATGACAACAAGGTGACGCAGTTTGAAAACTTCCAAACAGCACAAACAATGTTAGACACCATTTCGCAAACTGCTAAACATTTTGGAATGTGATTTGCAGCGTCGAAGTGCAAAGTCATTCTGAAAGGTTCCTGGGATTAAGTAGATTCAAAGTTGGATGATGAAGTTATGAAAGTCGTTGACCGATTTGTGTATTAAAAAAAACAGCATCAGCGGCGCCGGCGGTGTATGGAATGCAATAGAAGTATGTAGCTCTAGGGTGAGGGCATCTCTGAAGATACACGGACCCACATCTGAGCCTTAAGGTTTGCATATGTAAGGCAACTGTAATTTATGGTTACGAAACTTAGCCGCTCCGGACAGAAGACATGAACCGTCTTCCGGCATCTGACAACCAATGTCCGCGTTTGATCGCTCGTATCGGGTGGCACCAGCAAGTAAGCAACGAGGATGTTAGTAATTGGATGTTTCATAGTGACCGCCAAGAGAGTGCCTTTGTTCAGATTTAGATGGTTAGGACATGTACTTAGTTAGTCGTCTGTCACACAAAACACTCTTTACCGATGATGCAACCGACTGGTGTAAGGTGCGAAGTGGAAGCAGGATGACCCAGCGTAGAGAAATTGAGTCGTTCAACAGGCGACTGCTCACCATAGGTCGCGTTCATCTTCTGGTGTTAGGGACCTCAAAACTCACAAAGTCGGCGGCTGAAAATGTTAGTTGGCCACTAATCGGACTCAGTGGTGTGAATGTTGTCGTTGTCTGTGAAGTGAGTGCACTTAATGACGTGAGGCAGTGAAAGCCGTAGGAACGCTGTCTTGCTGATGACAACTTACTTTCACCTACAGTTTGATTATTTGTTTGCAAAGTGTAGATACCTTGATGTTGAATGTTCGAATACGATCGTGGCTATTTTTAGCAGTTAGGTCTACACCCCTTCTCTTTTCTTAGTGACCAGGACTTGTTTTTCCCTTACGTTTGTATGGCACACAATCATCAACGATGACGGCTGATTTACTGCCAACTTAGATGACGTCAATGATTATCCCACTGACTGTGTGATGCCATGACAGCTGAGGAGGGTATCGTTAAAATTCAAAAATGTTATTCTTCTCTTACTCTTTGTAAACCGTGTTCCTCTGGAATGCGTCACGCTGCAAGATGAGCTCTCCGTAAATCAAACCAACTACGGTCGACAAGTGAACGATGTTCAAACGATGTTTGGCAATGTAGTCAGGTGGTGCTGCACCCGTCTAACCTGAGTGGAAGTCAACATATCAGAAAATGGAGATTACTTTATGCTTTAAAACGCTACAATCCTTCTTCGAATCACGGTGTTCGTAAAATCCAACAAGCAACGTTTATATTAATACACTGACCTGACGTTTTCTTAACTGTACCTCAGTCTATGAGCATTTTGTGTTCGTACATGGAAGTGTTTACGAATATATATATATATATATATATANATATATATATATATATATATATATATATATATATATGTGAATGCGCATATGAATATATGTATAAAGTGGCCTTTTGATAGTGAGCATAAGCGACAAATTCGGTACTTGCATATTTATGAGACCGAATGCACAGCCAATACATGACAGAGTTGTGCTGTTCGTATAAATTACCAGACCGACAGGCTTGTCGTCAACCGACACCATGGTAGAACCAGCGGACTAACTAAACGGAATATCAAACTTAAATCAAAGAAGTCTACGAGCCGACATATCAGGGACTCGGTCGCGACCGTCTTATATCTCTGCACCCCCTCCCACTAACGTAATTTGCACATTCGTGTTGATAACGCAACGGACTACGCACAAACACACACACATTAGAACAAATACATCCGACCAAAAAATTGAGTGATGACCGCGCAACCCACAAACAACCGGTCCGAGTGAGAAAGATTTCAGCTCTCGTCACGGTGCTCAGATAAAATAGTGTGTACTCAAACCAGTGAAATAAATATTCAACAGAACTTCTGTCTTTCCGTCATGGTTGAGAAAGGCTTTCCGAGCACGTGGTATAACATCCACCCTGGCGAGTTTGTCAACGAGATTAGCAATGGAAATGAACAGATCCAAATGTGCACTTGATATATGTAGTAAACAATGAACCCAATGTTTTTTTAGGTCACGTGCACTATGGTCGTGGTAGGTAAGTGGTAAAGAGATAAACGGTTGCCCGTCACACGATTATGCGTTGGAGCCCTGTTTTTGGATCAGATAATTTGATACTGTCCGGAGCGCACTAACTTTTATGCGATATGACAAGCATCTTGTGATGTAGAAACAGAAAACATTACTTTTTACAGTATGAAACAATAAAAAACCATGACCAATCGAACCAAGAATGACAGGTCATCCTTGACAAACGAAGTGATTGGGTGTTATTCCAGGGGTTGAATGTAGACATGTAAACACTGTAGTGTGGATTTCGGCCAAAAGAGGACCAGACTTCCAAAACCTAGGCAACAATCTTGGACGAAACCCGCACTCGCACCAGCACATATATGATACAGGACCACACGTGTATGCATGTACACATGGATACCAAAAGATGATCCCTTCATCACGTGTTTGAGCGTCTCCAGAAGGGCAGGTTGTAACATGGCTCTGGTGAATCCTCTAGTATTCTCTTCACGTTGATCATTATGTCCTCAATGAAAAAGTGAGACACTTTGTTCTATGTGTTAAAAGGCACATTTGCAAACTAGAATAGATCAGCATAATTCTTGAGTTGTTTAGTTGCGTCGTATAACTGCTTTCAGGCACGCACAAACGGATTATGAACTGCCAAGCGCATTGACCAAAGTAGTCGGGTAGCTCTACTTGGCGTATTCCCTCCGATAAGTGGCGCCGTTTGTAAAACTCCAAGTGAACAACTTTGGGCAAATGATTTATGTTGAAGACCTTTCCATTTTTGTTGAGAACTTCGTGTGTTTTTATCGGCACACACAAGTAGTCTTATGAGACCACGTCTGTCTCACTGATGATGTTGAAATGCATACCGAAATGTTGTGCTGTGAGGCTCAAAACGGTGATAAACGTGCATGTTTGAGAACAAAATTGCGAAAGGAGGAATGAACAACATCCGTGCTGTTTAAGTGTTATATTCAAATTAGAGACAGTATACACAGACGCACACATCGCATGATGGAGTAATACACTTATGTTGGAAGGGCCACCTACGGAAGCAGCTAGCAGGGAGAGCTTCCTGTGTTCTTTTGACATTTCGACATACCGACAACAAATAACCCGAACACAACTAGGTCAAGATGATAAGTTTCGGGATCATTGTGTACTTACAGAATAAGTATATCTCAGAGGTTCATAAATGGATTGAGAATAACACAACGTTACGAACAAGTTGTAATGTTCTGCGCTTCAAGCACCTCGGACGGCCCTTCTTTAGGGGTGTTGTGGTTTTCAACTGCGTTTAGAACAAGACTACAGGATGAACACTAAACAATCCGTGAAGCGCGAATCGTACTTTCGTAACGACACTATCTCGTTTGGAAATGACTCATTGAAGTAGGTGAATGAAACATCACAGTGCATTACCCCTGTTTTACAATGATGTCAGTACCACATCGATGCATCAGGAAAATCCAGATGTGATTTTTACATGTCGCTAATTATCACAGATTTCCACTTGGATTTTCATGAGATGGGGAAAACTGACTTTCTGGTCCTTTAGTGGTCCAGCCAGTGGTTAAATTACGACGTTCTTTGAATGGTTCCAATCAAAGCGCTCAGCATATGCGTGTTTCGTTTTATTGCCGAAGCATTCTTCGTTATCGCATAGATCGATCGACACATTGTGCTCACGTCTCGTTTAGATAAAATGTGATGATCAACCGCTTTCACATTTAACAACTCATGGAGATGGTACTTTGACCCCCAAAGTCGTTTAACGTACCCTTGCCGATCCAAATTCAAATCCATTCGGAGTTACACTTCCTCCCATAGCCCCCGATATTATCGATCAGGCTTAGATTCGAGTTGCGGGACAGTCATTCGGGAACACTTATTGAGCGAGGAAGGATCGATATTTGTGGCTTTGGAGACATATTCGGGCACAGGTTAGTTGGAAGATTACGTTCCTCAGCATATGCGGAACAACAAACAACAGCAAAAAGTCTACCCAATCAGTATTAATAACAGAAGTAGCAGATTGCGTAACATCTAGAAGCCACCCTCTTTCGAAATTGGCTTCAAACTATAAATGATTGTTTGTCATTAATCAAAGCACGCATCTCTCTGAAAGTTTTACAAATGCTTCTAATCAGAAACATTTAGACTGGATTGTATATCGTTACTCAACTTCACATTTTCATTGCGAGGTTCCTAACACGCGATCCGCCATCTAATGTATTCGATGTTAGATGTGTTAACGATTGACAAAATTGACACTTATATTTTGATCATTCAGACATCGTTCAGATGTGCTTAGTACAACACAAAACAAATGTGCTGACTTCAACTTCCAACAAATGTTGACCGCATTCGACGATGGCTGAAGAATTCTACCGTTACCCTGTTTGGCCTAAATCGAGGGTCGACTTCTACAACGCTACGTACGCCTGCATATGGACCTCTTAAGAGGCAGGCGACTGTACACCTTAGGTACATGAGTTTCCCTGCTGACCTCACATAGGCCAAAACGAAGTTGTATAAAAACCGAACCCAATTGGATATATCTCACTTCCACTACTGGTTTCTGTTTGGGACTAGTCATGGATTATTGATCCACTTGAGGGGGTTTGGTTGGAGCCAACGAACAAGACTTATCCTCAACGAAAGGCATAGATCACACAGACATGAAGACTACACAAATTGCCACGATCGAGCGCAACACTCAGACGTAACAGGAGATTTGCATTACGTGATACGTACATCAGTCGATTAATTAGAAACCTAAAGAATGTGGGAAATTATGCGGTCATGTAAACTTCCAATGCAAACTTGACCTATACATCGTGTGTTTGAAGGACGTATGGCTATACAATGCTTTAAACAGTTTCGTCGCAACCTACTAAGAATAAACTGACACGGAACAACTGATTACGATTGTGAAGCGCAATGATTTCGGATAATTGAATGAGAAAATGGGCAATTTTGGAAGTGCGATGGGAATAGTGAAAGATTAGGCGGTTCGATAGCTTTGCCGCGGGGAGTGCACACACTCGCTGCAAACAAGCCAGGTTTGCAGACGGCAAGGTTGGGTTATAAACTCATCCGTCCAGCGTCAGTCTGAATTTTTTATGCTACTATTGCGCTCTGCTCTAGCTAATTAGGAATCCAAGATTCTGAAACAACAAGGCGTGAACCTGCGATCCCAAGGTCGATAAAGTGTCATTACTGCTGAGAAATTCAAATTTAAAGGTAGTATTCAGCTCGCATCGATTGCAGATGTCGACCGGCTAGCCAGCTTCACAGTGTTTCATGCTGGCACAAGGGGCGGGATGAGGGACAGCCAGGAATCAAGTACACACGCGCCTGTGTAAGCTATTGATAGAGCGCTAATTGGTCGTTCAACAACTGTGAACAAATGTTCAACGGGAAAATGGTTTGAAATGACGTGTGCATAGCAAAAGTGGAGTTGTAACTAATAGACTACAAAACGAATTTATGAGTTCGATAGGGCATGTTAAAAGAAATGGTTTTACAAACTGCCACTAACTGGTTTGAATTTGTCCGGAAGACAATGCAATCGTGAATGCACTTGATATTGGACCGGTGGTAAACGACTAGCCTTTTCGAACGTTATTCTTTCATGGAAAATCATCACGGGTTACGTTTGATTTGACCTTAATGAATAAATTTACGAACGCCGTCAAAATTCGATAGCAGCTATCGTCCACAGATAGACGTTCCAGACAACCACTTTCGAAATGAACCACCTAACTAGAGTTACACCCACTGGTCAGAGCACATCCTAACCAAGATCAGGATGTCAACAACGGTTCATGAGTTGGTGAGACCACGGTACTGATCATAGCACCAGCGGCCTCGTACAAGACAATTGAATTGCCACATAGGAACACGCTACAATATCGGAGGACCACGTTAAACTGCTTTAGTTACGACCAGCTGAAACGATTAATAAAGGGATGGCAAGAAAAGTGTCTCTAGCCAAATACAGTGTCACGCTGACCGCGACTCCAGTAGTGTGTTCACAATCACTCACCGGTAACGACACAAGCCGACTCTTGTCTAGGTCTGGGTAGCCTGACAATAAGGTGTTGTCACATTGCGCGGTAAAAAATGAAAACTTCTTTCCTTATTATGCATGCAATATCAATACCAAGCCCGCTGACCGTAGCTTTCTTCGCGTGAGCTGGCCACAGGATCAGACGTTAATCTGGACGAACATCGCTCAGTCGGGTTAACTACTGGAACAGTCAGGTCAACCAACGGCGCCATGTTAGCACAATTGATGGACTCGAATCATCTTAGCAAAGTGAACGGTGCATTCCGATCAATCAGTGGGGTGAAAGTCATCCAGCGGATAGTAGTCGGGTTGACGTGCCCAAACATCGACCGTGTTTCGCCGTACACAACTGCGCCAACCGTGCAAACATGAACTTGCACATACACACACACACGGGTTCAAATGTAGCCGTATATGGTTATAACAGGGACACCGGAATTTGCCTGTAAAACCCATTCCAGCGTGTCTCAAAATGCTGTGTATGCTACTAAAGTATACTGTCTAATAGAAACTAGTGGGTTACGTGATGGTCTCTTAGATCGCAACATGCCAATGACCCACACCGTCACTTGCTGACAGCAGGCACGTACTTTATGCAACACCGAATGTTTTTGACAAATGACAGTCCGTAATCCACACCTATGAAATTTCTGGTCTGTATCGTATGGCGTTGAGTAAAGTCACTGGTGTGTTTTGAGTGGGCAAATCAAGGCACTGGGTGAAAAAAGCATTCAGTGTTGTCCGGCAACCGGAAGGAGGTGCGAGAAAAAGGATAACTAGATGGAGATATTTTCGACATCTTCCGTAGGTAGTTAAAAAGAAGTCACTAACAACTATTCAAACGCTGTCTAGATTGATCGCTATTCCAGGCCGCACGGCACAGCAATGGAAAGAATCCATGAGATCCAGATATGTACCAGATACACACATTGCTCCCACACCACCGATAAAGTACATAAATCAACGACTGTCAGTGGTTATACGACGTTACGCCGACTTATGTGACAATGGGGTAATGTGGTCTGGACCGAACAGCCTTAGGTTGAACTATGAACACGATGAGATAGTCCAATACAAACAAAGCATAGCATCGGTAGCTGATTAAGACCCCTCGTGACTTTGACTACCGTTCAAGACAATGGTGGATAAACTCACTGTTGGGGTGTTATGTGGATGGACGGGAAGGGTGAATTGGTAATCATTAGAAAACGGGTAAACAATGAGGCCAACGAGAGTAGGTTATTAAACCACCGATTCCCGCGGAAGAAAACTCCGACTGAATTTCGAAGAGACGAAGCGCTTACAGGAGATATAGCCATCTCGGTTACTAGATCTCAGTCAGAATCGGCTAGGTCGCATTGTGAACCAAGAGTGAAACTAAGATATTCGATGGAACATTTTTCATGACTGCTCACATAACAGATTTAGGAGAGATATCCTATGAAACGTGAAACAAAGACTGATCACCGATCATCTACTCTGCACAAGGGAGAAAGTTGGACAAACGCTGACAGCTCACAATTCACAAAAACACCAACAAAATCACAAAACTCATCTCCGCCAATGCTCCAAAACGACCGTCATTCAAGGAAACTAATAAAGAAACACATGACACACTCATTCACATTAAACCCACAAGGTCACGACGCTCGACAGAACACTTCCAACGGCAATTCAACTCGAATCCTGCTCCCACTGTCCACTGAGGACTAGGATCACATAGTCCCATTTGCGTGCACCACGAAGAACACCCGTCCATGTACGGACCACGTGGTAATAGTTCACATACACAAGAGAACAGTCAGAGGATCTTGCAAAAACTATAGGGGAATCACTTTGACTCCGGTCAGTACTACGGTTCTGGCATCCCTTATACTCCGGAAACTCACTTCAGATCGGCAGGCAAACATTAGGGTAGAACAGGCAGAGTTTCGGCCCGGGCGGGGATAGATTATGCACATTTTTACTCTTCGTCAACAATTGCCCTCCTTCTCGACTATAGATGTGCATTTGGTTCAGTAGGCCGGTCTACAGATGTAGATATCTTGACGCTGAATGTTTGAATACGGTCGTGGCTATTTTTAGCATTTAGGTCTACTCCCTTTCTGCAATTTTCTTCTTGGCCAGGATTCGCTTTTTTCCTCACGTTTTTATGGCAGTTAAGCATCAATGAAAATTATGATTTATTGCTGGTTATGATGATGATGATGAGTCCCAGCAGGAAAATGTGCACACAGGCGCATGGGAAATTTCTATCACTCTCATATATAAGCTCGTGTGAGAGTCACGAAGAGCGTAGGCTGTTACCAATGCCAGCGGAACAGTGACCAGGTAGCAAACAACGAAAACAGAGAAATGTCCTAATGAATAAAGTTCAGAGTGCGTGATAGTTTCGAGAAGAGAAAGTAACTGCCTAATTGGAGTCAATGAAATACCCTGTGACTAAGACTTCTGCGCGCGTTTGAAATCACAAGAAACATGGAACTTGTTAAACGATATTTTGAACACTGGTAAGTAGCACAGAGTTTCGGTTTACCTATAACTTGAAAGTCACAACGCATAAAGTGGTCCCTTTAGTATTTTTGAACCTTCACAGTAACGCTTTCTTCTCCAACTTTATAGCATGTCAGCATTGAGGTGAGCAGCGGCCAGAACCACAGTACCTTATGGCCAGGTTCCTAGCTGTTATAATGATAACCACAATAATACTAACTGGCCGAATGCTCTCGAGCTTTCTTTACCTGTAATATATATTATACTCGAACAAATAAGATCAGAGAGTCAACATGGACTTCAGTCTGGCCGATAACAAGCACATGTAGAAGCCTACATGTTACTGGCAACCAGCCGAACACGACTATTCTGGTGATGAGATCGTGTTTTCTGTTAGTTTCTATTTTAAGCAGCAAACGGATGCCGGTTGTTGAGAAAAACTGATAACTAATTTGTGAGGTGTAAATGATATACTACTAACCCGGGAATCGAGAGGCCACTTGAGTACAAAGTTGCTTAATGAAAGCAAAGGGTGTGAGACCATACAATTCATCGTGGCTTGCTTACCACAGAAACGTACTCGGGCATCCATTTGTCTTCACGAGTGGAAGTATGGGAACCACTATTGAGGCACAAAAACAGCTGACATTTTATATTATGTGAATAAAAATAAGTTAAGTCTACAGTTTTCACATCATAAAGTGTTTGTACCCATGCGGCATACAAAGTCACGTGCTGACGGGATACTGTCACACGGTCTTGATAACCTGGGTTTGGACCTGCAACCATGCGACTGGAAAAACAAACCTTATCCTATGCAGCTGAATTATTTACGAGAAGATGATTGTAACTCACGTAGGAATGAAAGATGGGTGAGAGCAAGTTGTGAATCACTTTGATAACTATAAAACATTATGTGTGTGCTAAACCCCATATGATTTTTCGAATCAGAAGCTGCTGAAAGAAAACAGTAACCAAAATGGAGCCGAAATAAAGTGCAAAACACGTTACTAGCAGAGTAACGTGGATTGGAGTGTCCAACATGCTATACCAAATAACATCTTATATTACAAACTGACTACCGGTCATGAAGGATGGAGAACAGATGGGATGAAAAAACTTCTCCCCGCCGACACTGTTCCATCTTGTATGGGATTGTGAAACAAGATTATTGCATTACACTGGATTAGGCTGAACCTGAGCTCGACTGTCACTGTGTTCGCCCCACCCCCGCCCATCACACGGCGAACTCGGAACACGGATCGCAAATGCGGAAAAGAACAAGCACATCGCGTGTTTGCTAACAAGAGTATATAGAATTTGGTGTTATGGTGCGGGGAGGTTGCGCACACCGATCATCCTAATTTGTGACTCAGTACAAGCGAACTAGTACATGAAACATATGTACAGCTTATGCGAGCGAGAGACAGAGGTTTGAAGTGCGAATGTGTGCAAATAGGTAGTTAGTGAAATATTCAAAGTAGTTTGTGGTGGATCTTAGGCTGTTTCGGGAGCAAATGAGCTAGGACCTCATGGGTGCGTGGCCTACCGAGAGACGTAGACCCTAATGAAAGCTCGAAATCACACGGGAACAGATGAGGATCCTAATGGCGTTTCAACCCGCAGTCGTGTGTACAGAGTCTCACGAAATAATGGAATATGAATGGCTGCAATAGCTGTCAGAAGGAAAATGAAATCAGTACCAAACATGACTTTCAACACGTGCTGAAAATACATACAGGGCCACGAGTAAAACACGACAGATGGATCAAGCTCGAGGCCACAATGTCGGAACTCCGCATCTCTACAATTCAATCATATTAGGACAAGCTTAAACTCCAGCTTTCCATCCCTAGTCCAAATAGTAACCAAACTAAATGAACAAAACCCACATCAACAGTCGTATCAGGATAAACCTGTTATGCGAGAAAGGGGTACTACTGTGTGAAGAAAATTTGGCAGATACCGTGACATAATAGACCGACCATACGGGAATGAGTTTCGAGATAGGACGAGTACTATGAGGCACACTATATCAGATGAGAACAGGCTGTACATTTCACTATATGTGGGCGTGAGATGTCAGCGGTAGGTTAGTCTAACACTAACAAGAACCGCAACTTCGATTTGCCGGAAGTCTTAAATATTACAGTTACCACACTTCCGGCAATCAGACGATATACGTTCTCCACATGTGCAGTAGAACGCATGAAAAGATGGACATCAAAATGTACCAAACAATACGTCAAACACTCACGTCAGGAGCCAGATGTTCTGTTATAAGTAATGTGAAACCAGGCATCCTGTCCAGCTTTTGCAAAAAAAAACTTCGGCTGGATGCATCATAATACGCAAATTTATGTGACCCTATGAGTGAGTCGTGGAGAAAATCAGTTATACAGTTTAAGTTGCTCGAACCAAAATAGGAACATACAATCTGATCAAGCTTTGAATTGTGTTATGGCCAAGGCATAGTCATAAGCAAACCCTCATGTGTAAAAATGTAAAGTGTAGTATGAAGAAGAGAGAAGGAGAAATATAAGGTATATAAGTTAAGTTTATACGGTTTGTCCTAACATCTATATAGACTCATCACAACTTATGCTCTTCATGAGCCTCATTGTGAATGACGGACTGAACCGTATTGCTGTGCTGTCTGAGCTATTAAAACAAGAAAATTCCAACCCCTATGTACTTATTGCTACAAACTGATTGCACATGCGTGTGCTGTCTGAGTAGACGAGGGCGACTGTTCACTACACCGAGACGCTACAAGTAGGATAAACAAAGTTTACATGACGCTATTTAGAGCCACCTTCCAGGTGAATACTTAATCGTGGTTAAAATACTTTTTCTTGGTTTTGTTGTGGCATAAGTACGGGTGTTCCAACTGGTTGCACTGACCTCGAGCCACGTCAATCCCACTTCAAGCGAACACGAAAACAGTATACCCTTACGATAAAGTGTTGTGTACACTAAATGAAACACGTAAACGTTTCTTGTTTGAAATAGCCGAGGCGCATGTTAGACCAGATCGCTTATTCCCGTGACTTGATTTACACGTGGATGAACTGCTCAACTGTCCGAGTGGTTTGATCGAAGCTGCGAATACAACCAAATTGCAGAAAACTGCTCCAACATTGCTAATCTTGTTTTGGAAGACCAGGAAACATCGTCAGTACAACTTGTGATCACTGGTTCACTCGTCAAACCAAACTGCCGAAATTTAAACCAAGCAAACTATGTGATGTAATTCACCCCACTCACACAAGCACTGCTACGCTCTAGGCCAGAACACAGGATGCATAACCAAGTTTGTATACCACGGCAATGGCACACCGCACATACTGCTCACAGTATCAACAGAACCACCAACAAGAGCTGAATGACCTTGACAAACAATAATTCGGACCAACAGGATAAGGGTTTTGCGAGTTCAGTATGAGATTCATGCTAAGGCATGTGCGGTCAAGGCACACAACAGTCACATGATCAACTGATGAACGGTAGAACAAACGCTTGTATTCAACAGTCACGATCAGAGTAGAGCATCGGGCATATTGATGTCGTGCTTGTAGCTGCGAATTCAGCAAACCATCTTCCGTTAAGTTGGTATGTAGCACCAACCTAACGGTATCCAAAGAGGTGGTCTAGATTTTGATAAGTGGACATGTCATTGCGTGAGCGCTTCAGGGCTGTTCATCACTGCGCAATGGGCACAGTGCAGCATTAGTGAGTCAACAGTAAGTCAGGAGGGAAAAATTAAACAGTAATGGCGACAATTGCCAATCAAACAGCCACCACCGACTGCTTTTTGTTGTGTAGTCTGAAACAACTCACATGTTACTGAACTTCGGAGGGTAGCATGCGCAATGTAGAACAAAAACGGAAGGCTAAACATTCATATGGCAAAATCAGTGCGGGGGTGGAAAGTTTCATGGATTCAACACTCGAGATTTTCAACAAGTGGGCAATAGATCATTGCTGGTATGAGGTGAATAGCGTGGACTGAACAACAGAGTTATGCACGAGAAGTGCAGAATGAAAAAGACCGTATCCTTGTAGTAGGCGGTGTCTAAGCACTATTCCATAGAGGTAAACAGGAAACAAAATACATTTTTGTGAAACCACAGGTCTTTCTGATTGACCTGCAGAACTGTATAAGGTATCTGGTCACCCGATTTTTGCTATAAGATTGAAAGGAATTATACGGATTGCAAGAACTGGTGAGCAGTAGAAGATTTAGAATTACGCGGATTGAACATTGCTCACAAACGATCGCAGCAAGCGCACTTCCGTAAGCGTTTCGGTCAGCCCCGTTGGAAAACAAGCACCATACTCGGGATTCACTCATGTTAGAAGGAGCAACCAAAATACCGTTCAACAGGTTGATGATTCTTGCGATTTCGACTTAGGGTGAAGTCCCAGTCGTTTAGCCATCGATTATCAAGACAGTTAATGTCTCGTCTGTCAAGCAAGTCGGGCAACCTAAGCCCCACTCACGAGCGAACATGGTCAAGTGTTCACATACGATAATCCAATCTTGCCCAATGTGAGGTCAATGTGAAGCGCAGTGGTCAACACGGTCGTCCCACGAAAGCGTGTTCAGAGCTAGTTAGTTAGGAGGTTTTAAACAGCCTAGCAAGTAGCCTAAGCAATGAAATCGCTTTCCTAGCCGGTGAGGTACGATTATAAGACAGGCTAAACACGACTGAAACGACATTTCCCCAGGTCCTACACCCATTTTATTCGACTGAATGCAGCCAGAACGAAAGGCATGTATGAGCTTACAATCGATGGTGTTGAACAGAAGATGGTTGCTTGCAGACCAGTTGGGTCTGTACCTTCTCCATCGTCCATAGTCACCATCATTATCAGCACTTTAAGCTTCCAACCACATCTGTGAGCATTATGGCTATGAGATACTGTTGGTCCACAGAAATAAACAGCAAGGGACATAGAGTGGGACTTTGTCGTTTACCGTTAGTCTCATGGCACTAGTCTGAGAACACACCGTTGACAATGACAGGTAAAGTGGCGATCGGTGAAGCAATTGGTGGTGGTTGGTGAATAACCTACGCCATACTGACGGAGTGTCATGAAGTGTAGAGTGTTCTACTCGGCTTTAGGAAAACAGAGAAACATTGTTATTTGCCTTCATCAGCCATTTCTGTTCACTTTTCTGAACAGTAAGTAAATTAGCAGTGCACCAAAATGCACTTCGAAGTTAATGTCAGCTGTCAGTCAACAACGCTATGAATAACGGTGTGTGGCGCTTAGCATCTCAAACTCAAACGCCCTCCATGATTTAGAGTAGTTCAAATGTAGACAAAACGGAGACTTACGTGAACAACAAAACTTCTCGCTGTCAAAGTGGAATTCAGTAATTTGTATCGGAAAACCCGGAGAAAGTAGACAATTGTGCAGATGAGTTCCAATACAGCTTACTGCAATAGATAAATCGGTGCTACAATAAAGGGAACGACAGCGTCAGGTTAAAACAAGCGAACATACACTAAGGGGTCAGTCACATTGCAGAATGAGTCGGTGGTCCAACATTCGAAAGTAATACACAGCCCTGATAGAACAGCTATGTGTGAGCCTATGATCGGTTAGTATTCCAAATCGTGTATTGCACCATACTTTCAAATTAAAAGTGAGAAACAAAGCGCTACAACCCACTGGGACTACTCGTTTGGCGTTCAACTAGAAGACAGCCGACCGTCGTTCAGTTACTTGTTTTTCTTTCTCCCATAACGTTTTCACATGCAGGCACACGCGAACGCAATAGAAAACAAGTGAACTATGTTGAGCAGACCAAAGACAGATATATTCGTATAATGGGGCTAAGCTTTGAGAGCGATAGTCAGGAGGACAGTCACACTGCCAGTGCGGATGCGTCCGACTTTTGTGAGCCCAGTTTCCGGAACTGTATGAAAAATAAAAGCGGATGCGTGTTTGTATGAACAGCACGGCCTGACCACTTTAGTTAGCCCAACCGTTACAACATCCACACCAAGCGACAGGTGTAACAGACGAATAATGTACGGTCGACTCCGATTAGTTGTCCCCGTGAATAGAGAACATACCACATCGAAAGGCTTGTGTGGAGAGTGTAAAGTGGACTGTAGGCCAGGAACAGATGTGAATAAGCCACGTGAATTGAAGGTTAAGGGAGATATGCAACATAAATGTGTCCACGAAACGGCCTCAGCACTTTAGCTCAACCCCTTGGTAAAATTGTGAAAAGGACCATGCATGTAGTCTTTTCCGGAAGACGGGAATCCATTCGAACTAATCTGTTTTCTGCCTACGTACATATCCTTACTTCTTCCCTTGGTTCTACAGGTCTATATCACTTCAGACGGACAATCCTGCCTAGCCCAACATAATGCCTACGTTAAACCGTCGCTTTCATAAAACAAGGCACCCGCTGCCACGTGACGCACAAAGTTGCTTGTGGGCTGGGTGTGACCAGGTTGCCTTAAGCCAGCCAACAGCAGTTACAGTAACCAGGATTCTAACTAATGATCGTATGACTGACAGTCGGAGGCTGTTATCACTGAACTACTGCTGGCGTACTTCATCAGCCAAAACTGATCAGTAAGAAGAGCATCTCGGAGTTTGTCTACAGTCCAAATGTATTCACCACAATCAACTTCGATTTTGCATCATCAACACATGTTTTGAGTTTAACACTATAAATACTGATTCGGTGAGCTCGTGATCCACGTAACCAACAGTCGGAAACGTCACTCCGTACCGACTGTAAAATCTGACGAACGTATCGTTGGAAAGAAATATGCAATGGCGTGGCAATCAGCTATGTAACTTCCGACCTATTCCGTAGGTACAATTCTAACTTAGGCCAGTGAAATTTACACCGAACGATGTTCACTCTCACACGACACAGAGTATATGCGGGCTGGAAGCCGTTACGCTGACAAAACTTGCACATCCTCTCGACACAACTGTTCTGTGATCGGTTCATCATCACCTAAGACAGCAATAAAACAGTGGTTTCTACCGATGTTTAACTGGTTGTTTTCAGACCATAACCACTGTTTTTAACCACTTTTCACTATTTCACTCAATACTGTTTACTTTACCGACGAATATGGAATGACAGCACACGCGCACTGCGATCGTTTTGTGCTATGAGCTGGCTGGTGGAAACATACGCCAGGGACAACCTCACAGCCCACCCGTGGACGCGGACAGACAGGCTCCAATAGGTTCTCGAGTCCGACAAGCCAATATGGTTTTGTTACAGTGGAAGCAACTTGACTGGTCCAAGTAGTCAGGCTGTGAGCGTCGAGGTGGAGGTTGAGTCAAAATTTGGCCACGGAACCTTCGTTCACTAAATGGTCGCCAGCCAAAAACGAGGCAAAGCGTTAAGAATTGATGATCACGGGCAAAAATCTACCAGGAGGTTACATTACAAAATGAATCTTATAAATAAGAGTAAGGGAAATGATTGAGGTTCAAACTAATAACCCCGTGATCAGTAGGTAACGTCTACCACTACGATATCCCCAACGATGAGACTTGGTACGGCAATATTTCGGCCTAACAACACAAATATCGATGCAAAAAATTACTCCACCTGTACAACTAACTGTTAATCCAAATTCTTGGACAAGTTATAATTTATCTGCGGTTCTCCAAAACGCGCTGACGAATCGGCACATTGCTGATGCGGACAGCCAACATGATGCTGGAACGGGAATCAACCATATTCATTTGAGCCAGCTCGGACGAAGCAGGGATGTAATGCGTTGTGGATTTCTCACTACTACATTTTGCATAGAGTATGGACTAACACAAGACTGAAGTGTTTTTCAAATATGCCATCCCGTCGTAGTAAATGGTGTGTCTACATCAGTGGAACTGTCCACTCCTAAATATGCACTTCAGTATTGTTTGCTTGTGATTTTACTTCATATATATGCGTTAATCGCGGGAAAAAAAACACAATCTCCACCATGATATACATGAATACCGTGTGATGCGTGTATGTAGTTACGGATAGGCAAGATGGTGTCTAATTATCCAAGTTAGAAAAAGTTTGATTTTTTAAAAAAAACAAGCGCAGGTTTAATGGATGGAAATCGGTGTCAACTTGTAGAACATTAAAAAGAGTACAACGATGCTGGGCTGAAGTACGTTGCGTCGAACAGTATACAAACTGAAGATAGCAGCAGAAACAGCTCCAATCAGTGAGCGCACACAAATATTTGCACCAACACAGATGGGGCCGGAATATTTTGTGCCAAAACGGGTGCGACGATAGTGCTGGTTGTGTTGAATCGTAACTTTTTGGTCATTGATGAACAAGGAATTACCAGATTAATCAATTTCACCCTTCGAACTGGACGCGGTTCGAACCCAGGATTATAAACCTGCAAGCTTAGAGGGGCCCCTCCTATTGCATTTTTACGTTACTCCAATGAACGCAAGTATCCGGCTGCTTGTGGCAGTCAAACCCAAAACTGGTCTGGCCATTAGGAACCGATCTTCCAACAAAATCGGTTGAAAGTTCACATTTTAACACCACGGGTGAATCCACCCAAAATACAATTCATTGATGCAGGACGAGTAATGTGCTGCATCACCTATGTTCGATTATTAGACTGGAAAGATGCGAATGCTATTTGCACTGAGCGTACCAACCTCGGGTGAACTCGCGCGTGTATCGGTATGTATCGAAATACCGGAACAGGTGAACGAACAGAAAAACTCCACAATCTGATACAAAATACCGCTGGCGGTTCGTACAAGTGAAAAAGAGAACTGTTGCGAGATGGCAAAGCTCATAGACACTTGTTGAAACAAATGCACATCGGTTCGTCTGTTATTAAAAACGAACCGCGCATGCGTGCTCTCCCGTGAAATTTTAAGACAGTAGGAAACCGCCTTCAGAAACGAAGCAAAAGACAGTTGACGAACCATAGAGGGATCAGACTCATCTCAATCACCTCAATGGTTCCTTTTGACGTGATACTGTGTGAACGTATTAAACAACTAAAAGGTTACACGAGGTTAAGGGAGATGTTGAATTGCTGGTACTCACCGTGCAGCAAACTCTTAACACCGACACCCAGTTAAGCAACAATCGGTTGACAATTTTATACCTCGAAAACGCTTGAAACGACTACTGCAAACAAATCACTAAGCTAGATCACTGGAAACCCTCCAATAGCAAATTTATAACGCCGCTAAATCTGAATCATAGGTCTTGGAGTAGAGTCAGTTTGTCTCTGATGTCACTGATTAAGGTTTAGAAACTTGGGAGTGTTCTGTTGACAATAAGTTCGCTGTAGGGACAAACCGGAAGCTTGAATTAAAGAAGTCCCTGAAAAAAATGTGAATTGGCCGGTAGGAGATAGTCTGTAAGCACGATGAACAAGCAAGAGCAGTCGTCTTGGGCTGAAGAGGTCGACTGTTAATCGCAGAAATAAAGACCGGAATCTCGGTTAACCCAGTTCTCTGTTTTCCATATTTGGGTAGCCTGACAGCCTTAAGCGTGACCAAATTGTCTGCAAGTTGGTAAACAGTCTGCAGTAAAAAAGCTAAAACTGAAGTTTAATCCGAACACAGATCAACTAGAATATCATTCGTATGTCCCAGTTTTGATTCCCTTATGATGAATGAGAATTCAGAGGGCACATCAGGAGTAATTTGTAAGGCTTATCGCAGTGCGTTCTCCGCTCACCCAGAGAGAATATGGTAATGCAACTTCATCGAATTAATCCACACACCACAAATCAGACATGTTTTGTTAGGTAAACGATCAGGTTGGTTGACATTAAATGCTGTTTTCAAAGGAATATGCGATTCTTTAAATTTTTACCATAGACAATCTGTCTGGAACTGTGGACTGATTCCAATACCCCGAGAGCAAAATTTCGACAGCTTTCAATGTTACCAAAAAGATATTTGCAAAAATGAAACTTGGCTTGCCCTTGATGAATACGAAAGCGACCCCTACATTCGTACCGCATCAACGACCACTATGAATCGGGCGAGGTATGGTTTAATGCGTTAATGAGTGGTTTAATCGAAGCATCACAGAAACACAAAAACACTACTAGTCGTTGAACGGTTCAGACGTGACCGGTCGACTTTTAGACACTAGGATTAACGCACACAATCAGTGGTGACGAAATATGTAAGAATGTCCATACCGTCGGAGTCTGGGAATCCAAAAAATGGGACTTCTTCGTATCGTTTGACTAGCGTGTACACAACGCAACAGACGGTGGAAAGTGAACATCTACAAATGCGAAGCATGTCCAAACTCAGGACACTGTCTGAGAAACTTAAAAGCAAAGGTTCAAACCATGATCGTTTTGCACACGCCTTCTGAACTAAACGCGCCATAGCGTGCAACTTAGCCATAGGACTACTCTGAACCCAGTTCATCTAGTTTGTTGCTGTCACTCTCGCGGCCTCCAGTCCCATGAAAGTACGAACTGGAAGTATAAAACAAACAGACCACATGATTTTGAAATCTAGCTTGATCTAGCGATATACATTTCACATAGTAAACAGTAGACCATAACGAAGTCAATTGAGATGAGAGAAACGAACGTGAAAGGGTCCTTAATACCGCAGCACGCCGACAGATCAGGAGGTTGAATGTGGATGGAGAATGCCCTGGAACTTGAGAATAAACCAGCTGTTGAAATAGTTGAACAAGATTTCGAAATGTAGCAAATTAAATACTATTGGCTAAGGGAATGTGGCCTAAGATTTCACGTGAATAGCCTGCAGTCTATTGACTACGTAACGCCAAGTGAGGCCCCGATGTCTACACCAGTGCATTAAGTTAGCTGTTCGTGGTGCGTAAGAAAACTGCATCCAGAGGATGCGAGAAATGAGTAAGATGGAAAGGAAACTCATGGTTGACAGAGATATTAGGATTTTCGGGCCGTCGACGATGATCCAGCTAGCCACTCGTTGGAATAGGTAACGTTCCACCTCTTACAACATGGCGATAAACAGGGTCACACGTGAGTCTAATAGTTGAGAGATGATACGGAAGGAGAATATGATTAATCATGTGCCAAGGATAATCAGTGTGAACGTAAAACTGGTTTATTGATTTGTCTGTGCCACGTGTCTAAATTCGATAACGCATGCATACCAAGTAGCATGCAAGTCCATGAAAGTTGCACTCACTAAATAAGCTGACTAGATGAGAAAGACTCATGAATTTCAGAAAACATTTTCACTCAATTTGAATGATAGAATATCCATAAAACTATTCCAGAGTGTTATCGGTAAGAATGAACGATAAGCTACACGGGGCACAGGATGGAGAGCAAGACAAACACCAGAAAAACAACGTTTCAACCAGTGATGAGAAAGTGGTTGACAGGATAAGAAAATGAAAGGTTAAGATACCCGGAAGTGTATGCTGTCAGTGAGCCCTCTAGTTAGAAACAAACACATCATTTGTACAGAAGTACTTTGGGGGAAGCCAACCGTTGTACAGAATAACGTTGTTCACAAACTGAAGTACCTAGCCTGCAGCAAATAGTCTAACCGAGTTCTACCAGGGTCTATCGACCGGAGAGACTGCAGTTTAAAGCTGTACGCGCACTACAGTGTTAGACAAATACAAATTCATGATTTTCATTTCACTCCCTTGCTTACACAGTTATTTCGGACCTTTGCGTAAACAGGTATGTATATACGTGTATATATATGCAAAGTTATCCAGGTAAGCCAGGTTGTAACATTGAGTTTAGATGTTGGAAACAGTTGGCACTGACCAGGACAATCAGGAGAAATATGATCCGGACGAGTACGTCGGTCGCCTCGGATCAGCAGGTAAGTCAAGAGACAACGAGTATGTTAGGGTCAAATAGGTTAGATCCGTTATACCCATTTTTCTAATTCACAATAACCAACGACTGCCATCGTTTGGAACTCGCCCGCTCCCATTTTCAGAAACGTGGACTTCTGTGGCCCACTACTTTTCCATTACTTCAGCGTTGTTGGTGTACTCTGTGGTGAAGGTTTTGCCTGTTTTCTTCTAGTCCAATCTTGCATTTTGACCTTACCCCGTATCCTTTCTAGAGCGCACTAACACGTACTGCTATGACAGATTGCTTTTTGCGTGATACTTTCAATATTTTTCTTCCCAGTGTAGAGCTTACCATTGCAGTCCCTCTCTGTTTATTTCTCGAGGGATAAGGGTTTCCTTTTCGTGTTAACCAATCAATTGGCTAACAAGCAATGGTCAGCTGGACACAAAGGTCTCAGTCACACACCTCCTGGTCTTAATCCTTCGGGTTTACACTGGATATGGTTCAGCGTAAGCCACTTGTGGTGATAGTTAAGCACAGACGTCCTTTGGCTTCGGTCACTGCGACAGGTTAATCCGGATCGGATGTCGCTAACCATATATACAAAGGCCTGGCATATATATATATGTTTAAAATAACTATGGAGGCAAAAAAATGAAGTGAACCTCACAAAGTGGGCCATCATTTCAAGTTTAGCCTTACTAACACCTTGTCGACGGCCAATAAAACCACTGATCACTCATAAACTGTCCCTCCCATATCTGTAGCCCGCTTGGCCAAGTATGTTCCACAGTCCTTGTTCGATTGCAGACAGATCCTGCCCGCGACACCAATTTGTGATACTCAGAATTAGGAACTTCGAATAGCCCTAGGAATCGTACTTGAATTGAAACCTCCCACGCAAGTAATAAGAAGACCTGGTACTGGTGGCAGTAAGCAATTGTTATTCATGAATTGAGACGCCGAATTTATGGATGTACAACAGCACTAAAGAAATCACAACCTGTCATTGGCTGATCTTATTAGCACATGCAACATCATAAAGTGTATGTTAATTGGTAGAATACGGAACAGATGAATTGGCGAATAATGGCAGGCACAACACTGAGACCGTTCGTCCAATCCTGATGTTGTATATTTAACGCGATGTTTGGATTGGCCGTTTGTCAGATCTTCTTTTGTGTCGGGGTTTGGATAATCGGTTAATCGAGATTTCCACCAGTTTCAGTTTACGGAAGTCATCATGGTACTTGGAGCCTGTGAGATCACTGAAAAGTTGCTTGAGCTCCACGGGAACAAGTCCGTTCCCGCTGCATTTCCGGAGTCTTTCTGGAACAAAACCGTGCGCAGCAATTCGAGAGAGGCGTCGAAACATCGGCCAAGTGCTCATTTGGACCACACCACTACTGTGACCTGAGCAGTTTGACCACGTGCGCCGTTTGGCAGACGTTTCGTTAGTGGACAATATGAAAATCCCAGTTATCAGTACTTATACATTACGCACCGTTAAAACTGTCACCAACAGTCCCTGACCGCTCAAATGGTGAAAA
Organism: Paragonimus westermani; assembly: GCA_008508345.1. Classification (NCBI taxonomy): domain Eukaryota; kingdom Metazoa; phylum Platyhelminthes; class Trematoda; order Plagiorchiida; family Troglotrematidae; genus Paragonimus; species Paragonimus westermani. Next base: position 156,617 of record QNGE01000729.1, on the reverse strand, counting down.
ATCCTGCTGATTAACTCCTGCAAAATGTTCTCCTGCTATATGTATGTCACTTCTCTGGTGTCGAGCCGACCGTGTTGAGCGCATCCCAGCGATTGTCGTTTACTAGTTAGAGTCATGTCAACAAGACTACAAAAATTTCTAGAAACAACAGAATTGCCTAACAGCATACGTGACCATATGAGGAGACGGATTGTGAGGTTGTGAAGCCATACGAGAGAATTTCCATTTCAAGTAGAATAGTCTGTGTTTTGTTTGGCGTTCACGCACTCGTAAAGATAAATGCGATTGAACTACACATGTTCCATGCAGCCTGCGGAAAAAACTCAAGGCGAATTTGAATGGAAAAAATCTTACCGGACACCGAGTCAGTCAACGTGGGCCAAAATGTGGCTAAATACCACGACCGTGCACATGTGGACGTTTGTAAGTACATGGATTTAGATGAATTCGGTTAGCTAAGGGAGCTAAGGCGTAATAGCCATGGCTATTGATGAGTATTTTCCAGTCACGCAATCTTGTCAGCAGCCAGCAAAACACGCACACAGGTGCGGGGATATGGGAACAGAGTCTGACAGGGATGTTGAAAACTTTGGACAGCAAACACTATTTAAGCAGTAGTAGAGATGGCAGATAATCAGTAGTATGGAAAAGATAGCAAACTCAAATTGATCAAAACAGATGAGTTTAGGCGAACAGATCGATGTATCAGACCTGAAGCTGACATATCCGTATGAGACTACATACAGCGGAGGCGAACGACTATGTAGGAGCACACTAACACTGAAGCTAAAAACAATACACCGGCGCCGTAATTACACGAGGCATCAAGCACTTTTGTTGATGGCCGCATTTGTAATATTCGAAAAAGGATTGGGCGATTGACTACGTATGGATTCAGCTCATAGGCTGTCACAGTCAGAAGGATAAGTTATTCATTGAGCTTGCCAAAAGTTTTACCGATCGGTAGTTCATACTATTACCGGAATATTCTCAGTTGCGATTTGAGTGGTAAATCATCCTGTTTTACCCTCAAGTGAGGTTCAGTGTAATTGGGGATAGATTAGTCATGAATTCCGAAAAATTTGCTTGCCACCAGGTTGACAAATAGCAAACGAACAACCACCTACACATGAAGACGAGTGAATAAGGTGGAAACCAGTGGAAAAAGAGAAAACGAATGAACTTACGTCAGGAAGTCAATGCACATCGACTGAATGTGGTCGCAATCATCATGTGCTTGATCAGCAATGCCTATTGCCGTTGAGTACAAAGATTCACGGTAAAATGCAACGTAACAGATCCGCTTCCGAAGATTAGGACAACTTCAAACTCCGCGTTTAGAAGTCTCTTTGAGTACATACAAGGTAGGCAAGGTGTAGGCATCCTGATGTTGAATGTTTGAATATGGACGTAGCTATTTTTAGTAGTTAAGTCCCTACCTGTCCCCATCCTTTTTTTCTCTTCCTGTGCAGAGTTTGGTTTTCTTCTTCATGAATGTGTAGTAATTAAGCATCAGTGTGAACCACTGATGTATTGCTGTCTATGATGATGAGGAGGAGGATTAGGAGTGGCAAGGATAAACAAAACTCATCGCCATTTCTGTAACGCCAGTGTTTCACAATTAGAGTAGTGAACTGGTTCAAATGGCGGTTGAGTGCCCATGAACGCACCCCATACTCCCACATGATTGTTGCCGCCTCCACCATAAAACAGTCAAATTGGTTTAGATGTGATAACCAGATAGGTTGGTCCATTGCCCCACCATTGTAGACGACCACTGTGCACAGCGTTACCGGTTACCAATCTCAAGAATTAGGTGAAACTCGATTCCCCTCAATAAAAAAAATTCACGAAGTTTGAGGCGAACGGAGTATTATGAAAATATCTTAGTAGGAATACGTGACAACTGATGAGAAGAAATTTGGTCTGGGTGAACTTAATGCACAGCAATGGTGTTGGGAAGATGTTCTGGAGGAGAGGACGTGTCCGGATAAGGAACCCAACGGTATGCGATCACCGATGTCTTAGGACCCGTACACAGTTACGGATGTGAGCAAAACGACCGTACCGAAGGATAAGTAAGAATTTCCGAGTTACATCCCGGAGGGAAAGACTGGAGCATAATTGCATAGCAAGCATATAAAGGTGACACGATATGCAGCCAAACGAATGAGATGTAGACAAAAGCGATGCAACCTAAACCCAATAAAATTTGACTTCTTGACCAACGGCACGCAAAAGCGATGTACGAAGGTTCTTAGGAGGAGTGGAAAAGACAGTTTGTTCTGGGTGTTACAGGTTTCCAATGATAAAATTGAAATATGTACATTTATGAAAAAAAGTGCTCATGTAACTTTGTCCAGACGTGTAATTAAAGTAGGTCGGCTGTTCGCGCTGATGTCTAACTAACATATAACCACCAAGAAGAAAAGAGGGGAGGGGACTTGACTACTATGGAAAACCGTGTTAATAATCGAAATAATCAACATTAAGATATTCACATCATGAAAACAAACAAGCCTACAGGATCTGTTACAATTTTACGCTGTTGTTGACAAAAACTCGACCGAAAACGCCGGTTTTCCTGAGAAAACTGAGTAGGGCTAATCAATCAAAAGCGGATAGACTGTGCATACCAGTTAATGTGGAGAGAGCAACTGAAAGCAATTATTACCGGAACTGGCGAGCTAGCTAAACTTCAGCGACGTACTGGTCTGCCAACTGTCTACCCGTACGAATATGTCAACGTTATACCGACATTGCATTATGAACCAGATTGACAGCAGCTGACCATTTTTTCATTCAACAAGAAAATCTTGAGCGAAAGCGTAAGGTTCGTAGTTCAATGGGGCTAACGGCTATATTTCAATGGCGTTGTTATTATGGTTTTAAATGCACAATGGTTCACAGTAAGGCGAGTGGCAGTTTACTTTCGCGAAATTTTTCGCGACCACGAAGAATAAAATCACCCAAACTCCACTAAAGAAAATACAATTCGGAAGACTGTATGTTATCTAATGTATTTGATGGAAACCAGCGGCATTGAATCATATGGAGCGCGTTTGTACTACCTAACGACTACGTCACCACAAAGACGTAGCGAGTAGGGATTTCCAAGCAGGCGTAACACAAGGGGCTTGTTACTTGGAAACAAGTCGAAAGTTAAACGATAAGCTTCATCAACACTCCCTTTAAAAAGAGTTACTGGAGAACACAATTCGCGATGTACGAGGATCTCAAATTTCAAGTGTTACTACAAATGGCTAAGCGTGCTTGCAAAAGAAACAAGCCTGGCACCAAAAGAGCTGAATGAAAATTTGCATGTAATGATGTTTCATCCCAGTAACAGGAAGCGATATAACCGGCCAAATCGGTCAAGATAAACAACATTAGCTAGACTTTTTGGTGCTCAGTGGACGGTATTTACAAGCGACATACCCTTCGGATCAAGTAGATGTGCACGGCGCCCAACCATGCGGACCTCGGCGGGCAATACAGCGTCCTTGACAAAGATACCCTCATCAGCGGAATGTTGCCGAGAAGCGAATGGGGTTGGTTCAAGGTTTGTCCGGAAGCGAAGTGTGATAAACCGTGGGTTGATTTTAATTTATGGTACACCACAGCATTCATTACTGTCGTTGTTGTAAACGTTCATTTCTACTAAAACGCTATCTGCAGACTTCCCTCAGAGATAAAATGGTAGAACAACCTAAATTTTGCAAACATCTTCCAGGTTAATAGGCATTTTTCGTAAATCATCACAAATTTAATCAGTGAAACAGTCTTAAGAGAAACCGAACCACATACAATTAAAAAACAGCCACGGTAAGATCATCCAGCCATACTGTATGCCGTAGGTCAGTAATAGGGTAGTAAGACGTGCTCCTGAAAAACTTAGTTTCAACATGTTGGCATATCAATGTAGCACCTCTGAAGAGCGACCGTGGTACGTTCGAACGCTGATTCTACCAAGCTAATTCCAAAGTAACAGCCAACTTGGTCATCGAACTGTACAACTTGGTAAGCTTATAAGCCCAACCAACCAAGTACAGAAAGACGGTCATGAATCCCGTAGGTTGGATGCCTTGTCAACAGCAACACTGAAAAATGCGCGGTGTGATAGACGCTTCAACAGTATACAGAGTTCCCCTAGAGCAGACTGTGTACGTTTATTACCGTTTATCTGTCGCAACCTTGGAGACTTACCCACTATGAGTCGATAGACTGCCGCGTTATTCAAGTAATCAGACCACATGACGTAGGCCAACTGGCGGAGAAAACCGTGGTCGCACATAAATATCTTCCACACGAATGTGTCAGGTCCCCGAATTGTAGAGCAAATCTGAGCGTGCATACGTTTGAAACAAGCACTTTAATAGATAGTAAGACGTCGCTACGAAGTCACGCATGAAGAAAAAAACACACGCACTACGTGCTTTCGCGGTCCTCATAGACACCTCGTCATCAAAATTACAAGTTGGTGAGACGACACCACCTGGGTGGGTGGAACGATCTACAGTCACCAGCGAACTTCCTGCAAACAAAAAGGTAAGGTCAAGGTCAACCCGATAGTGTGGCAACAATTTACACTTTAAAAGTGCAGTTTTTGCTGGGCAGACCAGCAAAATCATTCGACCGGTTCGACATTATCTGCATATCTTCTGCAACAGAACTAATCAAAGTAGCGTCGACCGCATATACAATATGAGTTTGCCCACCAATTAGCAGAAGCTCTCTACTCTAAGAACATTGGAACAGCCCGGTTCTCCTGTCAAAATATTAATTACAATACGACTTCGAAAAAGGGAGACTGGATCGCACATACCCTTCGAACGGCAGTTGGAGCGAAGAATGATAAAAAAATAACACAAATGTGAACTCCACACTCAGAGTGGTTACACAAAGACTATCAAATTGACATCTTCCACTCAAACTCCCGTATAGCGAGAGTAGCCCAAGAGAACGGATCTGGCTGGTGAATCAGAAACATCTATGGATCAAAACATACCATAACCAGTGGAGGATGTAGGAAGTACCGATGCTCCCAAGTAATAAGATCGATACACCTGAGACCTCATCGGAAACATGCCTGTTCTTCCCTTGGCTGGTTCACGTTGTTTCGGAAGCCCAGAGAGTACGCCGAAACAATTTGGCGATTTGTCCATAGAAATTAGCGGACAAACAGTGCGCCAAGATACATAAACTGTGCTGGTTGGACCAAAAAACGGTAGCATAAAATGATACAAAGGTAAACCAAGAACACTTTAAAGCACTTCAAAGGCTGAAGACATTTCTCATAGGGTCCACAGACAGCACAGCTCCTCCTGTCCAGAATTCGACTGTTCTCATTTGCGAAGCGAACAAAATGCTACTGAGTATCAAGGTCTTCAGCCCACAATAAGCATATTCAGTGAAGTGACTTTATCCATTTTACTTCGACCATAGAGTTTGCTTGGCATATGTTGCACAGTACGTGTAGAGCTCCTGACCTATTTCGTTGCGTCGATTTGGTCGTCAGGCTTGTGTACTGCACCGATCCGGAGGACCAGGTTGACTAGAACTTCGGTCCTTCCAGGTTCAACCTTGTCAGACGGACCACAAGGGAGGAGTGAGATGAAAGGCAACTGCACACATAGGGCTGTGTAGGAGTGTCCAGGTGGTGAGCTGATTCTATGAGCATACAGCAGAAATAATTTTACTGTTGCAGCCCTGTTGTCTTCCGAATCAGTGAGAAGGAAGTTAGAAAAGGTACCTTAAAACAAAGAACACTCCGATCGTCCAGCGGTTGACCGCGACAACCGGCGTATTATCTAATACGATCGAAGAACATACGGTATTGCCCAAAAGCCCGTTGGATCTTCGAGTACATCGACTGTGTGCAGCAGTGCTCAGAATCATACACTAGTGATTTATTCACAACGCTCTTGGTCTAGGCAAGCGCCTCAGTGGGTGGGGTCTTCCAAGAAAACCCTGTATCCTGTTGTCTCGCGAACCAGTCTATTGAGTCAAAGCCTCGGGGTAGGGTGCCTCTAATAAACCCCTCCCGTATCAAAAACGACCGAGAAGTATCAAATGTTATCATTCTCCCGGCAATGACATTATTCAAATACTATGACTTTCTCCCTTTGTTATATCCTCCACCAGGTTTTCTGCCTCTGTGTCCTCGAGTGATAACTGTTTTCTAAAGCCGACAATGTCCAGATTCTCCAGCAAGTCCGTCAGCAAGCTGTTCTGAGAAAGCGCCTCCTCAAGCCTGGAGTCTGAGGTGTGCTGTGTGTCAGAGACGCCAGTCTGCGATTCTAGTACCGTTACTCACCTCTAGGACACTCGATCCAAATGCTTCTCCCAGGGTCTTTGGTGCCACCGAAGCTGAATCTCATCAAGCCGGGGTGGGCATCGCACTGAGTCCCAGGGGAGATAAATGTTTGCCCGATCGCATCCCAATGAACAGCTGCTTATGCGCCTTCAGACTCAGTACATCGTTGAAGGCTTTTCAACACAAATCAGCACTCTACATTCATTACATCGGCGTGCGCTCCAATGAACAGCTGTAGAGATGCTACCAGAGATGTGTTCTACGACGTCCTTGTTGACCTTCTGAAGCAAATCAAACACCATGACATCATCATACTAACAAGTGGTTTTAATTTTCAACTTTGAGGAGAAACGGTTCAGAGGTATACTTGGTGTCTGGGCACAACGTGCTGACAGTGAAAAAAAGCTGCAAAGGTGCGTACACCATGGTCTCTATATTTCGAGCACCGCACCTCCAATTTATTGGACTGTCGCAAATTTTGGAGCAACCGTCTTGACTCGGATCATGCTGGTGTGCGTGCCCCCTTCGTTGTCACTTGCTCAGAGGGCAAACACTGGTAAATGCAAGATAAATAACTGGCATTCCAGTGAGGAGAATGTAAGGAACGCTTGCGAGAAAGCATCAGTGAACAAGTTACCCAGTTCGAGTCAGATGCGAGAACCCGACGAACATTACGAACAATCGTAACAGCTACGAAAGCGTGATGTAAAGAGATGCGTTTCGAAGAAACAACGCACCTGTAGTAGAACTGGATTTCTACCACATCGATATACCTTATGCACAAACGTTGCCCGATTCTAAGTGGCTCTAAATATGACGATGACGGTCGAGAACTTAAAAGCAAGTCGACCCGAAACTTCTGCGGCATTTAGTAAAACAGCCGGGAGAGGTGGAAAGAGCCAATTATCTGGGAATAGCACAAAGCTATTTTCCTTGATCCGTGGTTGTACTGACCGTCATGTCAATGTGAACGATGCCAGTGAAAAAGATGGTTCACTTATCATTAGCCAATCACGCCGACTTGACAAGTGTGCTCAGCACTCCGAGAAATAGTTCAGCTGGTTTCAAACAGACCCTCTGTCACAACGAGACTGGATCTTAACGCGATGAACTCGATGAACGACTGGGCTAGACCACGATGTGAATTTTACTCCTATCAGGTAAATAAAGCAGTTCATCTATCCCAATAAGTGGAGAATATTCCGCTTTTAACATACCACACTTTCAGCTAACGAGGGATGTGTGTCAAACAGACGTGAAAAACGCATGAACAGAGCAGTAAGCAGCCCAAGTGAATGAATAGATAACATGAAACAGTTAGGTCCCTTCAAAGATTTGAGCACAGCAGTAAGAAGACACTGGCATTGCTTCTTCAGTACCAAATAACAACAGCCAGGAACATATACATGAAAATAGTGAGGTAGAGGGTGTGAAGAAATAAAATAGCAAATGAGGTGGAGAACAACAGGACAGAAGTATTACATCCATAATCGTTTGTGTACACACACTGCTGGCTTCAGACGTCTAATCGCGACCGCCTCAGCAAAACGCAGGAAACGCGGACTAACGTGGCGCATTGTAATCCTGAACGTTGATTCGGTATTAATCCGGTGACCAGTGGCCAACATGAGCCTGGTGATAGATGAGGCCGGAAGTTTGCGTGATCCCGGGACGAAGATGGTAGACTGCACAGTCACATCCTGAACCCATTTCGGCAGATGTTCCTTCATCATAGAGTTTAAGCACCTATTGGTTCTGCCGATGTAACTTCCGTCATAGTTACACATAAATTGTTAAATAGAGCGTTAGCGCCAATAGGTTGCCCTCCCATCACTGAAGGTAACGGTAGCTTACGAGTTCGGTCAACGACTAAAGTTTCAGCCGCATTGTATGGTCACTAATGGATGGAATGTGGTTCGAAGTGAAGAACTGTCACCGTTGAATGGTAGTTCAATGTAGACTTTCTTCTTCCCAACCGCGGAAATCTTGTCTACTGCTATAGGTTGCTGGTTGTGTCTACCGATAAATCTCAGCAGATACTGATCATCAACCCCCCATCCTACTTGTGCCATATAGATGTTCCTGGTTATTATTACTTGGTACTGAAGAGGCAATATGAAATTCTAGCATCTACCAGTGTCCGTCTTCTTACTGCAAGAATAGAAATACTCATATTTATACCAGGCTGGAGATACAAAAATACGCCTAGAAAAAACCTCGAACTAGGAGGACCAATTACGTCAGCATACTTGCACCATATTTGGTAGGGAAAAAACGTGATGTGACAACTGCGGCGAAACCCACACTTGACGTGCTCGTTTGTTAAGGCGATGTCCATTACAACACTTCCCAGGAAAGCCATCCAAAGTGGTTGAAACAGTGAGTTGTACGGCTTTTTTAGGGACCTCTTTTTAATCCACCACCTGTGTCATATAGAACTTGGGAAATTTAAAATCAACAAGATGTCTGTGGGAAATCCAGCGTCAAAGTGATAGGGGCTTTACAGATACCAAACAGTGAAAAATTCATCGAGTACCGAACTCGAAAAACGAGTAGACAGTGCGCATAGTACGGCAGTACACATGTGGTACTGAAGCGAAGGATCAAGTGATGCGAAGTGGAGAAAGACAGCCTAGAAAACACACATGAAATGATAACCTTCTAGTGAGAGAAGTATCAACCCAAAAGGAACACGTCATATCACTAGCAATATTCAATACTGCACGGAAATAGTGACGTTCAACTACGAGTAAACTAACCGAGTAGAACAACAGTAGTTAGTCGACAGCAAAGTTGAAACGGTTCTGGCTTTAGAATTAATCAAAAAAGTGCAGGCCTAAGACACACTGTGGGATAAACGGCACCATAAGGATTCCTGTATCCATAAGCCTACCACCTGTTTGAGAAGATAGAGCACGCAAGTACTGCCTCTGAGTCAAAAATAAAGCTGGTGAGAAGGGAAGAAACGAATGAGTAGGAAAAACAACCTGGATATGCGCATACGTGTGGATTTGTGGACGGATAACTATGCAACAACCAAAAGCTTCAGACCAGCGCGACCGCCGCAGGTTCTTACGTTAGAAAACTACTTCAAGACCATATAAGACGAAATCAGGCCTATTGCGTACAATTTTTGGAAGATGTAAGCTAATCACCGTACGCCAGGAATAAAGAATATGATAAATGATATAAAACCAGAGTTAGGACCCACGTTACTATTCTGAGACGTCAGAGATGGAGGGATTTGAAGAGTGCTAAGCGTTCAGTTCTCACACCGTAAAGCATAGGTCGTCGTGTGATTAGCGAAGCCATAGGTAGAATGGAGACAGTAGGGTTGTCCGTACGTGTCCTATAAAGTTACAGGACACCGACGAGACTCGAATCCACTGCAAGTCGGAAGGTGAAATTGCATTTTATGTACGGACACCGAACTGAATTTTATCATGGCCGTCTCAGAAGCACATGGGCTAAGTGCAACCACATCGTCAAAAATCAGACAAGGACAGAAAGTGGAGCTTGATACCGAAAGTACAAAATGAATATTCATCACCTGTCACATTAGGCTGACGCGAAATTCACTAGAGGAGAAGCTTAATAAAGTGTTGTCCAAACAGCGTCTACATTTGAGAAGTGGTACAATTCGTAGCTCGGGTTGACAGTCTGGGTACTCGGTTAATCGCCCAGCTTGGTATTTACATTGTAAACAGTTCACTATTCGAGGAAAAACAATCAGTGTATCGAAATTAGAACGCAGGAGTTGAGCAACGTTTGCACTGTTCGCGAAGAATTACACTTTCTCACTTCAACGTGACGTTTTCTAAATTTCTCATGGTCAGCACTTCATTCACGCTGTCCTACATAAAAACGCGTACTGCTGATGTGCACGGTTGGACGTTTCCCTGAGTTATACAAAGAGGACATATGATTAAAATGAAATAAGCTTCGGACGCGTCCACAGAATTCTGTGTTCACACTCAGCCTTGTCCTCTTGAAACAGTCCATCTTCGAGACGCTTCGTAGCTGATAGTCCGAGGGATCATATACTACCAATGGTCAGAGAAGGTAGACAGACGTTCGAAAAGTTGTGAACTCAATTTTTCCCGACAGCATGGACAACTAAGAACACCGCCCTGAACAGCGAAAATCAAACAACTCACCTCGTCAAAACTCTGAAAAATTATGTATTCTTGACTAAGTCATGCTTACAATAGTTTAATTCACTGTTTACCGCACCATGCACTATTTCTTCCGGCAGCTAGTTCATGCACAAAATACTCGGTAGTTTGGTTTGGCAAAGAGAAATGACGGCAGCCGCAGCTAATTTAGGAAGTTTAAGTCATGTACATTTCAGCTAGAGTGCCTGGCGAGTCACCTAGCCTATCTGGCTAAAAACATTCATAGACATTGCGGCTAATCAGATTCCGTGAAACGAAGGCTACCGCCGTTTGGTCAAGTTGTCTGATAAATAAAGAAAATTAACGCTTTGGGGTGAAAGAAAACTGGGAAGTGAACATTTTGGTCAACTACTCAAAACTGTAGTTTGTTTTTTTGAACAAGGGTATTTTGAGGTTTGTTGACTCAGATGAGAGAGGTGTCTCAAGAGAGACTTCTTTTCATTTCATCTTCTTCGTACAAAGTGCGTTTATGCTGTATATTAATGTATTATTGCTGCTGATCACAATGACAGTCACTCCAAGTAGACATAATTGGAATTTTACTGGCAACTACAACCATTTTTCCATCCACCTAGCGTATTCCGTAAGTATGCGATGCACCTGCAAACACTAACCGGTGTGGCTGATAATTACACGTTGTCCTCAGTATCCAGTCCAACCGTCTAAATGTAAACAGTTGATAAGAGTGAGCGACCAAATCCACTTGACCTTTGCCAACAAGTTGTTCCTAACATAATTGCTCCAGAATTACTGATGCCAACAGATACATACTACTGAGCACGATTAACAGTCGGTGCCTCTTAAAACTAGACGGTTTAGACATGCAAACCCTACTTCTTTGTCTACACAGGCTATGCGTTGGTAGAGAGCTCGTCGCATCTAATATTGTCACGAAGAATCCACAATTAGAAACAGACATGATTCGCAATGCAAGTCGCATGTTACTGGGAGTATTGTTGCTTGTTCCATTCACGCGAAAAACAGAACCCGCCACTCACTGAGAGGAACTCTCAAACATCTGTACAAGAACAATTAGAGTATATTATTCAAATTCGTAGTAGATATATATGGTTTAATGTCAGACGTACGTTGCGCTATCTTTGAAAGAGTGACTTGTCTGTGTAATATTGAATCCAGACATTTTACGCTCTGGGATTAGCCGTAAAATGCTGACTGGTCTCCGAGACCAATGTTTTCATGATTTGATAGCAGTATTTCCGATGCCTACTTACTAGCGAACAGAACATTGCCAGCGATAAGTTTATACCCTAATTGTATTAACTGCATCGAACGTACCGATAGCTCTCGTATAAAGATCACTGACACAGTTAAACACTGAAGATGAGATCAATCTTACAGCATCCAGTATAAAAAGCTAAGCAACTCAAAGCGACCATCTGAACGATTAATTTTCTTTATCAAAAAATACCAGCTGACTAGTTCTAGCCTAAAAGTGTGAAAGCCAGCCACCAACAGGTTATCAGAACTTGAAATATGTTGACGGAAGGCAGTTAATGTATACGTCAACAAAGTACACTAGTTAAAACCGTGAACCAAAAGGGACGGTTTCTGTAAAAGCCTTCCTAAAAAAGTCGACCTCAGCAGGAATCAATCACTAATAAGAAACTTAGGATTACAGTAGGACAGCGGCAGTGCCAAGGGCCCAATTGTGATTTATTGGCAACAAGCGAAAGCAAAAAAGATCAGCCGTATTTGGTCTACTCACCCAAGTGGTATAAGGTTGTAATGCGAGGAGTCACTCGACGTTAACTCAGTTGGTGGCTACGAACTGAATCTTGAAATTCATATCATTGAGCAAGGTCAGGAGCAAACTGCTCGGGTTGCAAATTCCTCTTGGATAATGGCCAACAACAGATGACCTTAGACACAAAAGCGGCGTAAAACTATTTGACAACATCAGTGATGAGGAAGAAACAGTCAGAATACAAAAACAAGCATTCTCGCAACCAAGTGTGTGTAGGCCACCAAGCCTGAGCAGAAGCTTGTTACTTAAGGCGTAGGATGACAGTAGGGACGAGTGCGCTTGCTTGATTTACCATTGACGTTTTAAAAACAACACCAAATGGTTTCTACGCGAGGGAGGCTCAACTTTCCACAGTTAACGAACTCAATGCCAAATCACTCTGGAAAAGCAACTTGCTTGAAGATCGATAGAAACCTGCGCTTTTAGAAAGTTTACTTGAAAAACACTTGACTTTACTTAGAAGAGTGTTAGGTGTGGTCGGAACCGTTACCGTAGGGGGTGCTTTCAAAAGGGTGATCATGCGTTGTGACGACGTAACTTAGCCTTCGTTCAGGACGGGAGAATGTGCGGAATGATGTGAGGAGATCGCGATCAACCACAGAGAATCAAACATCCCTGTCATAAGATCTATACAAGAACCTGTACGTGAGCGACGCACTCGGTAATAGGACGTTTGTGACAATGTTGATTCAGAAATGCATGACTGTGCTACGTCCACCGATCAATGGCTGACTTCATTTTGAATGGAAAGAAACAAGAATAATACTCAATAACAGCAGGCACTATAACAAAAACATCGACACCAATTAAGTTAGGTTATATCGCTAACCGGAGACTCAGTCGACAATGGTGCAAGACAGTAATTGATGGCACTGACAGCATTACTCGCACACGGGATGACCACCTACTAAGGTTCGTCTAGCATACCACAATTTCTGCTCAACCCCCCAACTAAACCCAGGGATGGACGAATCGAAATTTACACGCAATACCGTTCACCTCAAGAGTAACTCCGAGGGCTGTAAGATAAACACTTTTTGCTGCCCATTTATTTCGAAGATGATCGAAATCCGTGTCAACCAATAGAAGCGAAACGTACTATTTGTGAAAGCAGAGTGCAGTCAAAGTCAGATTTCAAAAGCAAACGAAAGATCCGCAATGGGAAACAGAAACAAAATGAAGCTAACAAACGCGTTTTCAGTTAATCACCCATAAGGGGACGTCGACATGTAACATAAAGGACAACCGTTACCGTGACAAAAAAATGCTATGCATACAATAATTTAAAATGATAAAGCGACTACATATTCTGTGGACGCCTCAAAAACCGTATGCAAATGAACAGTTTCTAAATTGAAACTGTTATACAAGCTTCTCGATGTCAGGACGAGCAATGAGAAATGCCAACCTATTACTGGTAAACCTGTATATTACTCTGATCAATAATAAACGCAGATTAGTAGAAAGCACTCGTATAAGCGTATCTAATCTAACCCATCGAATGTCTCAGTCTCCAGAAGTAAATGTATAGCGGGAAAAGGCTACTAAAACTTTATATAAAAACTATCACGAAGACTAGTGCACTAAATATAATGTCGGACCAACCTCCTACGATAATGAAAAACCACACGAAACGTTTGACGGAATGACGCGCCCCTACACATCAGGGTCATTAAATACGTTGCAATACATTTCAAGCCTCGACTCTGGTAAAAAGCCAGCTTCCTTATACTCTCTCCAGAACTTGATTAATTTGGTGCGAAAACCACGTTGCTGCGTTTCGTATAGCTCATTTTCACGGCAGTGAATCAAGACCGCGGAAATTTAAATTGAAATTTGAAATTTCAGACTTGGGGAAGTCCCTTGTATGTTGACGGACCGATGCTAGATTTTTTAAACCCGGGTACTGATCGGACTGCACTTTGTGTTAAAGAGTATAGCAGTCGTCTAATGGTAGGAATAAAAAACAAAGAACAAACCTTGCTGTTTTCAATGCAAAACTAAAATCGTTCTTCAGTTGTCACAAAGTGGAAAATGGATAGTTCTAATATTTGCCTAGCTGCCTCTCGAGTACATCTACGCTCAAGGTTCCACCAACCTTCGAGGACGTTATTTCACGAGTTGTCCACGCCTTAACCACTTCGGCAACGTCCCCTATTATCCTCTGATGTTCCAGCGAAGATATGTTCAACGAACTTAGTCAGTCTTGGTGTCCCAGACGCTTCATACCACCACAGCGTGCGTGTGGCCAGCTTTTATAATTTTTTGAGCATGTTAATATCCTTCTTGAGATATTCTGTCTGAGCTTGGCACAATATTCTAAATTGGGGTTCACGATCACCCATTACAGTGAAATAAAGATTGGGTTTGCGATCGCGGACTTCAGCCGACATACCACCCTTCATTCTTTTGTCGCAGCCATGTCACACCAGGCAGGTGGAGTGAATGTACTAGTGACCTGAACGTCCAAGTTTCCCACTTGTTGTTTTGTTGCTAGTGTGATTGTCTGTCGGCGTGCACCCCTCAGATACCTTTGAATCGACTAAAAGAAATTAGCAAGCAGGTGAGCTTCTGGGACAGTCAGCGGTAAGTTTCACTTTAACGCCGTTCAGCGGTCTTCAAAACCTCCGCTTCGAAAAATTCGGGGCGTTATACTATTTGCACAGATGCAAGAGGGGCTGACTTGTTTGCTGATCAAGACATTTATAAAGTCCAGGCAGATTAGAGAGGCCGGAATTGAACACTGAGGCACTTTATCTAAAGGAAATCCTTAGTCCGGTAGCACACAACTTTTTCTCAACCTACACGACCGCCAAGCCAAAAACGTCTGGATCCACCCACAGATTACAGGGAGTAATCCGGCTTCTCGTAGCTTCCAACCCAACAGCCTGCGACTGACAGAATCGAGGACATTCTGAAAATGTAGACAACACACCACGATCACTTCTCCTTCATCCAGGTTCTCTGTGACCGTGTCTGAAAACCTCAGTGGACTGGTAAGACAAGACCTACTCCCTAGAAAGCCGTGTTGAGAGGCTCCGAAATATTCACGCTTACATGAGAATCTGCAGATCCTCTCTTGTATTAGCGGTTCAAAAACTTTCTTGACGACGCGGGCTCGCTGGACAGTAATTTCAAGTAAGTGATCGACTACCACCTCTAAAGATGGAATCACGTGGCTTCTTTTCAGTTCCTCACAATCACCTTTTTCCATTTGAACACTCGAACAAACGGCAATTGGGTCAGAGACAACAGAATGCCCGGATGTAAGCTGTCCAGTCACGCTAGCTCAACTTCCTGGGGCACAATACCCTCACCCACTATGGCCAAGCCTTTGGTGTTAGAACGATGCTCAAATAGTTCGTTGTCTTAGCGACAAGCACGAAAGCTGTGCCATACATGCGCCAGTTAGGTCTTTACCGCCGATGTATTCTTTTTGTTTTAGGAAAGTTTGGCCCCTACTTTCTTTCTCAGACAGGACACGAACTAAGCATAACCATAGAACCTATTGGGGTTCTGTTTAATAGCATGTGCTGGGTTCAACTCCCAGACCTAGCAAGCATTTCTTTTCACACTGATCGCTTGGTCTCGAGCTTTTTTGTGCGTGTTTTACTAAGAGAGGACAATTAAACGAGAAGTGGAAGCTATTTGATCACCTATTTCCGGTGGCGCTGCAGGCGATACTATTGTATGGTCGCCACTACGGTGAGTTGTGGCTTAGTCAACTGTTGCCGCTATCTAAGGGCTGAATCTCGTGGACACACTGAGATGTTATATTAATGTGAAACTACTGAAAATCACTGATCGAGGCTTTCACCACTACCCGATCCCGATAGCCAGTTGACTTTAGGAGCAATAAGATCTCATAGAAAGGGTAGCCGATAGCCTGCTTACTGATGATTAATCAGAGAATTGATTTATTTTCAAATTAACCATCACTCTTATTTGATCGCAGCCTTCACATTCAGATAGACTTTCCAGCCAGTCTCTTTAGAAAAATGGCACTAGATTCGAGGTTCGCTCTCATTAGAGCTCGTCAGTAGTGCATATCGTTGCCACGGCCGGGAATTGAACCCCAGCCATTCCCATCATGAGGCAACCGTGGAAACCACTGCGCCATTGACCTCACATTAGGCACGACCGAATTATCAAATCTGAACGCTCATCCACTTTCGCTTATGAGCAATGATCAGGTTGCTCGAACGTCTTGAGAGGAGTCAGAGTAACTTTCCTGTTAACTCCAGCTTATAACCCCGCAATTAGGACTTCCGAGACAGGTCAAGAACACCGAACTCAATAAACCTCATCATTGCTCACAAGCACTGTGAAGTTATAGAGCCATTCTTGGTTTGCCACGTATTCCAACTATTTTGCAATTTATTTTGACCGTTGACACTATTAACATTGTTTGGCTGAATGTCTGCATTTTTCCGTTGGTTCGACCGCCCGAGATCACAATTGCACTTGCACCTTCCGGTCGCTAGCTACTGGTCTGTCGCGCTTTGCTTCTGTTGGGTTTTGCTTACAGCTCGCTTTCCCTGTCTCTGCAATAAACGTCGTTGTCCTATAATCAGTTTTTCTGATTTAATTGTTGTAGAGAATGGGCACGATTCTACACGGAAACGTACCGGTTTTCTACGAGGTCAAAGGCGTAGTGGTTGCCACGGTTGCCTCATAATGGGAATGGCTGGGGTTCAAATCCCGGCCGTGGCAACGATATGCGCTACTGACGAGCTCTAATGAGAGCGAACCTCGAGTCTAGTGCCATTTTTTCGAAAGAGACTGGTTGGAAAGTCCATCTGAATTTGAAGGCTGCGATCATCTTTGAGTGATGGTCAACTTGAAGATAGTTTGCTTGACAAGCCGACAGGAAAGATTTTAAGAATGCCTCGTCAGACTCTTCTGTTGCACTCGGACTTCGAAGCACCCCAAAAACCATCAAAGGGGGTTGACATGAAGGATGCTGGTGGCGGCTTGAATAACAATAATAATAATAACAATAATAATAATTGTAATTATAATGGTATATTTCTCGGATACAGTTGCAGTTCACGGACAACTGTCCTATGGAACTTCTGTTAAATAAAAAGCAACTGCCTGCAGCAGCACTGTCATGGGTCTTGCGATATCATTGGAACCCACACGTATGTGAGCAGGCAAAAATCTACGGCGTGAATTGCCGCTCGCCGCTTGTCTCTTTCGATCAGCAGGCTGCATAATCTCCAGCGTACCCTTCAGCTCCGGCAACCCGGCCTTCTGATTATTCAATAGCTTGGGCGCACCTAATCCCTCATAGGTTACCTCTGAGCGATACGTCCGCTTCCAGATGGGAGGCTGTGAACCAGACCAATGCAACCAACCTTCTACTTCGGCGGTTGGCTGTGCTAGACTGTTGCATCGCCATCATGTTCTCCTAAAGTTGTGGTTTGCTCCTCTACCATGAGTTTTGCCAAGATGCTCGCCTTTGGCTTCTGGTACATGGTATGTGGGTCAGGTTTGTAATGCATGACTGTATCTCTTGCAACACACATGCCTGGTGTTCTCAGAGCTATTGTGCAACCTTAGACAACACCGAACCTCGAATGTTGCAGTCCCGAAATTCGGCCAGGAAGGGTCTTGATTGATTCATCTGTGTGTTAATTACGGTTCACTCGAAACCAATATGTCTCTGCAGCCAGCTCAGCGTGTTGCAGAACACTTGGAGTTCGTCGTCTTCCGAGGATCTCCTATGTTTAAGGTGTTTTATGACCGGTTTGCGGGTGTGGATGATCACGTTCGAAACCTTTTTGGAGTAACCTCATAGGAACTTTGTATTGTATGAATGCGTTAATTGACATTTTTGCTGTGTGTTGGTATGGTGGTTCAGGGACGGAAGAAGTTGAAAAAGGCCATTTGGGCGTAAAAACGGCTTCCGAAATTTTCTTGAACTAAAAAATGAGTCTTCGAAGAGAGGTGTAGAGACTTTCTCGATTGTATTAGTTATGTTGCATTGAGAAAACTTAGCCATATGCAAAAATTGCCCATTATCCATTGACAGGCAGACAGGCTGAACATAAAACTCGGATTGATAGCTAACTCACACACGTGTTGGCATAGCTTCAATTGGAATTCACTTTCGTGTTTAGTGTGGAACACAATGCCAAAGTAACATGATCGTGAATTGGAAATTCTTTTATATCCTTTGAACTGGGCAAGCCTGCACGTTTTTGAAAAATGAGATGTATTCTACTACTATAACTCCAGTGAAAGCAATTTCGGAATACAAAATCGATCGCGAAGTCCACTACGATGCATTTACTGAGAAAACGGAACTTTTTTGCAACATAAATGCGACTATGAAAAACATTCAGGTATAGCTGATTTTGCTTATCGCACTATAACCGGCATACTTGGTAACGTCTCTATATTTCTCCTAGGAGACGCATTTTAGTATTTTACGAAAAATTTGAAAAATCCCTTCTCGCATCCAACGATGGTCGGTTTATTTTCGTAGAAAAATTTCTGTAAACTTAGTGAACTGGGAGTTATATCGAGTTTATTCAAGATGGTACAAATAATCTTGCTAAAAAATGTGTAAAATACGACACATCTTAAATTGTCTTTCAAAATAGTATTCGCACTTAGCTCTGTTAATCGTTCTATGAAAGCACATTGGAGAGTACACAGATGCTTGCTCGCTTAGCAGCCCATATATGTGGACAGATGCGTATTAAAATGCAGAAAGGCTTCTGTAAATATATGTAGCATATATGTTTATGAATAGTGAATTAGAAATGGTCAGACAATAAATATACATGTCGACCCACAATTGCCTGGACTTCAGTCGATATAATCATATATGCACATGGATGCGCTTATAGATAAACGTATACAATGTTCACTATGCAGATCAATGCATTTATGTTGTTTCTCTATGTATACCTACACTTGTATACCGAAAAACTCATTATTATTCGCCGTTTACAGGTACGCAAGTTCCGGTATTAATTAATCAACCAACGGACTTATCCAACAACCAATCAGAAAATTCGACCGTTCGAATTATTTTTCCCGGGCATGGAAGGAAGCCGGCTCCGGCATCCAGACAGCCGTATTCAAATCGTGTCCAACTTGAAACACCATACAAGCGAATCACGCAACTGCCCACTGGTTTGTCCGTATAGAATGGCTGTAATGTTTAATGGGCAAGACTCGTGTTACACACCCGTGCGAGGACCGCATATACGTTTGTCGGGTTACCGAGACTTTGATGCACACAATGTTTCTCTGGCATCTTGCAACCTTCCCTCATCCACCCACTTGGCGCCAAAACTCTTATTTTTCCTGGCAATGTATTATTACTAGCAAATGACATTTGTGGAACCTGAAAAACCCTATTACCCTTCTGGAGATTTGGGGATACAGAGGTGTGCTCATTAAGACGTACTGCCGTTGACGTAAGTGACTTTGTATGCACAAGTGGGCTGCCTACCTGTATGGGGTGTGCTGGTTGTTCGCAAAAGACTTCCAGAGTGTAATCGCCTTTTCTCGAGGCTCCGTGCTGTTTAATCACTGCTTTCGTAGATGCCGAACTTTAAGTTTGGCTGATGGTTTGATTAGAGGAAAGGGATGTCGAAAGTGGAGCTGTGTGAATTATCCATTACTGATCCCGATCTGACTCAAATAAGAAGCAACTTTTCCCCTGGCTTCGCATTCTGCACAAACCCAGCACAAGCTGTGAAAGTCACTGTGCTTTGTGTACAGCTCTGTGCTTACGTGCACACACGATTGTTTACATTACCTATCGCGCACGTCGCAGTGTATCCCGGGCGCCACCTTTTTGCCACACTACTTTCTTAGAAGAGATAAGAGACTTCGGGCGTATTACCCGAGGAGTATTAACTCAGCTTAGATGACCGATTTGGAATAGTAATCGGGAGACCTTGGAGAACAAAAATAATACGCCGCCTGGACCGTTCATAAGATGCTTTCAAGATTCAACGACTCGATGTGAAACACCTACAGAGACAATGTCGAAACGAGAACGGCAACTTATCTTCGAACACGAATCGCCTGGGTCTTTCAATTTTAGTGGGTTCAGCCGTATTACGGACTTGCCGAACTCTTACTTAGAAAAAGTTATAGCACTTTTTAACATCTCAGCCTCTGAGTATTTTGGTGGTTACGGGTGGCACGTGATAAGTGGTCCCACAACCGATTCTATCTCAGTGGGATAGTCGGATTGCGGTCCGTTTGTTACAGTCACCAGGACCAGTGAGATGACGAGAGTATGCAAAGTGTGTTAGGTTTAGAAGCGTATAGCAGCGGTTGGCCATCTATGGATGTTCCACCTTTTTGTCATTTAGCTAAAGAATAGTAAGAAGGAGAACGATGAGGAGAAAGATGGACGAAATCGAAGATGGAATTGGGAAGAAGACCGAATTAATTTAATGGAGTTATATGTAGCTACATGTGCTATGCTGCCAATGAGTATCTTGTGATACTCCAGCCATACAGGTGGTTCTCAAACGCGGTGACTAATGCCACCAGATTGGTCCTAACTGGCGGTGCATTCTATGTTGTTAAAACCGAGCTGGAGAGCTGCCTCATACAAAAATGGCTCATAACCGCTATGGGAACACCGCGCTCATTGCCAGTGAGAGTCATACTATCAACGAAGTATATTTTGCTCCTCAACCGCCTACAAGCTAGAGGAAAAAGTTCCAGCTATGACGGACGGTCCTCACGCGAAAAACATGGTGAACACTGTCATCTCTTGGCAACGATGCATTGGACAGCTCCTACGGAGTTCATGTCCCTCGTCCATTACGACGCCCATAGCTGAATTTTGACCTCTAACGGTGGTCTTGCTAGTAAACTATAGATGACTGAGACGTTAACAGCTGAAGAACTCCCGAGAACCTATACGGTGCATCACTAACCTGCTACTGGCTTCTTTTGACGGGAGCATGGAGTTAGCACTATGGTGGGAGTCTGATGTAATGGCGGTACCTCGGCCGCCCTCCTTCTGCAGAGTGGTTGTCGTGACACTATTGATGCAGTATATCTCAGTACTGTGATGACGAGTATACCCTACCATCCAGTTGGGCATGCTGGAGGGCGGTCAGTTTTACGCGGACTATAGTCGTAGAGCATCCAGGTCTCTTTGGAAGTCTCCGACGACTTAGGCGTTATGTGTTGCGTGCCGAAGTTTTAAATCACCAGCACACAGCAGTCGAAGAGTTACAGCTTAAGGGTACTTGATGAGGGCTAAGAGCCATAAGGAACCAGGGTTGAGCTTGTTAGATTTCGGAGTGACGGCCAAAGTAGAAACCCGAGTAAATATTAAACGCTGTCACCATCGAGATGAAAAAGAAGTTAGACCTATGTTCACAAATGCTATATCGAATGGTTGTTAGCAAAGATTGACTCGCAAGCAGGCTATCGGCCGCAAGGATGTATATGAAATTGCTTTGAGAGTTTGGGATCAACAGAATCGCAAGTGCGAATATCAAGCAGTCACTCTGTTCACCGCGTAAAAGTGAATAAATATAGTTTAGAACGCTGCTTTAGGCTAGAATCCATATTTAGCTCTGAACTGCCCTTGTACCAGGCATCTGAAAAGTTATTAACAGAATTTTGTTTTTCTGAAAATGATCGAGCCAGACTATGTGTGATTGCTGGAGATGATACAACGAAACTGAAGTTTTTTGAAGAACAATCGTCTAAATGCACCAAACGCTGCTTAACCGTTTGCTTCAATGTTTGGGGAACTCTGCATTGTATTCGACGCAACAGTGTGGGGATTTTCCTTGTGTCCACAGTTTGCGGCGGAATTCCACAAATGATTGCGTTTGCTTGTGATATGCACAACTTCGCACTTGTCGACCGTTGAAGCTGTACGCCTAGTGGTTATTCGAGCAATGATCAGTCTACTCGGGACGTCTATCGGCAAGGTAGATCTAGGATAGTCGCGCCTGCAAGCAACGAGCTTATGTAAATTCTGAGTCTACTGAGTAACCGATTCAGATGCAGAAGGGAGAACGGTCGTGTTGACGATTTTTTATTAATAAGGCGCTAGTGTTCAAGGAAATTATGACAGACTAAACAGAGTAGGATAAAAAATCCTCGGTATCGAAACCACCAAATATACAAGTTAAAGGTCGCGTAATGGCGAAGTGGTCAAGCGTTAGTGAAACCAGGGCACATATGAACAAAGGTCCAGCAAGGAAAAGGGAGGAAGCAGAAAAACACGGAAACAAATCTCCGCAAGTAAGCGATATCAAGATTTAGTAGTGCATCAAGATTAACACTCGCAGCAGAAGTGATTTGTCACTCGCATAAATTGGTTGACCGTGTCGGTCTTTGTGAGAAGGGTTAATAACCGTTATCAAGAGGGATTCAATGTAAGAGGACGGACCAACAAAAAGGGAGCAGATGAGAATATGGAATTCGGTCACCAACATCCTGCAGACACAGCACTCATCAAACGCCCGACGCAAACAGCTTCTTTAACACAGACCGTGTGTGAATGCTTCTGCTGTCGTTCTGAACGGCACTAGCATTCGCGTTGTTGCGGACAGCAGGTCAGGTAGAGTTAGTTCAGCTGGCAGGTCACTGACGAAGACGGTTTTGGGACCCTACTTTGTGGAAAATGGGGATGAACCCACCGGCAGACGTCAACAACGATATTAAAACAGACTCAAGACCAGTAGCGGAGGCTCTGTCTAACACTACCTAAGTGAGACACCACTCAAACGGCCCCGGCAATTTTCTTGCACGTTGCGTTGACCTTTTAGTCCCTATCAGCAGCAGGGTTCCACTTGCTCATAATCAGCAGTAGATTCATACCATATGAGCGGCTTCTGACGGAGCCTTGCCTCTAGCAACGGATGAAAGTTCATGCTGACGCATGAACAAATAGCAAATCGCCTGCTTGAATAAAACTGACAGAAAAGTTGGGAAAAATTACTGAACTGGCAGAAAAAGCGTTTTGATAGTGCCATAGAAGTGGTTGCACGTTTGCGTGCGCTTCAATCTTTTCAGAGTTCGAGAGTGACCAAAAAGGATGGCGCTAGGCGTTTTCCAAAGAATCTGTCTAATTTGGTTGGCCATTGAGGTGATAGGTGGTGTTAAAAAGGGAACGAATGCCCAAAATACAGTCGATTTACCTGAGCCAGATTGAACTCAATGCTAAGGTCCTTTCCAGGACAGTATGGCCTTCGCCATTGTCAACAGCACGATAAATTTTGACATCATCCCCTAAAAGTAATGAAAGATAAATGAACGATGGGAGACAATTAACGAATATCAAAGATAGAAGTGGGCCCAGAATGGAACCCTGCGGTATTCTGCGTTTAGACGTTCTCTCCAGAGTGACCTTGAACTGTTTAAAAAGTTGCTCATCCCACAACCCTGTAAAAAATAAATTAGTGTAGCATCCCATTTTTTGATAACTACATCTGTGACGCGAGCGAATCATCTTCTGTGTGATGTGCATCAAAGTTTCATAAACTACAGTCATTTGCCTTTTGACCACATCATTTTTGACAGCAGGCTTCACGCTTGTGCTACTGTTTAATTATACGCTTTGTATCGTTTGTAAGTACCTGCAGTGATCACGCATGTCCCAGCGCGCTCCTCACATATTCTTCGAGAAATATATATCATTTATTTAGCTAGAGTTGACTGATGCGAATGTACCGTTTGCGCTGTCTACCTATACATGACTGACTAGATATGATTTGACTCATTCGGAATGGCCGGTTTGTACTGCGTAGTGGGGCTGCTCAACCAAAGTAATTGCTTAGTCTATGCGTTAGATGTTCGAGTAAAGTTAAGGTATATGCTACCAGAGACACCGCTCTGACCAGCCGTTACAGTTCACTAAACCACGGTCATCAGCAACTTCACAGTGTACGGTCGATCATCGCGAAAGCTCTGCTGTACACGGGTGTAGAAACCTCTCAGGTTGCACGACTACAGAATGAGTTTTTTCAAAACACTGGAAATTTCCGAAATGCCTGACAACCTGGCTTATGTCCGGTGATCATTGGAGGTGGCAAACTCAGGATAATGGTAAACATATTGGCTGTTCACGATCTCACGCTTGTCAGATACTGCTCACTGGCTGATAGACTGGGGAAAAAGTGAGCCAAGAGGGTTAACATACTGTTCGAACGTTTAACGTGAGGGTATTCTTGCAAAGGATTGTACTGTAATATTCCACAGTGAGGAAAGCATGTGAGCGATAGTAATTCAGTGGGCAGAGGACGGAATATACGCGTTCTGAAGATGGATAGTTCGAGAGTTGGTCATAGGGCTGGTGAGTTGGAAGCCGTATTCACAACCACCCAATGGAGCACTTAAATTCGTGGAGGGGGTTTATTCTGCAACACATGCAAAATATGAGCGCGACAGCGTGACGATGTTATCCGGTGTACAAGTGAACAAAAACAAGCGTCTTACAATCACACGTTGTTCCCTTCTGTTGGTGCATACTGCGCCTCTTTCAAGTACGTGGCCGCCGCAAGACCTGGAAGGGGGAGGAGAGAGTACACGTTGTTAGGCGTGCAGTTTGGTTGACGTCGTTACTGCTACAGCATAACCACTTGAATTACGCGCGGCAGATCACTCCTTCCACATAGATTGATCCCGGTGTATTACCAAGTCTCAATGTCTTTACCCGAGTAACCCTGCTCTCTACTGCTGGATGTTTGTTTACATGTGCCCTTATTCGTTTGCGCTCGGTCACTTCGCCAGTACACAAATGTTACATTTGGCCATAACCAAATGGATCTTTCATATCGGTACCTGCAAATCTGTTGTATTCAGTACCGAGATTTTTCATTTTTTATGCAGTCTGTAATACCCTACTTGCACCCTGACAACTCGTTAATAAAGAACTCGTCCTCACGATCGCCTTGCCTTTTGGATCCGAATCGGTCGCCCACCGGGATAGCTGCTTTTTAGACGCGACTTTTGTCTATATAGCTAATCGACAGACGTTGAGAGTAGACTAAGCGTTACTCGAAAGACCAATAGATGTCCGGACTTAGCAAATATACCCCGACAACCCCCACCAAATCTTCACAGATCTTTCCCTGAAGTAAAATCGAAGGGGATTCCAGCCAAGCAACAAACTAAGTGAACTCCAGTTGTCCTACTGTCCGGACACATAGCTCACACATTTTAGGGGTTCAACCCTTCCGTCTCGTCATAACCATGTTCATAGTAATGAACGCGTTGAAAATTTGTTTTGATACTTTAACGCGATTCAACGTGTTACATTTAGAACGATAACGTAATTTAGACGAACGAGCGCGTTCATTCACTGTGAGCGTGACACGTATATCAAGTCCAGGTAGTCCGGAACAGCCGGTTTCTTTACCACCTTCTTTCGCAGCCTCAACACTTACTTACTCCTGCCCACGGTTCGGGATAGTTAGTGGTCACCAACAATGTCGAACATAAAAGTTACCAGGTTCTGGTACACGCCGTTAGATGTCCGCAGTGGGAGTGGAACAGCACATTGTCCTCAGATCCCGTCAGACAGACCATGCAGCACACAGTTGCACCGGAAGGATTTTGTCCCGAGGACTCGCACAGCAACATTCATCAAAACAACTGAAATCCACAAGTGACCTTCTCACCAACTGGTCAATCATTCACACCCCACAGGCTTGCACTGTCATCAGGTGAACTCAACTGTAAAAATCAATTCTACTGCGCTACGGGGATTCTAGCAAGTGAAACTATATAAATAAATAAAATATATTTCCCAACGCATATGTGAGAAGCACGCTTGGTTATGCGCGATCACTGTGGATATTTGCAAACCATACATAAACGAATAATTTAACAGTAGCACAAACGTGAAGTTTCTTGCAAGAATTAAGTGGTCAAAGAGAACACGACTGAAGCTTATGAAACTTTCACGCACGCAACACAGAAATAGAAAGTTTGCTCATTTCACCGAATCAGTCTCAAAAAAATGGGATGTTACACTAATTCACTGTTCACAAGGTTGTGGGATGGGGTTTTTACAAATATTTCAAGGTCACTCAGGGAGAATGTCCAAACGCATGTTTGAAATTTTTTGCTGTTAGGGAATAATATTTGCGTCCGGAAATTGTCAAGATAGACCAACTTTGGCGAGGCATAGCGGAAAATCCTAAACTCAAGCGAACAAATGGGCAGATTTCAACGCAGGATTTCGCCGATTGCTCGAAAACGTCACAAAGTTGAACATCTCGTAAACCGTTCAGCTTAGACGAAGTTTCGTGCGTCCACCCGTCGCAGAAACATTTCCTCGCTCAATGGATAATATGTAAATCGGGAGGGAGAACGTAATTCCACACGTTAGATGAGAAAATATGGGGTTATAACATTTACTATGACAGGCAATATGTATGGGGGATTTTTGACAAAGAACTCGTTCGATATTATTATTTTTGCTGTGATTATTGGAATATATAATCCTATCTACTGTTTGTCGTGGTATTTTGCTATGCACTCGAGATTTATTCGGGTAAACGAATAATTGAGTCGACGGTTTGGAGGGCGGCATGAAATGTGCGTGACAACTGAAGCTCACATGTCATCGTACTGTTGGACTTATTATTAAGTGCTGAGTGCACATCTCATAGCAATTTTGGCATTGCATACACATGAGTAAACACGTCATTAAAATAATGTTGGGTGTCAAAGGCCAAGTGCCAAATGATCTTGTGAGTAAGCCATATAACAAACCGTTTCAAGTGGGCTGTTCTCGACAGGCGTTAGACAGCAGATTGGTTGTCTACGTATTACGCATCTGACGGCTAAATGTTTTTCGGACCACACTCAAAAAGGTCGTCAGGTGATACAGAGAGTTTGAAGATGGACATCGTGTTTGTTAACGTAAGATAGCTGTCCAAACCCTTTTTAAAACGCTGAATGTTGTTACTGGCTCTGACCTCACTTGGGAGTTTATTCCAAATGTAGGAATACTTTACAAGGAAGAAGTTTGCACGTATATTCTTCCGGGATATCGGGGTTGGCAAGGTGAAATCCTTATTTCTTAGACTATATGGAGGGCTGTGTTGTAAGCGGACGGTGATCGCTGAAGTAATCGCATCCGAATGTATGAGTTTATACAGCAGCGTCAAGTTCAACTTTAGTCTACGCAGCCAAAGTGGATCAATGCCAAGTTTTTCACAACGTTGTCTATAGGTGAGCGAAGAGGAATATCCTGATAAGCTTTTGGTAAACGATCGTTGAAGGTTTTCTAACACAAGCCTGTCGGACTTGCGTAGGTGGCAGTAAATGAAGGTGCAATACTCGAGTTGAGGCCGAGCACACATTTTGTAGAGCGTCAGCTTCGCAGCTGGTAGGTTGAACGCCTTTTTGATGCAGCCTATTGTTCTTTTAGTTTTTGCTACCTGGAAGCATACTTGTTCAGAGAAATTGAAGGAGTTTGAGTACCGTATTCCAAGATCTCTGACCGAAGTGGCTGTGTCAATATTACAACCATTTAGTGAGATGGAGCCATTGGGTATTTTACAACCATAAGTGAGGATGTTCGATTTGTCTGCTGAGAACGACATCAGCCATGTTCTGCACCACAACTGCAAGGAGGCTAGGTCCTGTCGTATATCTTGTAGACAGAAATTGATACTACTGCCCTGGCGGAATGTGTAAACGATTTTGATATCGTCAGCAAACAGAAAGGGCTTGCCATGTGTAATAACGTCGCACAGATCATTTATGTACATTAAGAAGAGCAACGGACCCAGAACGCTTCCTTGGACCACCCCACTAGTTACTGGTTTTGGTGTTGAATAGTGTTCTCCTATTTTGACTGTTTGAGTGCGACCTTCGAGGTATGACGACAGCCAGCTATACAAGGGATCTTGTATGCCAAAAGATGCTATTTTGATCAAGAGGCGCTTATGAGGCACACGATCGAATGCCTTTTGCATGTCCAAGAGTATGATAATTACCGCACTTCCATCATCGACGGACGTCGATATATGGTTCAAGAATTCCAGCTGACATGTCATACAAGAGCGTTTGCTAAGGAAACCGTGCTGTGAAGGGTTTATAAGGTTTTGTGTCCTTAAGAATTCGACTATGTGCACCTTTATTATCCTCTCAAACATTCGCGAGCAGATTGATGTGTGGTTGATGGGACGATAGTTACTAACGTCCTGCCTTGAACCACTCTTGTGACGAGGCATAATGATTGAGTTTTTCCACTGAGGGGGGAAGGTGCTGGATAAAAGTGATAGGTTGAACAAATTGAGTAGGAGGATGGGTATATCCTCACCTGCCTGCTTGACGACCATTGGTGGGATACCATCTGGTCCAGGATGGATTGAGGGCCTAATGCCAGCTAACTGTAAACGAACACTTCGAACATCGATTAGAACATTATTCAAAACTTTCTCTGATTTTGATGGGATATTAGCAGGTAATGGGGTGCTTTCTACGCTAAAAGAGGCAGCGAAATGTGAGTTGAAGAGTTCGCACATCGTTACAGGGTCATCGACAACCGTTTTGTCTTTAAGAGTAATAGTTCTTATAGCAGGGTCCCTCATGGAATTCCTCCGTCTCATCAGTTGCACTAGTTTCGCACATCTTTGCTCACTACAGAGTGCGAGTTTCTCTTCGTCTATTTGACGAAGTTGCGTCTGACGTTCTATGTGTTCAAACATTTTACTCATTCGCATCACCAGGGAAAAGTCTAGTGTTCTTCCGTACCTCGACTTAAGCATTTTCAGTTTGTCGGTCTCTTTCGCAGTAAGGATTTTACCTTGTACATACGAGCCGACACGTTTTGATTTAATGGGGGCCAAAACGTCGATACAGAACGTTAGATGTCTGATAAATTCTGCGGTCGCTATGCTTGGGTCCGATGTGCGAAAGAAGGTATTCCAATTTAAGGATCTTAGTAGGGATAAGAAGGCATTCCAATCAATGAATTTGATCGGACGGTAGAATACAACTCTCGGTTTGGTAGCCATATTTAAATCAAACAGACATTTGACAACATTATGGTCGCTTCCAGGGAATTGTTGTAGAACAGATAACTCCGTAGACGGAATGCCTATGGTAAATATAAGATCCAAAATATGCCCCTTCCTGGTGGGCATTAGGACATGTTGGTTCCAACCATTCAGTTGAATGCATGAAAGGAATTCGGCCTGTGTTGCTGGAGCAGAAAGTGAGGTCCAGGAGATATTAGGCATGTTAAAGTCACCGCCTATTAGTTTGTGTTCACAAGGCATGTTGGACACATGATTCATTATCTCCACAAGGTCAGTTAAATCATTGCTCGCAGCATTTGGCGGTCTGTAGATGCATCCTATAAGTAGCTCGCGAGAGCCAATAGAGACCATTAACCACAAAGAGTCCTCGAGTTTATGAAGTATAGAATCATCAAGTGTTACTGCGGAAAATTGCTCTTTTAGGTAAATGATGCATCCACCTCCTCGTCCTGTGAGACGATCCCTGCGGAACATGTGATATCCTACGATGCTCATCTGACTGTCTGGGGTGTCAGGAGAGCACCACGTCTCAGTTACGAGTATGATATTGGGATTAGATATAAAGACAAATGGTTTGAAAAAGTGCATCTTACAAACCAATGATCTTGCGTTCATTAGTAATAGACTTACGAAATTCTTTTTGTCAGATACAGCAGATAAACTGCTAAAGAACTTCATGAGAGATGGGGCAGTGGGTTGCGAAATACCAAATGGAAAGGCGTGATCTAGGGGATGTACCGAGTTTCTGCTCATATTTGAGTGGATGTCGTAAAGGTTTGACTCCATGATAGGAAGTGCTGGAAGAGTGCCATTATGGAGGGATGACAGAGTGGGACTTGTGGAGGGGCGCCAGGTGGCGGTTGATGAAATATCGGGGGATGCACTAAAAAAGGACTGGTGTGGCGGACATTTGTATTGTTGACATATTCAGGGAGTGGTGTACTTGCTGGGGTATAAATATTGGGAACCTGGTTCCCAGTAGCACTCCAATTTTGGGTAGGAGGATGAGTTACTACGGAACCATTGGATAATGGGTGGTAACCGTAACCCCCAGGATAGTAGTATGTTTGCCTGGAAGCAGTGGGAGACTGATTGTGCAGTTTTACATGCAAAGCGTTGTTTTTTAGAAGGTGGTTTTTGAAACCAGATCTGTCACTCCTGTTGAGTTCTTTTGGTTTATCCTTATATTGCAAATCCGAAATACTGTTCACTGGTGAACACCTTACAGGTCTTACTTTTGATTTAGAACGTCGTTCAGGTGTTTTGGATTTGCCGTTGGAATTTTCGATTACTACATATAACGGAGAGAAATTCCTCTGATGAGAAGTGGATGGCCCTGCTCGAACAGCCGCGTCATTATCAGGAGCATTTAAGCTGCTTCTTCCAGAGTTTTGATTGAATATGGATGCCTTAGTTCTAGGACTTTTACTAGTCAAGGCCGCGGTTGACAGAGAGAGACGTTGAGCGTTGGGGGATAAGTTTTTAGCAGTGGCCGTGGGTTTCGTTGTGGAAACCTGAACACACCTGGCATTATCCGAGCTAGACGTGATTTGTTTTCAAGTGTTCGTCTGGACCGACAACGCGGCGGCGTTTCCAGCTGTAACTTGGTGGTTCGCAGAACTCGTGGAGCAGTCGAGATCTACAGTCAGATCATTGAGATTGTTGACTGTGGTTTTTCTCGGGAAATATTGGCTCGCAATATTTCCCTCTGGAGTGGCGTCTTGTCACCAAAGACTTCTATGGACTTAAAGTTTGTGCCACGCCTGATTTGCTCTTGTCTTCTGACAAATTCGTTCACTACAAGTTCACTTGTGAACTGTAGCAACAATGGACAGTTAGCTGTTCACTTACATTTGGTACACTACATTTTGGTTGGCGTCACTACCATATAATTAAGAGTAGCCTTTGTCCCGGTAACTAATGTGTCCGGTGTGACCCGAGCCTTGCCTCTGTTTCACTCTGCTCGTTTTTATGCATATAATTGCTCTTGCTCGAATTACATATTCCGTCTTTCAGCTTGCCTGTTACACTAACAACGAATGTAAGTTCTCAAAGCTCTAATTACTTACCAAACAAAGATTCGCTGGGTTTCTGCAGACCTAAAATGTCTCCGGCTTGCGATTGACCTTTTTTGATGTTACGGAACGAGGACCTTTGTAAGTGACAATCTTGAGTCGGGAAAGTCTCCATGGAGGTGTCCAGCATGGGTATCAACACGGACTTATTAACTGGCTAGATGCAAAGTGAAGTGACATAGCGCATGAATTCAATCGTCTTGACCGAACACGTATACTCATCACGTGCAATTGGCAACAGGACACAGCAAAACCTACAGGCAGACGCTCGGCAGGCGCAGTACAAATAGACAGACACACTACAAAACACCAGCCACACTGATTTGTGTAACTCTCTATATACTGATCACCCTTCTTATCAGGGATTGCTTGACAGAGCAAGCGGACTGGAAATATTTGTCTAATCTCATTTTGAAGACGTCAAGGGTTGCAGCTAAGTCGACCTTTCTTGGCCAGTTGTTGCAGATGGGGACCACTTGGGATACAAAAAAATGACGCCAGCAAGGTGGTCTGTAGCCCGTTTAATGAATACAAAATTATGCGTTCAGTTCTCAGTAAAGTGAATGTGCAAGTGTAGTTGCAGTCGGGTCAACATTTTTTAGGCTAGCATGGTACCTGCTCTCATCCGTCTGAACACCAGGTAAAACAGGTTCATACCCTGAATTCTGGTTTGATAATTCAGGTAACTGAGGCTTCTCACTCACATCTAAGCTATGCTCCGAACTTTTGCAAACCGCAGGGCATCCTCACGGAGTTGAGGGAAACAGGCTCGAATACTCACTTCTATAAATGGGCGAACCATGGTAGAATGAATGGAAACGAAGTCTGTTGGAGTTAGGCGAACTACACTGCGATTGATAAATTTGGAAGAATTAGTAGGCTTGCGTACCATCACCATGCAGTTGATGGAGAAAGGTAAATCATGGATGATAATCGACTCTTATCAACCTCTTGTTCAGGTGCACAAAGCTTAATATTATCAAGCTGGTGCGAGGTCGCACTGTTGAAACGGAGTGTCAGGATTACGCTTCGCCGTATTCAGAGAAACTTTGTTTTATCTACGTTAACTGCATAGCACGTGGAGATTTGAATGCAAACTGGATACATCGGAGAGGTCACGGCTGTTTCCCAAATCTTTGTGTCATCCGCACACACCAGAAGGCTTGAAGATAAGGGTAACGGCATCTCAATGACATATGGGGAGAACAGCAACGTTTCTGAAATCGACCCTTGCGGCATCCCACACGAGAAATTTCTTAGGATTTTTCTGTGGGTGCCATCAGCCCAGAAAGAGGAAGCGTTTTCACTCAGTTACACTTACAACCGTCGTAGCAGTTCCCCTCTGATTTGGTGCCATTGCAGTTTTGAAAGCTTTCGAAAAGTCCGGTAGGACAATGCCCAGCAGGTTTCCAGGATCAACTGCTCTGGTTTACCATTCATAAGTCGTTACTTGGTTGATAGCGCAAAGGCAGCCTTACCTGAAACCGTGCTGTTGAGGGACTATCGTTTGATATATGTATAGTCGTCGTCCAACGGCATCGTTACCATCACTCTCCAATACCTTTGAACAGACCGTGAGAGTAAAAATGGTTCTGAAGTTAGAAACCGTATTACCCGCACCATCGATATTATTTCATACTGCTTCTAGCCAGCGGGTAGTCTGCCCTTGTAGACGGATTTCTGGAGCAAATCTGCTGCGACTGGGCCGGGCTGTGTACAATCTTTAGCATTCTTGGTGGTATGTTATACTACTACTATTGAAAATAATGGTATATTTTTCGACATATATGTGAGAAACACGCTCAGTAGAGCGTGATCGACGTACATATTTTTAATCACATACACATTTAAACACTAAAATTGTAAATTGTACAATGACAGTCAGAGTGTAAGTGGCTGGCCTGCATGTTACAATCACTGGCCTTATGCTGAAGGTCGTGCCAGAAAAGGGGAGCTTGGAGGATGGAAGAGATGTACTGGTGAAGAATTTGATCAATATTCCGTGTGGATAAACCCGGGAAAATGTGCAGAAATTTTTAATGATGGGGGGAGGTGGGGGCGCATATACTTTCGCGGGGAACTGATGGACCTCTCGACCTGACGTCGTTCTACCCTCAGATTCCAAGAAATTTTGAGGAGCTCGCGATATGCCCAACCGTTGCGAAATTTTGAGTGTCCGGTAAAGATGGAATGTTCTCTCGCGCGAATAAATCCCGAATGCATGGCAAAACACCGAAACGAGCGGTGAATAGGGTTATACGTCCCAATAATCATAACAAAAATATAATAATATTATCTTATGTGTTCTTCGTCAAAAATTCCGCTAGCACATTGCTTGTCATAGTATATGTTATAACCCTGCATTTTCTCATCTAACGTGTTGAATTACATTCTCCTTTCCGAACACCATATAATCCACTGAGCGAGGAGGTTTTTCTACGACTGATGGACGCACGAAAATTTGCCTTAGCTGAACGGTTCGCGAGATGTTCCACTTTTTGACGTTTCCGAACAATCGACAAAATTCTGCGTCGGGCTCTAGCCGATCGTTTGCTGGTTTTTAGGATTCTCCGCCATGCCTTCCCAGAGCCCACCCATATTGACATTTTCCGGACGCTAATTTTATTCCCTAATGGTGGAACACTCCAAAGATGCGTTTGGGCATTCTTCCAGAAGTGACCTTAAACCATTCAAAAAATTGTCCATCCAACAATCTTGTAAGCAGTAAATTAGCGTAACATTCCATGTCTGTGAGACTAAATCTTTGAAGCGAACGAACTATCTCCTTCCCTGTCGCTTGCGTCAGAGTTCCATAAACTACAGTCGTTTGCCTTTTATTCGTTCTTGTATGGTTTGCAAATATCTGCAGTGATCACGCATAACCCAGCGCGCTTCTAACATATGCGTCGAGAAATATATATTATCATTATCATTAATTATTTTTATATATCAGTAAAACCAAGAATGGAAAACGGAATCACGCGATTAAGGAGAGAAAGTAAAACTGACTATGTGGACTGTGACAAACAACGAAACATGTGATATTTAGTAGTAACCCTTTATGTGACGTTAATAGTATTGTGTTAATTGATGAAATATATACCATATGTGAACAGGTGTTATCAAATAACGCGAAAGGAGATCGATTATAAGCTTCCCTGGCATACGATTACTGCCCGATGTAAATGTCAATTATCTCTGTACTGCCGTTGTATAGAACGAGAAGAATGTTCGACAATACCGAGAGGTTGCCGGGTGGTCTATCAGGGGGAGAAAAAGGAAGAGTTGCGACTCAGGGTTATTATGTTGCCGTGAAACGAACAGGTTGGGTTTTTTGTTTCTTTTCGTGCAATTTTAGTATGTTCAGCTTTTGCATGGTGGTTTACAACACAGACACACAAGCTATCAATAAGTATGGGGTAAGGGCTAACCAGGATGACTGAATTATTACTGACGGGCATATGTATATTGCCACCTATGCGTGTTGGCTATAGACATGTTCTCCTGTTAGCTGGCAAGTCTTAAGATACAAGATCTATCCTGAAGTCGATAGTTTTGATCGGTTCGATGTGTGTGTAAACTAACATCACCCAACACAAAGCGTCTTTCGTCAGATGTTATTAGGTCCGTTTTCAAAGATAACGTCCTCAGACAAGCTGAGCCTTAAAATTGACGTGACGTTCGTTATTAGTAGGAAAGTTTTATGCCTCGTTTGAATTGGTGTATATTATTACTGGCTTCAATCGCATACGGGATTTTGTTCCAAATGTAGGAATATTTTACGAGGAAAAAATTTGAACGCAGCTTTCCCCTGGATTTAAGAGCTGCAAAGGTGAAGTCCTTGTTTCTGAGGTTATCCTTCGACCTGTGTTGTAATGGAGTTGCGAAGCTGGCGGCAAATTTATTACCATCAGCTAGATTATACATTAGTGGAAGGTAGGTTGGAGGCTTTCCAGAGTTAGCCCATCAGACTTGCGTGGGTGGCTATATGTGAACGTGCGGTACTCAAACTGGGGTCGAACACATACTTTATGATGGTGTAATCGTGCAGCAGAATGAGTGTTCAGTATAACCTATCGCCCGTCTAGTTTTAGCGACTAGGAAAGATATATGTTCTGCAAAGTTGAATGAGTTTGAGTAGCGTAAACCTAGGTCACGTACTGAGTTGGCGGTTGACATGCTGTGACCATCCAGCTTTATAGAGCCATATGGTACGTAACAACCATGAGCAACGATAGTTGATATGTTGTCTGAAAATTTCATCAGCCAAGTTTGACACCAAGTCTCTAATGACATGAGGTCCTTTCGTATATTTTCTAAACATGGATTTAAATTGCCAGGAGGAAAACTGTGAACAAGTTTGACATCACCAGAGAATAGGAGTAGTTTGCCATGCTCAATAACTTCACATATATCGTTCACATTTATGAGAAAGAGCAACGGTCCTAAAACACCTCCTTGCATCACCTCACTAGTGACTTCTCTGGGAGTTGAGCTGTTGTTTCTTATCCTCACTGTTTGTTTGCGGCCTGCGAGGCAAGAAGAAAACTAACTGAGCAAGGAATCACGTACACCAATGGATGCTATTTTGAGCAGAAGATGCTTTTGAGGAACACAATTGAAAGCCTTCGTCATGTCCAACGGTATAATGATAATCGTCTCACCGGCGTCAGCAGATTCTGTCAGATGGTTGAGAAATTCTAGCTGGCATGTCATGCAAGAACGTTTGTTGAGAAACCCATGCTGGGAGTGGTTTATAAGGTTCCATGAAAACGAGAATTCAGCCATGCGGTATTCTATTATTCTTTCCAACACTCTAGAACGAACTAAAGTACGGTTAATGGGACGATAAATGCTGACGTCAAGTCGCGAGCCACTTTTATAGCGGGGCTTAATTGTAGAGTTTTTCCACTGAAGAGCGGAGAAATCTGACGTTAGACAAAGTGTATAAATATTAAGCAGTAGTAGAGGGATGTCTTTCCCTCTGTTTTTGAGCAACAGGGTGAATGCCATCAGGACCAGGTAGGTGAGACTGTTTGATAATGGCTAAGTGGGAGCGTTTGAGTCATGCATTAACAGGGATATGACGTAGGAACGTACTTGTACTTACAGAACGAGGCGGGGGCAGGATTCGTCGTTTAATATTGAAGGAAGCAGCAAAATATGAATTGAAGCCCTCACAAGTTGTTACAGGATTACCTACAGTGGGTTTGTCATGTAGTGTCACTACTGAGATGGCAGGCTCTCTCCCACTGTTCCTGCGTTTCATCAACTGCATCAACCGGTAGCTCTCAGCTGTGCTGTTAAGCGCACGTTTTTCTTCACTCATGCTGAGCATTCTGGTTCTATATTCAATAGCATTGAACATATTTGCATTTGCATGGTGAGAGAGAAGTTGCGTGTTTTCCGGTACCGTGATTTAAGACTTTTGAGCTTGCCTTGATCCTTTGGAGCGAGACTCATGCTGTTACCGAACACATTACGGTGTTTTGACTTTTGCAGGGCTAAGACGTTTATGCAAGACATGAAGTGTTCATTAGGTGCCCCGGTTGCAATACTAGGATCGGAGGTCAGAAAAATGTGTTCAACTCCAGAGATCTCAGCAGTGTGGTGAACACGTTCCAGTCAACGAATTTCGTTTGGCGGTTGTGCACGGCGGTTGACGCTTCCACGGCCTTTAGGTCGAACATGAAGTTGACTCTGTTATGACTAATTCCTGGAAATAGTTCCGAGACGGATGCAGTAGCAGAAGAGATGCCTGTGGCAAAGATGAGGTCTAGAGTGTGGTCTTGTCTGGTGATCGCTAAAACCTGTTGGTACCATCCGTTTCTTTGGACACATGCAAGAAACTCAGCTTCATTTGCAGGGGTTGTGAAAGAGATCCAGGTGATACTGAGCATGTTGAAGTCCCTGCCAATCATTTTGTAATGTGAAGGTAAGGTTGATACATAGTTCAGTCCATTAATAAGGTTTATCATGTCGTTGTGAGTGGCGTTAGGTTGTCTTTAGACACATCTTAAGAGTAATTCACGGGATGAATTCGACACTAACAGCCACAAGGAGTCATCTGCGTACGAAGACATGGCTCATTGAGTATGGTTGCCGAATATTGCTCCCTTAGGTAAAATATACATCTTCCACCTCATCCTACACCACGATTTCTGTGGAACATGTGATAACCAATAACGTTTAGTTGTGTCTGGAGTCTCAGGGGTGCACCAAGCTTCAGTGATTAGAATAATATAAGGATTATATAAGAAGATAAAGAATATGAAAATATACATTTTATTAATTAACGAATGTGCATTAAAAAGCAATGAACCTAGCGCATTTTTATTGTTCGGCATCATTTTGGACCTTTAAAAAATGACTAAAACCGAAATATCTTTGTGATTCGAAGACTCTGGCGACATCGCTTGGTCTGATGTCCTTATAGTGAGCTCATTTTTGAATGACTAGGTGTCATCCGCTTCTGAGTCCATGACAGAAAGTGTTGGAAAAGTGCCGGTAAGGTATGGCTGGGTAGTGGAACTGTGTGGGACGAAGTTAGCAGGGGAGGTTTGAAAGGTATGTGTCCCGCTTAAAAGGACTAAGGCTGAGGTGAATTAATCATACCCACCTGTGCGTTGTCAACAAAGAGATCGCAGGTTGAGTTTAGGTGAACATTCAAAGTGTAGGGGTGTTGAACGTAGGGTAAACAACTTCAGGGGGCTGTGGTTTGGCCTTGTACAAATAGATGCGTCACGCGAGAGACTGTTATTGCAAGGCAGAGGCCTGGAATCAGGGATTGGTAAGAGTTTCATCTTTTTATTCACCAGGTAAGAATTTGCGTTCTCTCGCCTGTTTATTTCCTTAAACTGCCTAATAGGAAACTTCGAGAGACCCGTAGGGTAGTGATGTGGAGAGGGTTTATTATCGCCGCGGTCAGTTTGCGGTTTCCTACAAAACTGGTTGGAAGTTGAGACGCCGACATGTCTTTGACTAATAGACTGCTAGTGTCCTGTCTTAGTTGATCCAGTTTTCTCGCGGATAGGTTGCGGTTTATACGCTTCATTGATTCCTATATGGGCACAGTCATTCGCATACCCTCTCTTGTCAGTTGATTCAACGACCAAGGTACCCTCAACGCTCAGCACGCTGTTGGAACCGCCGAGACCTACTGTCAGACCAATCGGGTCAGCGAGTTTGTTCTCTTTGATGACGATAGCATTGTTGGTAGTATCGCTGGTAAATTCGGGCGTGGTGCAACAAAGAGAAGCTGCGCGATCTTTGGGACCCAATTTATCATTTTGGACGTCGTTGTGCCCTGTTTCGATGCATCCTGGATCACATGGTTAGACACGGAGGTCCTACCCAGTAAGAGTTTTTGACAGTCCCTTTCAAGGGGCATTCTGGCCTCTATAGTTTTTAACAATCTAAGCAAGACTTCAGACTTATTAAGTTCCTGGATCTGTATGAACTGTTTTGCAGTCGCTTCGCTATGAAACTTGAATAATAGCGGGCAGGAAAAATTTCGTGTTCTTTCACGAAGACGGATGCAGGTATATGATGTTGGGTCTATTTTTGGTAACCTCCGAGAGTATCTTTTTAATGCTTTCTAGGTGCAGCTTATCTGGCACATTGAATACGATACCATTGTTTGAGCAACGCATCCGTTTCGTGATTTCTGTTACCAGTGTGTTGATAAACACGCTTGCGCCCTGAATGTTATCCATCTTGGAACTTTCACGCACTTTTAAAATGCGAGATGAAGAGAAAAGGTTTTATTTTAGGGAATCTAGTACAGTATGGCTTTTCCTAATTGGGCGAGCTCTGCTTCCAGCATAGACACCTTGACAAATAAATTCGACAATGCACTATCTACAGCGACGGAAAAGTTTTCAGTATGAGAGGTGGGAACCACCAGGTTATCTTACCCCCTTTAACAGTATTCAGCGATCGATACACGGGTTCGAGGCAGGGGCCCATGGTTCCCAGATCCAGTCGATTTTCCTTGCCCAGCGTCAGTGGGCGTCTGTTGATCTGAAAGGCGGTCATTGAAAACAGGGTGTAACACCGCTCTTGGAGATTACGGTGAATACCAAGGACAACGTGTAATTACTCGCTTAATGCAATTTTAGGTAAATGTGACTCAGGCGAAGATTTAAAACGATTCCTAGAAGCTCTGCTGACGACATTAGTTGGAAGGCTGCTTCAATAGTTAATTACCCTCTGAGAAAAGAGCCGCTGGCCAAGAAAGATTCGAGAAAGAAGCTTGTAGAGCTGTCTATTATGTCCTCGCCGCGGCCATCTTGGTAGCTGCGCGCTGGACACACCCAACAGCTAATATGTCTTATTTTAGGCCGGTTTAAACAACCTGATTTGCATACTTGAGGAGCAGTCTTACATAAAACACGTAAAGCGTTTGAAATGGTTTTTTGTCTATGGAAGAGCCTACATAAGTTCTGGACCTAGAGTCTTTGTCTTTAGGACGATCAACGTCGACTTTAGAGCTCGATATTATGATTGTGGCACCAGTGGATCATCTACAACGAGTGATTTTGGTCAGCATGCTTCGTAAATATAATTATATTCTCGGTTAGACGTGGACGTTAGTGGAATGTGATCAGATTATATAGAA
This sequence comes from Paragonimus westermani, assembly GCA_008508345.1. Taxonomy (NCBI): domain Eukaryota; kingdom Metazoa; phylum Platyhelminthes; class Trematoda; order Plagiorchiida; family Troglotrematidae; genus Paragonimus; species Paragonimus westermani. Next base: position 116,657 of record QNGE01000729.1, on the reverse strand, counting down.
TAGTAGTAGCAACGATACCAATTGTATGAAAAACTTCGAATTATATATTCACGCAGTAATTACTTCCCCTTTTCGAAACGTGCGCATTGACGTTGACACCTTCGGACATGTGAGAGTTTAATTTTCTAAACTCAGCAAGAACAGTCATATGATTAAATTCCACGTCGTTAAGGACAGAGGTTGCACAAGCCGCAGGTGTTTTGCAACCGAACGACACGTTAGCTTTGGTGGTATTCACCAAAAGCATCTTTCAAGCGTATCGATGATACCGTCTGCCGCCTCTCGGCTGGTATTAGTCAGGCCGAAGTCTGTGAATAAACTGGGGGTGTCTGGTTTCTGGACAATTGTTTGCAAAAGTTAGTTCCAGTTCTGCCGTATTCCGGCCACCTCAAAGGACTGCAGTTCGAATTGGTCACTATGAACGGCCTCGTAGCCATCGCTATTTTTAAACCTTTGATAATTGTAGGCTTTCAAGGTATGGAGTAACTTGAGCCATACCAGGGCATAATGCTTGCAGCAAGCAGGTTTTCTCGTATATTTATGGACACCACGGGACGACATATTGCTAAAACCGCCTCACACTGGAATGGGTAAGTCGAGTGCCATGTCACTAGCGGCCCTAACGTAGTACAAAAATACTTTCCTCGGAGGGTGAAGGTGATGAGTTCCGAAACGCAGTCAGAGAGTAATTGTCCATAGTTACGTAACCTTCCCTAAAGCGGACTCTCGGAGCAACAAGTACCGCTCGAGAGGGAACACAAATAAATCCAAAATACTCAACCGTGACCACCACATCCTCAGCTAGATCACCGCTGGGGTTCTCCACCGAACAGAGCCAGCAGGTGAAAACTGGATCCAAACCAAATGGCGCAAGACTGTGGCGCCATGTGGTGTTACACTGTCAGTTAACCCTTATTCTACATTAGTTTGTGGAAAAAACACTGAAAGGTAGTCCCGACCTCACTGCACGTTCAGAGCTTTGAAGTTACTACCCGAGTGACCAGAATCGCCTAGCATCGGCATATTACCTAAACTCGATCGAGTTACTGTGTACAGCAGCGGCTAGATTGCCGCTGTACCCCGTCACTTGCGGACGGGCGGCATTTGAGGACCAAGTTGAGGGGCCCTTAAGGACACAAACGGACGCACGCTTAAATGGGCTTTGATACTAAGCGGGACAGTGGAATTTTTAATTCCAGGTGGTTCAGGTGGTTAGACGAGTACAACGCTACCCCACCCCCGTTGACGGATCCTATCTTTCTTACAACGTTCATGTTTGGTAGGTTTACTTCTACACCCCTTATATCTGGCCAGAACCACGTCTCCTTAGACAAAATAGTGCCAAATTTCTTCTCATTGCACGACATCAGCCTCAAAAACTTACTCGCCAAGTTCGAAATGTCGGTGTGCATGCAGCTCCAATCACTTTGATCAATTACAACTGAGAAAACAATCTTGCAAACAGCTGTCCTCGGTGATTTTCATCAGGCGAGTTAAACTGCATATAGAAGAAATAGTACGGATCGCAATCTACTGGGGGAGGGTGGGGATGCTGTTGCATGTGTTGGGGTGTCACACGTGCCTGTCATGAGATATGCGTTCATCAATGTCAAGCGGTGCACACTTGTTCGGGTTTCAATTGAATATGGAGGATTGGCCAAAGAAGGTGGAGGGTTTGTACGAATTGTCTTCGGGCACACAGGTGGGGGTATTGTAGTCTGATAGCGATAACCTTAGCAGTTGATAATAATCTCACCTTGACGGCTCTGGAGCCGGCTTCACGAAACTTGTGGATGACCCGAAACTCTTCATCCGGTTATATTTGATGATCAGGGTCGAACAGTAGGGAGCTGATTGCACTGGAAATGGGCTCTAGCAAACCTTTTCGGAGCCATTTCACGAATCCTTTCCCAAAGCCGCCTGGTGGCCCGCCCATCGTAACCTGATTGACAACAACAGGTGAGAGAGCGGATACGGAAACACGAAAAGAACTCTGACAAATTATCCCTAAGGTGTGGCACCAGTACCAGACATGTGTCGAACGACACGAGATGTCTCGTCGCGGGGTAGGTAATATCGATCACGTTTGAAATTTTACAGCTGACTATTATAAATACTCCAGGTATTACGGTATGACTATGGATGGGTGACTACTGTTAGTGCAGCTGCAGGCACATTCACGAATTGACCTAAGCATACTCGTCGAGAGCAAGTCAGGGCACGCTTTTTGAGAAAACTGGTTTAGAAAGCTCACCACCTGCTGAGACGCTAATTGTCAGTTCGATGGTTAGAGCCGGAAATTACAATCTTCTAAGTTGCCTCTCTTTTCTAGGAGGTGTCCTGTGAACATGAATATTTCAGAGCACTTCTGACTTGTGACAGTGCCATTAGTTCAAAACCATCTCAGCAGTGGAAAATTCTATCTCCAGCAGTTTTGTTGCGTTTATCAAAGCAAAGTGAGAGAATCTTGGCATTTTTGTTAAACTGATATAAATAATATCTCCCAGGAAAAGCCTTTCTCTAATGAGCCGCTGTTTGGGAAGGTCATTATCTGGAGACAACGTCATATTGGACGGCCCTGACACAGCATGAATGTTTAGATCTCTGTCGGACTTGTCAGTGGAATTCTTCAACTCCCTTCTGATTTCCTCCAGGTATGGAAGACCTGGTCTTGAGCGTGCATGCGCCATGCTAGAACCTTGTAATAGGTGTGCTCTTGTGAATGTTACCTCAGTTCATTGAGTGTTTTCAAATTTTAACTTTTTTAGTCGAGAAGCTGTTTTAGGGCAGCCGACTCAGGTTGCAGAAGCCGATGGAGTCTTGTTGACTTGTATGAGTTCTCTAGTCTTATTACGGTACACACTTTGAACAATAATTGGCGGTCGTGGCGTTGATGCCGCACCAGTGATATCACCAGTGCTTCCGAAAGATTAGAAATAATTTTGCTGTATCGGTTTTCAGAAAGTTTTTAGTTTGTACCCCTGGTAAATTAAAGCCCAGTCTCTTTCAGACGGCTTCTATTATCAATTATCTTGACCCTCCCATTCACTTCACTGACAACTTCGGGCCCACTTGCTATCGGGCCCTTCAGATCAGAAGGCTAAGCTTCGCCGGTTTTTCCCGTTTATTGTCACCGATACGGTCTGAATATAACTGGCAACCATGAATGTGCTAATGGGACGACTGTGATCAACACTGATGTTCTCAGTAGATGGTTGCTAGATCTCAGCAGCTCTGATTAAAGCCGCCGAGCTCTCACGCAGATGCGAAGGCTTAGGAACCGACTTGAGAAGAGTTAGCAGACTACTTGCCTGAAGACAGACGTTAGGTGCTCGGTTCGTGAGTGGGCGTCACAAGTCTCGAAAGAACGGCTCAGGGTATGAGTGACATCGTGAACCTTTCATTCTGTTGCGGCACGCATCTTCTAACGGAGCAACCAGAACGCACTACACCACAACGATGGACCGACCCAGATTGAATGGTATGGTCTCGGGTGGTGGTGTGGTTCGACTGAGTCAATCAGACTGCAGCTACGTGTCAAAGTAGGGGTCAACGGGCTTACAAAACCAGAGGGTCATATCCCGTGTGGTTGTGCGGGAGATCATGGATAAGTTGAAATAGTTCTGATCAATGCAGGTAGGACTAGGTAACAGCAGTTTTTATGAGTGTTGGAAAATCATATATATTCTTTTCCGACGCCACTTTGGTTTTAAGGGTGAAGCGACCGAGACAAATTTAGAAATCAGGAAAGGAGGCTAGAGATGGGCGGAGTTCTCGTTGAATTTTGAACTGTCAGAAAAATTGGACTAAGCCGGAAATTTTGTTGCGAACACGCCTCTCCGCATCAGCGACTTATGACAGGTTGTGTATTTTTCCAGCTTCACCAAACCGACTGTTTCTGAAAGCGTAGTTGATTCGAAGGTCTGCGTGGCAGATCATTGATTGCTTACCTGAGATGCATTCACTGGCTACACGGTTTGTCGAGTGATGTAGTCAGCGGAAGTGCAGGCCTATTAACAATTTACTAACAAATTTTCTATTAACCAGTTCATCATTCTGACCTATCTGGAAGAAGCTTCCATTTCTCAGGTTGATACCATTTTGTCAATGGGGACCGTTACTTTTCTAAAACATTAAGAGGAACAGTTACAAATGCGTAACCTGCGGCTTTTTTCTGGAATATTTCATCAAGAATTTCTAGATTAACTGGGTAATCACACATTAGCATTCGAATAACCTGATGACTTCTAACTGTGGATAGATTCACACGCCACAAACATAATGGTCTACAGAACGTTTGTACATTCATCGTTCGTTACGTTTTTGTGTAAAGATGGCGTATGGGAAAATGGCAGTTCCGTTCTATGAAAGACTGTTGTTTTCAAGGGTCTTACGATGGGCGCCGGGTTGGCTCTGAACTCTCAGACTTCGCGATTGTGCACAGTCCATTCAAGTGGAACTTCATTCGATGAGAAGGAGACGGAATTTTGAAGGTTTACGCACCCCGAACTGGCTCCGTACACCACTGATTAGTGGTCAATAAAATACACAGCTTACAGTCAAGTGAACTCTGCGCACTGAAGCTAACCGTAAGCAGGTATTGTCCAACCATCGTTCACCAATGCCGCGAATCAATTAAGCGAGGAGGCACAATATAAATAGAGGGGCGTTCAAGCGAATTTTTTTACTTTCAATTTACGACGTTGTATGCAGCCGCATGGGAAGCACCCTGCCAGCACTTTTTGTAGTCGGCACACGGGATATATAAATGGCCCACAGTATGATAATTTGTCCAGTGAGATATGGGTTTGAAAGCAGCTGAGGGCGATATTGTGCAGGTCATTACTGGTAGCTCGACGGCACAGCGCGTATCGTGGTGGGACTAGCAATGACGATTCGGCTCTTCGAGGCTTCCGGCGGAAGTTTAGCTACCGCGCCAACATTTTCACTTGTAATTCGGAAACAAATCATTGATCCCGCTAACAGTCAATACGTATTTTTAAGCGGTGAGTCTGTTTCATAGCTGAAAGCGCATAAGATCACCCGCAAATACGTTGGCTTCGGAATAACTCGTAACGACCGCAACAGTTTAACCGAGTGCCTAAATGGAACTAGGTCATCAGCAGTAGGCAGACAGCCCACTAGACGATCTCGTACACTTTGTTCAAAGTCTGTAAACTCAATCGCGAGGCTTTGGTTCGGGTATTCACAGTCTGCCTTGCGTGTGGCCTATAACGAGTGCCCATGAATCCTACAGCAATTTGGCTCTTAAGAGAATTCGGACATGTTTGGCCATGAACAACTCAGAGTATGGAAGAATACGGAAAACGGAACCAGTCACCAGCGGTAATTTGAAATTTCTCGTCACTAACAATAACAAGGTGAATATTAGGATAACAGAAAAGACGACTGCCCTCAGCATATTGCTTTTTAAAAGTGGATTGAGGTAAATAAAATAGACCCCTTGGATTGATCCGTAACATTCGAAATGACGTAGTCTTACTAAACCTTTTTCATGATTATATACTTCTTCCGTGATACGCAGCTAAATATGGACAGGCCTGTCATATTGGAGGTTCCCATCACTATGCCACATGTAGTAGGTAACGTCTGCATGACTCACTTCGAATGTATTTTTCTTTAGAGCGTGTATACTCAGTCGCCTGATGCCCACCGTGCCGTCGAATAAAACCATACTTTAGGGTGTTATTTAATTTAGACGACCAGCTTGGACGTTCGCTTTTGTGGTTTTGGACGTACATTGAGTCTACGACGCTGATCATTCGATCGTTAAAACCACGCCGGCGGGTGAGGATTTCTTTCGCGTGAGTGTATCTCGTTGGAACGTCTGATTCAACCGGTCAAAGTGCGTTCAAAATTCCGTGCACTTTCTCATCAGGCGTTCCATCTTTGACATTAAGATTGTAATATATGGCAATGAAAGGACCGCTGGAGTCCACCTTTGGTCGTCCCTCACCACTGGCTTAACTGGTACGCGCTTGAACATGCCTACCAAATGTTTCCCTAGGCTTCTGGATTGCTGAATATATAGCACAGACTGGACGCTCTCAGTGCTGTATGTGATGCTGGACGGAGTGCAAAGACGTGAATTGCGAACCACTATCAGACGCAAACGCATCCATTAACCAGAGTCGACGGAAGGACCGTCCATGCGCTGAACCCGTGTCGGTAAGGTGCATATGGTTGTAGGGTGCTTTGAGACAGTCGATTCCGAATAAACCTGCGGCAGGAACTTGATTAGGTTCTACTGTAACCAGGGCCTTACAGGAGTCGGCCACAGTAGTGTCTGGATTGACAAAAGTCGTACCCAAGTCGTTCAATGGACGCGGCAACGACCTGATTAAATGTCTGTTTGTACCCATTGTCACAGTGAGTCGCATATTCTACCGATCATTTCTGAAAAAATGTTCTCATTGCAAAAAGGCTGTCCACCATCGTCTTTTGCTGTTCATCGTTGTTAAAGTGCGACCCCTGTTTTTGAAAATTGTACCGACGAAACGCGAGCATTATTCTTTCGAGTGGAGCTCAAACATTTTATTCAACGGTTTAAATGCTTTGAGTCGCACTCACTTGAAAACTGGTGATATTTAATTCAACACCTCCTTTCGCCAACCGCAGGTTAGATGAGACTGTCACTCAATGTCTTTCTGTGTAACGTTTCACCGAACCAAAACCAAGGGGGAACTCATAAGTGCAGTGAAAATTGATAACCCCGCGTACATAGTGCACAATAATCTATTACTGACGCTTATCACATAACTGCGTGTTTTCGCCTCAACTATTCCTGGCTTTTTCCTCCACGAGTTTGGCGACCATCGCCTCTCGCCCAACACTATTCGGTATATCATTTACAGATGAAGTGATCTGAAACAAGCGATGGAGATTTCACAAACACATGTCCAGCGTGACAGGCGTCTTAGGCAGGAAACACTACAGTTTTTATAAAACAGACAGCAGTTGGTCCGTAAAAATGTGCTGATGCTGGTAATATAAATAATGCCACGAAGATACTCTCGAAAATTGGAGGCATTTTTCGGGACATTACAAACACCCAATTCTTACCCTATTTCACAAAGTGATTTTGGTGTTTTTCTCCATTGGTCTGGGACTGGTAAGCTTGGATTCAGCGCCGAAATTTTTACGATTATGCAAAGACGGTACCTTCAACTTGTTCTGTAACGATGGACAAGTTACAATATTTGGTGGAATGTTGACATCTTTTGCTGGTCTGTTCAGTATTGTTATTCAGTTTCAAAATTTCTTCAAGTGAACCATTATTGTAATTAGGTTATTTCAGCCTCTATAAGTATCGTGCTTTTCTTGATGGTGAATCTCGCCTTAGTCCCACCTGTCTTCATCCGTTGAGTGAACCACATCAATTAATACCTGTATTACGCGCATGCTCATTTTTGTGCTCTGCGACGGAGCTAACTTCACCGCTTTAACAACTCATGGCCTCACTAGCTGGGTGAATTACAGATCTCGTCTTATTAATGTTTAACGGACTGCAGGTTATATCATTTGACACTGCCCCGATATATTTTGTGGAGCCCACACTGTCATTTACCTCTGAGATCTCTCCAGTTGAGTTTTTTAGCGCTCACACCACAATGCTTACTACTTGAATGACTATCGACATCAGTCGGTTCCCGTGAGGAACGACTTATGGACGTCCGCTTCACATCCATTATTGAACCCTTTTACCGTGAGTTCTGATGTAGCAAAAGCAGTCCTCGAACGACTGTCAGTAAAGTTTGATACCCTCGTTTTATGCTGTGCAATGGCTTCACTATGCAGCATTTCGCAAATGGGCTTATCAGTTGGTTTTGTCTTCGGAAAGAAAAGTTGCCAGCAAGGTCAATCGTAATTCAAGAGCTGAACCCACAATGCACGCCTTACGGAGCTGCATATTTATTAACTTATATCGATCACGCTCTCCTGAGCGTGTTTTTCACAAATGCGTCAAGAAATATACCAGCATTATTATTACTATAACTAGGATTCCGTCGGATTAAGGGCGATCTGGACTGCACCTTTTCGACTTTCAAAACGCCTGACCAACGATACCAACCAGTGCTTAATAAGACGGTCTGGGCGGCTATCCTCTTACGTTCGCGAGCAAACATGGCTAACTGGAATGTATGCATAGCTCTTTCTCACTATGTTTTCGTATGGCTTGGAATGCTGCTCCTGACCACGCAATCTCTGCCAGCTCTCTTTTCAGTTTCAAGGCTTTTCCTTTTCTTTTCTCAGACACGGCAGCCATTTTTGAAGTCTGAGTCTAATCACGCCAGACTATTCGATTCTGCGCATCATGAGGTGAAACTGTCAACAGCTGTTGCCTCCTACATCCTTTAACTGATGCTGAAATACATCCGCAGGAAGTGAATGCTGCCGTTGGTATACCGTTATTATGTGTATACTGCGTGTATACTACTCACCGTAAGCGGGCGTAAGCTGCTTTGGCATTATGGTAACAAAGAAATCGGCAAGTTCGTGCAATTGCCCGACCACCGAGGAGGTAAAAATTCATGTATTTCCATAGAAGCAAAGAGGTTTAACGAGAAGTGGAGGATTGCACCACATGAAGCATTTCGAGGTGATCCGCTCGACGGTCAGCCTACGTGCACCCTACAGTCAAAACGCGCGATGAAACAAATATCGACTTCAGAAGGAATTCGACTGATTGATGATTATAAGGTGTATTACATTAACTTCATGTTTCTCCGCGGCATCCCGAACATGGAATTAGTACGACATTATGTCGCACCCAAAAACCACTCGTGCTGCTCGCATATGGGCCGTCGTTTCATCCATCACAGACGTACTGACAAGTATGTGGTCTCCCATCACCTCCCGGAATGTTTCGAACAAGTGACGCAGAGATGCGTATTTCTCACCTCGTGCATAGGCGTACATCACGGGTCGTCCATGATCCATGCCGTCTGTAACTAGGAACTGATATAGCTTCAGGCTACAGCGGCGAATGTGAAGTGATAGAGGACCCACTTGTGGCGGTTGGTCCCATGGCATCGACGATTACCACATCAGGGAACCGTCTGAATAACTGCACTTGCTCTCTGCTTGCGAAACATGTTTGTGTGTATATTATTGTTGTCCCTGATGACACCCAGCACGCCGGTTTTCTCTATATGATGCAGAATTTGTGGTAGGTCTCCTGCTACGACGGGTGTTGAAAATATCCATGATAGTTAGTTGCATAAACATCCGCAGAATCCTGCTTCAACTCGGCAGTTGCTGTGGTTTACTAGAAAAGATGCCTCGGGTCGTTCACTTCAATTTCTTCGAGCCGACGAATCGTTATATGCGCATCGTACAGCAAGGCAGTTAGGTCGTGGTTGTGCTCCAATGTGAAAGAGCTAACAACCAACCAAGTATTTCTCTCAACCACGTTGAAGAACGATTGACGGCATGTGTCGCGGTAACTGTGCACTTGGAAGTATGTGAACTCAACTCACTAAACACGTCGTAACCCACGGCTTTCGCTCTTACGTCGCTTGTACTTTATACACCGGAACGACACCTACCACGAAAAATCAACGGCAATCACACTCACATGGTCACATTGTAAGCGTTCTCTGCGTGATTCCTTGTTAGAACCAAGCACGTACAGAACACTGTAATCCTTCATGTATTTATGTAAACAGCTTATGGACTCGCTGAAACTAACAAATTCCCGACCCTCAAAGAAATCTTTGAAGCCATGTGAATAATCCAAAACCTAGAAACGGAATATAAGATGGAGTCGGTCAAATATTGATCAAATGTGAAAAAATCTTCACAGGATGGCGCATTCACATTGTCACACCTACCATTGCTAATTTCGACCACAGCGCCAAATGATAGACAACCCGGTTTATGGTCAATTTGAAAAAAACTTTTCAAATGTCGTGATGCGCTCTGTCATGGGAATCACTGAATTTCAAATTCCTAGAGGATACCACGGGAATTTCACCCAGTATCCAATGATTTTTCATGTTATTACCGTCAAACGGCAGATTCCACTTCTTACGAATAATTTCTATCATTCACTGATCCATTGATCCGTTTGTAATATACGATAAAGTCAATCAAAGAAACAGCACACACTATGTCCAACGTTCATAGACCGAAACAACACAGACATATATATACATACGGGGTCCCACGGTCCGGGAATTCGCACCAATCAAACGTGGCCTCACGCTCACTGACTGCCGACCTCGGGTTTTGGTTGGTCACCCTCCTCAGCCCGTTGCACGAACGCGGCCAACCCACCTGTTCGAGGACCTGAATTGAAGCGGGTGGAAGTATGTGTGGCAAAGCAAAATGGCAGCGCACCACATGCTGATACGCTACCCCACCGTGACGACAGCACTGGCCTCAATGCTCTTGGTTGCTCCCCTCTGGTGGTAGAGTGTACTTCCTAGCTACTTCCAACTCCTAGCAATTAGCCAATCGATCTTGTTCTGTAGTATCTGGCTTTAGACGATTGAAATGTACCACTCTGAGGCCGACATGCTGTTGTTAACGTCCCGTATAGTACACGTGGATCCGGAAATAATGTGCACAACGTATGGCCCCTTCCACTCATAAAACAACTTTTTTGGAATTTCAGCTTCTGGGACTTCTGAACGCAACCAAACTTTATTGTCGGGCTTCAAGGGGCTCACATGTCTTCCTACCATAGTAATCCTTCTGCTTCCGCTGGGCCATCCGCAGGTGTTCCTGTGCTGACGCATATGCTTTTTGCCAGTGTGTCACGTAGCTGAACGCAGTAGTCTGTGTTCAACAGGTTATCTGGCAGCAACCTGGGTACCAGCAAGTCGGACGGCAGCCGCATATCTCTTCACCCGTTAGCAGATAGTTTGGTGATTGTGCGGTAGAAGATTGGACGCCAGCACGATATGCAAGCAGGCACTGAGATACGGCTTCGTCACATGATCGGGTGTATTCTGAGCTCACTAACGTATCCAAGAGGGACTTCAAGGTGCGGTCGACATGCACAACGGCACCACTACACTGCAGATGATAGGCAGTCGTCCTTGTCTTCCTTGTGCCCAGTATTCTACACAGTTCGTGCATCAGTATACTCTCAAAATGTGATCCTCCGTCAGTGCGCCATTGAGTTGGGGCGCCCCAGCGCGAGGCCCGATGGTTGAAAATGAATTTGGCGGACGTTCCGCCATTCGCTCGTGGCACTGGCACCGCTTCACACCATTTAGTGGAATGGTCTACCATCACGAGGATATACATATTCCCTCAGGTGGTCTCCGGTAGTGACCCGACGATGTCAACTTCTACTATCATATTCGGATATCCCGTCAGTATGCTCTGTAGCGGCGCGCATTGCTGTCTCTTGGAGTTTGCAATTCGTTCACACAAGCCACAACTGTTGCACATATCCTTGACGTCTCTTCGTTGGTGGATCCGCCACAAACGCCTTCTCACAGCTTCTACAAGTTTGTTCTGGCCCGTGTGTCACAGATTCTCGTGGAGTTCCCGTGAAGCCATACGAACCGCCGATTCTGGAGCCACAATTTGGCTCTCATATGTCGGGCCATATTGATAATCAAGGACATCATCGGTTATATAGAGAGGGTCCCACAAAAACCACGAGCAACGCGACTCTCAACTACTTTCTGCCATCTCTTGGGTGGTCGGAGGTGGCCCACCCTCTTTTATCCGTTTATGCATGATGTCTAGTTCTGCATCGTTGTTTTGAATGGCAGCCCATCGACCAGTCTCTCCTGGCCTGACGGTGATCATCATGAAGTGCCCGGTGCATGAGGGGCAATCGCTATGGTCGCGAATCTGTCTTCTGGGTAATGCATCAGCATTTCGGTGGGGCAGACCAGGCCTGTGTTTACATTCAAAGTTGGACTCTTGTAAAACTCCTGCCAACGTGCAACTTGTCCCTCTGATTCCTTAAAATTCTGCAGCCATTGGAGTGATGAGTGGTCCGTTCGAACCAAGAAACGCCTTCCGAAGAGATAGTGACCGGAATGTTTAATAGAATGTACTAGAAGAAGCATCCCCATTTTAGTGGTACAACAGTTCCTTTCACTCCTGTTGAGGCTTCGGTTTCCGTAATCAATAACAGGAATTTGCGCGGAGAATGACGTCCGGTCGAGAGGTCCATGCGTTTTCCGCGGAAGTATGTGCGTCCCCACCTCGCCCACATCATGGAAAATTTCTTTGCACATTTTTTCGGGACTATCTACATAGAATAATGGTCAAATTCTTCGCCAATACATTCTCTTCATCCTCCAACCACCGTATTTTTGGCACGGCCTTGAGCATCAGGTCAGCGATCACCTTGTGGAGTCCCAATTGACGTAACAAATCAATTATTTTGACGGATTGTGCAGACCCCAAGTACTATATTCTCAGAACTATGAAGCTCGAAGTTTACTGCCGAAACTTGAATTTTCAATCATTGTAGTGTCCGTTTTTTCTGTTTTGTTGCTCTACTCACATAGCTGAATCGTTGTACGATTTTCAAATTTGGTGTTGAAATATGTTTGCGCTAAAAATTATAACGTTGTTCACGCTCTCTTGAGTGTGTTTCTCACAAATGCGTCGAGAAACATAACATTATTATTATCATCATTATTGTCTAACTGATATAATACAGCCCCTATAGCGACGTCACTAGCGTCAGTATCCAAGATGAACATTTTCGCCTCCGCCCTTGTGTCCAGGAGCACTGAAATGAGGCAGTGCATAACGCATCTCTCAATCGATCAAACGACTGTTGACAATCTTCAGATAATTCGGAAACTTGTCCAACAATGTTAGGGGTTTCGTTATGTGAGAAAAGCGGGGAACGAATAGTCGATACTAAGGGTTCAACCCAATGAAACTACGGATTCCCTCGACACTCTCAGGAGTTGGCCATTCTTTCACCTTACGCGCCTTTTCAGGATCACAGCTCACACGAGATTGTGAAATGACGTGTCCTAACTGTTTTACTTCAGTCCGCATTAACGAACAGTTGGCTGAATTCAATTTCAGTCCAGCCTTAGCTAGTCTTGAAAGGACGATGAATAGAATATACAAATGTTCATCAACGGTAAGTCAGTGTACAATCACTTCATCTAAGTAAACCAGACAATGCTTGAGAATCGGGTCCCCGAGCACCTGTTGCATTTATCTTTGAAAGGTGGCCGAAGCATTTGTCAATCCGAATGACGTGATTTCAAACTCGTACAGACCAGAGAGTACCACAAACGCTGTTTTCAGGAGATCACTGGGCTCCACTTCTACCTGCCACTAACCAGAGGCCAAATCGAGGGTAATAAACCACTCAGTGCCCGAAAGAGCATAAATAGTGCCATCGGTAGGTGGTAGTGGAAACGATTCTCTTTTAGTTACCGCGTTTAACTGACGATAGTCAACACAATCTTCAGGAGCCATCCTTCTTGATTAATACTACCGGAGACGCACATGGAGATGTTGACGGCCGGATAACGCCTTTCTCTAACATGTCTGTTTATGATTGTCCCACCTGGCCCTGAAGATGAACTGGTAAGCGACGAGTCGCTTGCAGGATCGAGTGTTCCTCCCCCATGTCAATTCTGTCGCACAAAGTGAGTGCGTCCAGGCGGTTTTCTTTCCCACCAGAATGTCTCCCGGTGCTCTTCAATTACTTTCCGCACCCTCTGTGCTGTGTTTACTGAGAGATGAGATGATGCCGCTTACGAATTTCTGCCCTTTGAACTCGACGTGCACTTCCCTCTTGGTTACATGCTGTCCTTTACGGACCTCCGCAACTCCTGAGAGTGTTTTGTACACAGGTTCTAACGGAAAGCGCTCGTCATATACGCGTACGGCCAGGTTAGGTAGATCCAGGATACACTGCATGGTTACCAAATCGTTGCTGCCCAGAATGACATGAAACGGTAACTTCGGGACTACCAAGAACTTCAGTGTACACGTCCACCTCTTTATCTACACTGTTCCACGAACACCTGCAAATATGTGTAATGGTTGTCCATTCTCGATCAGGATCTGGCTGACAGGCTTCGCTATTACGTCAAACTGACGGGTAGTGTGTGTCTAATGATCAAGCAGCCTGCATATGAATCCGGAATCTATCAGACATTCAAAGTCACGACCGCCAACTTTTGCTTTCAGAACAGGGCATAATGCAACATCTCTGCTCTCGCATTTAGAAACAAGGGGGATACGCGATTGGCATACAGGAGACTTACTAGCAGGCGCACGCTCCCAAGCGGATAGTGGACACCAACGCACCAGGTGTCCATAGCAGCCACAAGTAAAACAACGGCGCCGTTCAGGTCGATTGTTGCTTGATACTCCCGCTTTTGGACGATCTTGTGTGCGACGTTCGTCCCCCGCGTAAATTCTTCCACTGACCAACTTGCTCTGCAGCCGCCTATCAAAAACACCCTGAGCCACACGGCTGAGTTTTTCATTTCAGAGTTCAACACATTTCGCTTGGTCCAACAACTCGGCCAGTTTCTCAGCCTTGGCCAAGTTCCACAGGGGGGGGTGCGGTGAAAAACTTCACACTGATTCTGCAGTTGTCGAATCCCTTCCGAAAATCTCCCCAAAGTACGACTCTACCTCGGCTCCTGTGTCTGGTTCACACATGCCAGCCGCGCCAATCTCCTCGCTTGTTGTATATAATCCATCAATCCTTCTGCAATCAGCTGTCGTCATTCATGAAATTCTTTTCGATAATCAACTGCTGGACGATGACATGCGACCCTACGTCGCAGAAAGCAAGACAGTCTTTCGAGGTCTTCCGGAATATCAAAGTTGACAATCTTTCCATAGTCCTCACGGGCAAGTAAAGTTAGTGCAACATCCACCCACCGGTCCGGAGAGAAATGACTTATGTAGCAGCGCACCTGTGCCTCCCAAACGTTAAAGTCTTCTCTGACAATGTATTTCTCCGGCTGTGGCAGTCCACGTTCCTGTCGCGTACCCAGTGCGGTCCTGTGCTCCGATATAAGTAGCTCCTCCGTTTCATAAGTAAGCTTGAGCATCTCTTCGGTATCTGAGGAAATGACCATCACTGAAATGATTTCGTCCCACCGTGTGTGCCAAAATTGCGATGTACCATGAAGTCAATCAGAGAAATGGCACACACCATGTCCAATGTTCACAGATCGAGACACAAGGTCCGTCTCGCAAAAGAGAATGGTCACACGTCAACAAGAAAAGTGTATTAACAACAACACAGACACCGAGAGAGATTGTTCTACAACGTGTCCTTGTCCATATATATATATATATATATATATATATATATATATATATATATATATATATNAGATTAGTGATCAATCCTGTTCTGCTAGAGCATTATTTTACTCTGTTCTCGGTACTTTCTGTAACACCCAAGAGCGGTGCTACACCCTGTTTTCATTGACTGCCTTTCAGGTCAACACAAAACCACCAGACATCGAAACGAACAAACTGGCTGAATCAGGGTGGATTGAGCCCTCAACCTCGAACCTGTGCACGAATCGCTGAATCGCTTACTCTATTGAGTTACCCGCGAAAAATAAGTACAAACAACCCGCTGGGTATATTAACCCAGTATCGCACAAAAGTGACATCTCAATGGCAGTTGATTCTTGTGCACGCTTTGTACTGGAACGTCTCGTACACTGTAAGTGTTTATTTTGTTTGTTTCATTTGTTTTCATTTCGTTTCTATTGGCTGCCAAAATTTATTATTAGCGAGTCTTCAAAGCTGATGTCAGACGACGAGGCTGAAGATATTGAAGAAGAAGAAGGAGTTTACTTAGGAGTGAGTCTGATCGTGGTGCACTTTTCATTGTTTAGGAATATGAAGGTGGAAGAAACGAAAGGGATGAACGTCATGGATATGGTAAAGCCATTTTACCAAATGGTGATACTTATGAGGGATACTATGAGAATGGAAAGAGACAAGGTGAAGGAGTTTATAGGTAACCATGGAGTGTTGGATAAGAACCATCAGGTTCAAAAATGGAGCACGATATATCGGTTTTTATCTCGAAAATAAAAAACATGGTCAAGGCACATTTTACTATCCTGATGGATCGGTATATGAAGGTATAGTGATGTCTTTTGGAGCGTGATCGATTTTACTTAGGAACTTGGTCCGATGGACAGAGAAATGGTCGTGGAAAGTACACATATATAAACGGGGATACTTACGAAGGAGAATGGCGTGACCATGTTCGACACGGTCAAGGAACGTACACCTTTGCAGAGACAAAACTGAAATATGAAGGCACATGGAAGGCGGGAAAAATGGATGGTTTTGGAGAACTTATACACACACATCACAAGTACCTTGGTTTCTGGAAAGATGGGATGGTGAGTCAGATAGTAAAGCGTAGGATTTTTGCATGTAGCGACTATAATAAATGATATTTTGATAGTCGCATTCATCTGTACATTTTCTATGATTTTGGTCTTTTATCTACTTTTGTTCTAGTCAAGCCATCCATTTTGTCACATCCGGTCCGGGGCTAAAATCACAACTCGCTCCGTGCCTCGCTAGCTTGACGTGTCTCTTTGTACTCTATAGTTTCCAGGGTCGGTAATAATACACGAAGTTAACGCGCTGAAATTTGGCTTTTCATTGTCGATAGTGATAACTTACAGGGTTTTATATTGTTGGATCAGTTCTAACACGCACATGATTCTAAGTGGTCCTTAGTGGAAAACATAGGACGTTGTATGTGCACCCAAGTGGACCGTGTATACCAATCAGGAATGCTGAAGTCTGTGTGGCGCACAGCATGACAAAACTCTATATGAGAACCCGAAAGACTGCTCTCACTAACGCAGTGAAATCTCTGATCCTAAGTGCACCATGTACATCAATCAGAAAGGGAGAAGGTTGGTGAGAGCACACCGTGGTAGACAAGTGTGGCTGCATTGCGCAAGCGATATCAACCAACGACTTGCAAGAGATGTTTGATGAGAATGTAGGCAACTTAATTAGGAAAACAGAGAAAATAACACATCCATGAGGTTACTGATTGAAAATGGTGCAAACATCAATAATCGACTAATGAAGTGGATAGGAACGAACTAGAACATAGACTGAACAAGTGAACTTAATTCGTCTATGCCGCAGTTTTGTTCTCATCCAGCCTGGATATGTGTAAACACCGCGTGGGAACTAACCAGCCCATTTTCAATGACGGTGAGGCGACGGCTTGACACCTCTTATTTCGCAGCAACCACGTCACAGACGAGTGTGAAACATAACGAGTTTCATTACCGAAAATTCTCTGTTGACGTTCCGGTTCACGTTGAAATAGGCCGAACATCCCGTTTGAGCGCTGACTGTCCCTCAAACACCGGCCGATGAGCGCAATACATGTACCCCACGGACGCATGCGTACACGCGTCTCCTAAAATCGCCAAAGATGGGTTCGTTAGATCGAATGCGGTATAAAGATCCGCATCGAACTTCGAAACGCCGAATCTCCGCTCCAACTGAATCCAAGTTTTGGAACTGCCGTGGAGATATGGCATTTCAAGATATTCCTGAAATAGAACTGATTAATCGACAACGCTTGCGTTTATGATTTCGGTTCTGGAGAAGGCGTCCTTCTGACGTGTGTTACACATTTATTACAAGTACAAACCAATGAAGACCAACAAATCGGGGAGACACCTGATGGGCTCACAGAGTGCGTGGGGTTGACCAGATGGGGTAGGGAGAAAACCTTGTAGTGGAGAGGGGGCACGCTTAGTAGGGGCAGAGAACCATGTTTCCGTAGGGGGCAGCAGATAATAGCTGTAGTTACTGTTAACACACATACATGTTGACAATAAGCAATTCTATGCATAAGGTTGTCTATAGTTTTGGTCGAATAGTTTACGTGCTTTACGGATTGAATGGTAAGTGAGAAGTAGGGGGCTTACTTCTCTATATTGAAGAGTCCTTTCTGTTGTTGGAGATCTTGAGATTTCGAGAACGTGATCAATTATGAACGGCTACAGCATATTTCTTCATAACCACAAAGTGGGAGTGGGGGCAATACTTCATGCGTGGAAGCATAACTGTGTTGCTCACAACTCTAACACGGCATCGTTCTAGGCCCAGCGCCGCATCAAGCAAAACTCCACGTACTAGCACGCTCAAATTAAATAGCTTTTGCTGGATAAACAAACAATCCTGTCTAGGATTATCGGCAGGGAACCACTCACTCGACTTGCTAACGTACCATTACTTCACCAAGAAACTAAAATATAGTTCAACCAACTCCTGCGGTTTATCATTAAGTCACCACCTGCTCTGCCAATAGGACGTTTTATCACGAACAAATTCTGAGGATGTAAGTTATGAAAAACGGTTTGTAACTGTCAAAAAATCCGCGCTTTGGCCCGCACTGACTCACACTAGGTTCATAGTTGAAACTTCTGAGCTCTCGCTATGGCTTTGTAGCTCAGCTGACAGAGTACTTATGGGGTCTGGGCATGTCGATTCTGTCGTTGGTGTGAATACAGCCGAAATCTAAGATTTTGTAATTGGCTTTATTTGAAACCATATAGTCAGCCAAACTTCTTTAACACTGGTAGGGAAATATCTGCCAACAGTAGACATGACGGTGGCTCCCCCGCAGCGCCGTCTTTCTGACATTATCTTAATCCACCAGTCTGAAAAATGTACAGGTTATTGCCATCTATCTGTATATATCCTCGGATATACCTACATTCAAAACTGCAAAATGAGCATAGTGGTAGGAATACTCAACTGTGTTTACATGTGCTACATTCGTAACTTGAAAGCGCACATCAAGAAACGTGCACTTGGTGGTTAGATGGAGTCGACAAACTCGAATATATCTCCTGGCAACTGGACTGCTATCTCCTTCTACAAGGATCCTATGAATTCTGCTAACCATGTTGTCGTTGGATGTTATGAAACTTGGCACGTATCAAGAGTTTTGCTGATTGACCACCCATTTTTGTGGACCTCGAATCGGTTCCGCCTGTTTCATTTAAAACGTTGCTGAGTTCAAAAAATCACCAAAATAGTATTTATTTCCTGTAATTGAGCTCATCTATCTGTCTAGTTGGTTCCTGAACTCTTGTTGAGTCTCCACCAAAGTATGTCAGCGGGCCCTCTAAAATCCCCCAGTTCTAGCAGAAGATCCGTTCCAAAAAACTGGTTTGCTGCGGGCTTGAATTGAGATACCGACAGGTCGTGTTAAATAAGGTAGTTTGAAGAGTTCTCCACCGGGCTGTGTTGACAAATCAAGGTAATCTATCACAATCCACCATTTCTTAAGGTGGACCTCTAAATCACGTTGTTTCATCCTGTTTTCTCAAAGCGAAACCAGGGACCAAGCAGCACACGTTCAGCAACATTTTTGACTGAAGTTTCCCAAGAAACCTGTCAACTTATAGTCCCGGGCTGCTAAAAACTCTGACTGCACATTGGAAGAGCTCAAGCTATTTGTCAGTTTGTTTGATTGTAAACCCGCTTGCTTTCTGATGGTGTGTTTAACATACTTGTCAACTTGAACACGCTCTCCTGTTAGAAAGGTATCCACTGCTGTGACCTGTTGGTTCAAATTTGGGATCACTTCACTCACCCTTTCAGAGTCTGCTTCAAGCTCGTTCAGTGTCGACTGCTTCAGCGTGCTAACAATGGGTGAAATAAAACTGTATCTCGTTATCTGACTATACAACCTCGTATTCCGAGTGTTCTGAACTAGGACTGGCAAATGTCCGCATTGTCCTTGTCATTATCCCACTTAAAAGAGGTCGATTGGGGAGGACAAGGATGCTCAAGTGCAAACATGACGCGTTTCCGGACCATAGAGCCAGATAGGATGCACACGAGTATCGGATGCTGTTTTTGACTTTACAGGTTGAAAAAGTTAAAAAGAACAAATCCTGTTTCTAGTAGGATGCTTTGTGTCTTTTCAAATGATTTAGGTGGGCTAGCGATTATGTCTACAAAGAAGAGTGCTGCGGTTGGTATGCCTTATTCCTGACGCATCGATTTGTAGTTTGAAAGCGCAAACGCATTCAGCGCAAGGAAGTTCGATCAGTCCTTGCGTTTATAGGTTGTAGCTTTGAGGATGTGTTCGAAGAAAACTGCAATAATTCTATATTACAGGGGGTGGTCCACATCCAGAAAAAAAGTATTTTCCTTTGTTCTTCCAACATTTCTAAACTGAAAATTTGAAACTAATCACGATGTATACATTTTACCGTCTAAAACGGTATACTTGCCTGGAAGGTGATTAATGAAACTAGCACAAGAGTGTCGCCAACCATCAAAAATCTCGTTCAAATCTTATTCAATTCTTTTATCCAGGGAAGGTTTTAAGGGTTTATTTGAGACTTCTTTGGTTCCGAAGTGATCAAATTTACTAATTGTCAACCCTGTTCATAAGAAATGATACGTTTACAGGGTGAACGACTGTTTTATGGGTCGGAAAACTTGGCACCAGAAACCTCGTACCCAGACGACTGCATAGGGCATGCACTGTGGATACAGCTTTTGAAGCGTTGCCAGCTAAGTGGAACTGTTGTTTTCTGTCTCCCCAAGAGCAAGTTGTTATTGCTACCGGAAGCAGTGAAACTCCGATAGACATTTTTTAATAACTAACACAAAATCATGTGACCAAACCAAATCTAAAAGTGGAGTTGAATGGCAAGATGGAACTGCCTACTTATCATGTTTTCGTACATTCGGAAATATCTAATATTTAGTTCTTCGAATTTGGCAAACAAATAGCTTAGTTGCCTATGAGTGGATGGCGACTGACGCTGAACGGCCTTCCTTTGACTTTCTCTCCTACACTTCACTATCTGCGATGCTTACACATACCGTTTAACTGCGCAACGGAAACTTTCATGGCAGTAAACCTGGTCGGTCCCTTACTCCGCCAAGCTTTTCAGTCGACTGAAGGTAAAGACAAGACTGAATGATTTCTTGGTTGTTTTCGAAGGAATATTAGCAATGTAACTAACGCGAATCATTTGTGTTCCCAATGGATATTTGACCCTTCAAAATCTGCTCACAGACATTCGTTAAGGAACCAATTTAACCTGTGCTCTTTTCTTCAGGGTTAAAAAAAATGTACGCTGCAGTGCAGCAACGTTGGTTCACCAGTGGAGACAGACGATCAGCGGGTATACACACAGTCGTACCAAGCACTATCTAACTGAGGTCATGACAACTGTCGGGAAATTTGCCAGTTTCCCAAAAATATCACGTGGCATAGACCAACAAAGTACACTAGCGAGTGACCTTCATAGTTGCCACGGTCACATACCGCTTCGTCCTTCAACCCTTGTGCCAAATCTCTGGCTCCCCAACGCTCACATACCTACATCCTGTCCACGCGCACCACTGCACTGTTCGGCTCATCATTTGATTCACCTCTGAGTTGATCTTCTGATTGGTCACAAATGCTTTAAGTATGATCTGGTTTGTGATCGTGTCGTCTCCGGAGTGAGTGACATAAAGGAGCTCTGTCCGAAGATCATTCTTTCATCTGTGTTCATGCGTTAGCCACGGGTGGTTGGGTTTGCGAAAAGTTAGGAACTAGTGCATATTCCGTAGTCCGTTGGTCATTACCGCTGACCATCGTATCGTTATACACCATTTCATCAACCGTTATTCCGTTGTCGTGGAACACTGATCCAGTTACAGCAGCAACGCAGTAATTTACGATTTGACGAAGTGCAAAAAGTAAGATGATAGAAACCTTTTTCACATGACCAGATAAATTTGTCGCTGCCGTAACGTGCGGGTAAAACAGAAGACCCTTAGGAACACTTGTTGTTTAAAAAAACAGAAAGACCGGCTCTATGTTTACTTACTACAGCTCGTCCAACTGCTTTGTATTTTGTGCACCAGTTCCTTGAACTTCGAAGTGACAGTCATAAATGCACCATAGGAGGCACCCCGAAAGGCAATGAACAAATTGAGATTGGTGAACTTTTTTAAATTGCAAATCACCGCCTGTGAGAAACCTTATGACAACAGGTTATGGGGGTGTCAGACTGATCCAGATAGTCCTGTCATGTTGCTGTTAAGTAATCAAAACTCGGACCTGCAAACCTCTGATAAAGCCATGTTACTAAGTACTTACCAGTTAGATTTATACAGAAAAAAGTTCGTGAGGCAATGGATTTGAATTCGTAATACTTGGTTTTACTATACTCGTGTACATCCACTTGTTTTCATTTTAGATCTGGTTGGCAGATCCACAGTTGTAGGCCTGATACCGACAGGGGCAAATAAACCGTTAACACGTTGCTGCAACCGCTTTCGTCGTGCACCAGTGAAACGGTGAAAGGGAATTCGATGTTTGAAGCTGTTTTATGCTGTTACAAATTGAACGGCTTATCAATCAAACTTCCATTGCCTGAGGTGCTGTCGGTCTGTTCTAGTGACTGATTGATTTCTCACTGTTAAAACAGCGATCATTGTGGCTAAACACTTCGTTTGCCTTTGACATAAGGACGACAGTGATGATAACTTTTGACCAATACATGTACAAACGTTATTCTTTTTGTACAGGTTGTTGGGAAAGGTCGTTATTTATTCCCTCACTTGTCATGTCAGCAAACTGGAGAATATTTGGTGACACCAGCGGTGAGTTCTTATTTCCATACCATTGATGAGGCTAATTTAAAACTGATGGAGGTACATAGTTTAAAAAATATTTTACTACTCAACGAGCCATTAGTAGGCTGACTGGCAAGTCGATAATAACGCTCAATTTTGTGGGTGTTTCCATTTTTTAATGTAGTTTTAACGCAGTGCTTGAACGTATCAGTTGGATTAAGCCTAAGAACAGATATGCGGATCATGTCGCCCAATGAGGGCCATCTAAAGTCCAGTAACAAACGATACACTTTACGATTGGAATGACTTGCAAGTGATCGACTTGTGCACATATTTTTAAGCTAAGCAAGCCAACTGACGTTATTGTTTTTGGTTTTCAGAAGGACGACGAGAAGACAGCAGATGATGTGGACAACAAAATGATTCCGCGGTGGAAAGCGAGCAAAATAGAAAATATCAGTGACGAAGCTAAAGCAGCTATTGGCGAAATTATGACAAGCGACCCAGGTAAGTGTGCCGTGTAAAGTCGTAAGTGTCTTTACCATAGTTCATTTCAACGGTAAAATTTGCACAATGTATACGCAATAATCAGCGAATAGGTGTGAACCAAGTCTCAATGAACGATAAATCCAGCATGTGTGACAAAAATACAAACCGATAAGCGTGAACCACCTTTTAGTTGAGGAAGTGCGATCTTCTTCGCTCTTCGGCTCGTGCGTGATGTTGTGTTTTGCTCCTCCCGTTATTGCTCGTGAGGTTGCCCTGACAAATTTACAGCGCCCATTCTAAGTGAATGCTTGATATCAGTGAGTAGAGTGGAGATCGTGAGGGAGGCGTTCCGGAAATAGTTTTACTCTTCAGCATTTTTTTCATGTTTCATCAGGAAAGTTACTTAGCGCTCGTCCATTTGGGCCGTATGAAAAAAACGGGGTAAGGAACTGTCGGTCATGTTCACCTCCCCAGATTAGACTTAACTAGCCCTTTAAACCACTGATTATGAAGTTTGCAAGGAAAAAATTCGGTAGTGTGAATTGTACCGTTTCATTTTAAACCCGTCTATGAAGTACCTTTTATAGCTGGTACGAATCCTGTTATGGGCTGAAACTGATCAGCTCCTTTTGTGATCGGACAGCAAACAAACAGGCGTTTGTCACGACCCAAGGAGGGGTTGAGTGAGGTTCTTAGAAACAGCTAGCCTGAGTGACCAAAGGTCTGTACAACCTGAGATGACAGTCCTTCAATCGGAACTAACTACATCTTGAGAGGGTTGACTGGAAAATTTGTGAACATTCATGTCACTCACACTTGACCTGACACCTCACAGTACCCAAACTGACCATCAGATTTTGGTGCATCTGGTGTTGAGATGTCTGAATCACTCTGCCTATCCGCACCAGTCATGATGTGTTCGCCTAATATCCAAGAAATTCCGTACCAGTCGACTAGACACAAAGTACAAAGTTTCATTTGAAAGAAAGTCTACCGACTAGCCTGGGGCTTAACCATGGTTAATCCATTCAGTTTGATGTTAATTAAACTCCTCATGATTATATTGGAAGAGAACACAGTGTAAACGATATACATGAGTACAGTGGATAAGTGCTATTCTTTTGGTCGTGAATTTCGCTATCGTTTTGGTCAATTCGCCAGCAACTTCGTTCAACTTCATCCGAGTTTCTGTGTAACTTTTGAATATGTGCACTGTAACAGTTTGTTTTTTCATGATTTGCTTCACACACAGGCTGGCTAGACGGTTCTTTACGGCACTTGATTTATCCGCAAGGTGCGCCGTATGATAAGTAGTTACATTTCAAAGGTTTATCCCTTCTGTTATCTTGTTCATACAAGCCGCACTCCTGACAAGTTAGGTAAATGGCTGGCTAATCCATGTCCGGAAAAATTCAGCACTATTTTGAAGGTAGTTATATGTTTATCACAGCTACTCTAACTTATAGACAAGCTTTCAAAGCTGATTGTGTGTAGTCCAGCTTCTGCCCAATGAATCTGTACGGATATAAATACGTAAGCGATGTGTGTCTCAGTGCATACACAAGTTTGTTTGAGACAGCAGAGAAACTTATTTGGATACATTGACAAGTCTTGATATGAATATTAGCAAGCAATTTTCAGGTCAGTTTACTCAACTGACAACACCGCCAGAAGGCAGAGTATAAATCTGTTGACGTGAAACTAAGTCGTCAATTGGTTACTGGTCATTTTACTGGTCCTGATGGCTCCTTCATTATTGTGATAGGTCTTGAGGTACAGCGTTTATTCCATTAAGAGGAGATTTAGTTATGAAAAACCAGGTTTCTGTTGCATTCGAACCAGTTACAGGAACAGTATGCTTAGACACCATAAATACTCTTCCAGCTGGTCTACAAAACCAAACCAGAAGCTCAAAAATGTCACTTTTGGTAATGTTCTTCTTGTATACACTTCCTAATGTTGGTGGTTGTCTCGGGGAGGACTAGATCTTCCACCCGCGGATCTTCTCTGAAAAGACAGATTCGGTTACATGCTCAATTAAGTCAATCGAATATGTTACTGTTATTCGTGCTCATATACCCATATGCCTAAAAAACAGCCAACTGGCTTTCAAGGCTAAGTTTAGATTTGTTTCGAACTCAACCTTCTTGGTTTAAGAAACTTGTTAGTTTATGTTTTCGTGATGTATGAGAATATGCAGGATGACTCAGTCGCCTATCAACATACATCTTCCGAACGCACTTTCCGCATCAGACAGAGGTGGTTAGGGTGAGGTTCTAATTTTCGTGCCACCAGCTTGATGAGTCAAAGTTAGACTCATCAGACTGATAGAAACAACATAAACTGTTACTACTCCAAAGCAATCATTTAGATTTAGGTTGGAGCTGATAAGTTTGTGTCCACAAAACTGTAGAAGTAGGGGGCAAACCAAATTAACCCTCAAAATGTTCCGTCCACCACTCTAACCTTCCGGACTTATTGTGGATGAGTGTGCCATCTGTCTCGCTGATAGCTTTAGTGACATCCGATGATCTGGGATCAGTGGCGAGGATAAACTTAAAAGCTTTTCCGGTGTCCCTGAAGCAAAGGCGATTTTCTTTTCCTTAACTTTTTCTACTAACCAAGCTTCACGATCAGCCCTTAGGCTGCGTTTCAGTTTCCTAAAGATATCTCTCCTAGAACTGTTATATGAACTGCCATGAGAATTGTTCCGTCTGGCTTCTTAAAACCTGAGAGATTTCTCCAAGATCCCATGCTTGTTCAAACCATGTACACCCCCCTGCCGCATGCTATTGACAATGCAGTCAGTTTCTCAACAGCCATTCGTTGCTGTCGGTGGGGTCGCTGTCTGAAAAAAAAACAGGAACGAAGAGACAACGTAACAGCGCATAAGCTGAATCAAATAAGAACGACAGTCCTGAATGGAACCTTGTCGATCATAACTAACAGTTATATGATCTATCTGAGATCAGGCCTGGTTCAGAGAAGACAGGCGCCAAATGCAACAGTGGCACTCATGATAACTGAAGCTAGTGCTAGCTAAAAATATTTTATGCTCAACTCACAGCTACAACAATGGCCCACCATTAAAGCGAGTGATGTGATGCTATCCCAATCCTGCCACCTAAGCAACATTCGACCCCACGAAGGCGGCCAACCTGGACGTTCATATATCCGGCCAGAATGCCTATGTCAGAAGCATGTGTCGACCGAAGGAGAGTGGCCAGATCCGAATAAAAGGCGCTTTGACGCCGGTGTCACTATATTCGGCTGGAGCGTTAGCAGACACAATGAAAAGATTGTTTCGACTTTTGCGTGAAAGAGTGACTGATCTTGATCATGCTGACGACAAGGTGTCGTTTGGCAAGTTACGAGCAGCAGAAACAACGTTAAACGAATGCGCCTTGTAGCCTCAAAATTCAAAGTGCTTCTGCAAGGTTCCTGTGATCACGTAGAGTTATTGTCAAATAATGAAGCGGTGGATATACCTGACAGGTTTGAGTACCTGGGAAGCTGCATCAGCAACAGTGGATGTATAGGTAAGGAAATAGAAGCATGTATCCCTAAGGCTAGAGAGGTATTCACTAATCCGGGGCACCTATGGCGACAGAGGGGTCTCTTTCATGTTTAAAGGTCGCGTATATAAGATAACAGTGAGGACTGTATTACTTTGCAGTAGAGAAAATTAGCCGCGCAGAGCAGAAGACGTGAACCGTCTTCAGGTATTTGATTACCGATGTCGGCGTTCAGCCATTCGTTTCGAGTGGCACCAACGAGTAAACAACAGAGGTTAAGAAGGGGTATTTGGTAATGACTATCAAACGAGCTCTTTTCTTCAGTCCTCGCAACCGCACATAATTAGGTGGTTAGGTCATGTATTAAGGATGCCAGCTAGTCGCCTGTCACATCGAACACTCTTTGCAGACGCTGCAACCGACTGGCGTGAGGTGTGAGGTGGACACAGGATGGTCTGGTACAAATAAGTCGTTCACGAAGGGGTTGACCACTGTAGGTCGAGTTCTTCTCTCGGGCTAGGGACCTCGCGGCTCCCACAGTCGGTGACTGGAAGAGACGTTAGGTGAGATGACGACTAGTCGAGCTCATTGGCGTGGACGTTTACGCTGTTTGATCGAGTGGTCTGCGGAGTGAGTGCAATTAATGACGCGGGGCAGTGAGAGCTGTAAGGAATCTGTCTTGCTGATAACGTCACACCTCCACTTACAGCTTGGTTGTTTGTTTGCAAGATGTAGTCATCTTGATGATGAATGTTTGAATATAGACTCAGTTATTTTTTGGTAGTTCGGTCCCTTCCCGTCCCCTTCTCTTCTTCTCTCTTTCCGTAGTGGATGTGCTTTCCTTTCTCATGATTGTGTGGCAGTTAAGCATCAGTGTGAACCACTGATATATTGCTGTCTATGATGATTACGATGATGGTGATGACGATGATGATGGTGCAGGTGGTCTAAACACACCCTAAAATGAAAAGGGTTACGGTTTAAAATTTGTTCACTTGACACCTAGGCCGGGTCATTGTCTCTAAACACAAAAAACTGACGGTATCTAGTACGGTTTTTCTTACCGTTCGTAACAATTGTGTTTATTGATTAATTGACAGAATACGCGCCTGGTTCAAGAATGACTTTCTGTGTTCCGTACTGAATTTGAAACAAGCATTTGCAGTAGTGCTGGGACAACATCACAAAGAAAGCCACTCTCACTCAAGTGGATGCGTACATAAGGAATAGGTTTTTGCACATTTCTGATACCGATTTGCATCATTGATCAGTCGACATTTTTTGCTTCAAGTTTACTACTTTCGTAAGCCTACACCGTCTATGGTATTTGACTTGTAAAGAAGTAGTGGAATCTCTTCCAACCTAAATCAGGTAACTTCAACCCTGTTCACCTGTTCCCATCGTACTATGATAGTCGAAAGATCCAGAAACTTATAGTACATAACGTTGCTAGCCAAAATTCATCCGTTCTTGTTTGGGAGTATTTAGGATTCTGAGTCGTCGTGAGAACCTTACCGAAACATGAGATGCCGTCGTCTTCTGTGCTGATCTGTTTGCCGTAAGTCTGTTCAATAGATGTCATCCACAAACTAAAGTGAGGAGTGGATGAAAAACATACAGATGCGACCTGTCACTCTATGTGGAACTAACTAAATCTAGAACACTCGTACAATGTTAGCAACGATCTAATAATTGGTGAAGAGTTGACAGATACTCAACAAGTCGATTACTAGGATATAATCTTGGCTTACCTACTGCGTTGGACATCACCATTATCTCTATGCTAATGGTAACAATGCAAACTTCCGTCAATCTGCCTTCAAGTTCAATGTGAATGAAACTTTTCGGAATGACAAGAACGCATGTAATGCATTACACAATTTCAACAACAAAATATATGTGGACATTCCGGAAGCTGAAGTTCAGTACTGTATTGTGTTTGGCCTGTATAACACATCGAATATACAATATAAAAACACATTTTGCGACTAGTGGCATCTAAAGTACAACTTAGAACGCTTTCTCTGATCACATTACCAGTTTGATGAGCCCTGAAGGAGTTTCCATCCATCCACTGAACACAAATGGGTATATCTCAGATTGGCAGGTTAAGTCCGCCAGAAGTTACTGTTGTTTCCGTATTACTCCTTCTTGATGTGACCCTTTACACATTCACCATAATTGACCTCCTTGTTGACCCGTCTACCTATTTCAGCTGTACGAGCTTCGTAAGCTGTGGTTATGTTCCGTTTACAGTGAGGCGTGTGTTTGACTCCGTCGAACTTGTTTGTTGACAAGACAATCAGCTAATTGTTCGTCTATCATTCAAAATTCCGTGCAATTCCTGTTGCTTCGTTGTTCTGTTTTTTTTATATGTTACACTCATGTTTTAGAGATCAAATGTTTGCCAAGAAGAAATGAACACAAAATGGCGTTCTCAGCTGTGTGTGCGGTCTGATTATCCTGTGCTTCTTATAGGCACTGGGGTTGTCAGATCAAATACGGCATTATTGCATCAGATGTATACGCAAACATATACACATATATGCTTGTCCAGTGAGCTGAAAATTTACGTTTGTTTGCTTGCACAGAAAAAAAGCAGAAAATTATGAATAAATAGAACACGTTATGTCAGGCGGGTAATCAGTTTTCAAACTTAACAGCCACTATCAGCTTACAATAGTTGACACGGAATGTACCGCATAGATGACCGCCTACGTGTAAACGTACACACAATTAGTGGTTCAGACATTTGGACATTATGTGAGAAGAAAAACCGGTAGACATTTTATGGTTTGTAATGGGTACGACCAATCATAGGGTAGGTTTGGGGGAAATTTGTCACAGGCCGTTTAGAGTGATGATATTGAACTAGACGAGATTGAAAGCGATCATCATCCTTATACGAGCTGTCATACGACGAGAGTCATTTGCATCTAGAAACAAACATTTATAAGTTGCCCATTGGCTAGGCAATTCTTAGCTGAGCTGTGACGTGAGTTGCTGCACCCACTTACTCGTTTGCATATGCACGACTTTGCACATGGCAGAAGAAAGTTACGCAGTATCTTTTGTATGGCAAGGTTTAATGACACTAGATACACTAGTTTTGCGGTTACGAAATTTATGCTAGTCAGGCGTGTATTCGTGGCCGGCACCATCCAAAGTGTTTGTGATAGAGTAAGTCGCTAGCTGGAGTGTGAAAATGCTTTAGGAACACTTCTGATCAGACGGCGTGATGATCCTGAACTGATCAGTAACGAGGATCCCTACTCAATAGTTATTAATAATGTGATTGTGAGAAGACCTTTGTTTGTTTTCAGAAGCTGCCTGAGGGTTATCAGAAGGAGCACCAAACTAAAATTCGGGCTCCCCAAATTTCTTACTCGGTAATTAAATTGGGTTGTTAAATACTCGAACGTGGTTGGAATTAAAGTTTTTGCACCCCGACAGAGACTGAGATACTCGGCATTTTGTTTAGTAAGTTCCCATTTCTTTAAATTGGCTACCAACTGAATTTAACAATCCATACCCTCCTTATTAACTGTACGGCTGAGTCTTCGATCACGCCAAGTGTAAGCGACCCTTTGAAATAAAGGGACAAGAACAAGTATCACGACAAGCGAGTGGACGCTTGTTTGACTGATCAAACTCTACTTCTGTGGCAATCGCTGTAACCACTGAGAAATAAGCACACCCTACTTCATTTGACCATGGACAGAGGGAATTCTCTAGCTTAAACGTTATCGTCCTCCGAAATAGAATGTACATACTTACAAATATGGGGGCAGACAAACGAATCGATTTGCAAAGAAACAGTCATGATCTTATAAAAGATACCGGTCTTTGGGCTACTTTTGCTTCAGTCTTATCTATTCTGAAATAGGTGACTATATATTCAATATACCAGTGCTGTTTACCTCATATTATTGTGGCAACAGGAAGACACTACTCACATACTGGAATTAAGTACAGTCCTCAGTTTTCAGACGAACAGATGTTTACAACCACAGTTTTAAACGTGCAAATGTGTTCCGGCGAACATTACTGAAGAAACTAGCTCTCCACAACTAGAGATGCGCGGATATGTGGGTCGGGAAAGCTGATATGTACGACCACTGTTGAGAATTTTCATATAACCTGTCACTGAGATCCGTCAGAAATAACTTTCCAGAACTAGCGTCATTTCCGTTTGCAACACCAGTCTAGATGCAATTACGGAGATGCCTGCGTTACACGAATTTTTCCACGTCATAGGATGAGAGGACATAACACCGGTGATTCATTACTCAATGTACTTTCGACGTCAGTCTGCTAAGGAACGGATAAAGGACAATATATTCTGTAAGAAGTTCCCCATATACACCCATCATCGAAAGCTAGCCTCATTGAGGTCACTAGGAAACCTGGCGTTCACATGCCAGTCCACTGTGCAGGGAGGCCACTGGGAGCATACTTGTGTTGTGAAATTTTCGAATGAAAAGAGCGTACACAACACCGTGGTTTCATTGACCTGACAGTAGTAACAAAGTACCTAAATTAATGGTAGCTAAAAGACACATCGAATCAAGCTGAAAATAATACAACACGTTTGATGTGTTTTACATGAAGTGAATTTTATAGTATTGATTTAAAGTTACTTCAGACATTTTTCTATGTGCTTTACTAGGAACGTCTACTACGATAAAATGCCCCCCATGTTAGTTAGTACATGACACAAGTAAGTTTGGCTGGATTTGGTGTACTGCTGTTCCATCTCAAAATTCATCCACTTGTCAAGACAACTTTGTGGACACAAGTCGTGGAATTGGAAAATTCACGTATATGTTTGCCTGTGCTTTACAGAAATTCCCCCAAACCAAGAGGTTACAGACCGAGATGTTGCTGGGACTAAAACCGAAGAACACGATTTGACAGAAGAAGAACCAGAAGTATTCCCAGTGAATACTGAATCGTCTGGAGCTGTCGAACCAGAAACTGTTGCTGATTCCGATTTGTCCCCGGTGGAACAACCGGCTACTACCTATCCGACAGGAGCTGAAGGCAATGATTTGGACATAACAGAAAATAATTTGGAAAGTAACATTTCGTAACTTGAACCAGGAGCCACCAGCATTTCGAGAGATGGCGAGGTTCTAGCTTGTTCATCAAGTAAATAGGTCATTCATTTATGTCAAATGTTTGTGATGTTCCGTCCAATCAGGAAAATTCTCAGACTTTCCTTCCAATTCAGCAACTCAAAACAGATGAAATATAATACCGGAGACGTACAGTGTATACTGTCCATGGGAGGCGATAAAGATTTAACAGCCAGTTGTTTGTTCCTGAGTTTTCTCATAACCATATTCATTACAAACACCTGCAAAACGGCCATCTAATCGATACCTTGATAAGACCGCGACATTCAATGAGCCACTTAATTTGGAGAGAATACTCACTAGGATTCTGTATGTCTAATCCATAACGGCCTACCTTAATCTGTCTTAACGTCGTTATTAGCACGCTAGTTTAGGCGCGGAAATACTGTAACCAACCAGGAGATTAAACCAACTCCCCTAGACAGCTTGACCATTAAAATACTTTGAGCATTTTACAAACAGTTCAGATGTTTGTCTTGTTGCTGGTGCGGTGCTGTCATCTGAGGGTTGAAGCACGCTTAAAATGTCTCCTGGGCTATGGTTCCTTTCCTCTTCCCATGTCGTTCCCCAACGCTTTGTCAAAAGTAGTTCTGTTAGTTTCAAATTTCTGCATCTACAAACACGTATCCACTCCCCCTTTCTTTATAAATCGTCCAAATGGGATAACCGAGGTACAGCAGCATTTTCAGTGTATTCTACTCATGCTTCAGCCAAGCGACCTCCACCATGCACATGTGTCTCCTTTTTGACGTAACAGTTTTGTATAAAGTCGAGGTGTAATCTGTCACATAAGACACAGTCGTGCTCATCAAGATATATTGGTTACTATGATAAACCGAGTGAGCTGTAGGCTCAGTGATCAGCTACAGACGCAAACCATATACAGTCACAACCTGAAATAACAACGCCCGTGAGTGAACTTGAAAGTGGATGGTAGTTTTACCACTTCAACTACTCGGTTCGTTGTTTTTTCCTGTCACAACATCATCAAACATTTCAGAATGTACGGCCTCATCAGATGATAACCGACGAATCTCGGCAGTTTTGTTGTACTACAAACGGCTGTCGAAAAATCGCACATCTCAGTCCATTTGAGATTTTAGTGAACACAATGAGTGCGCAGGCATACTGAAAGTTGGGTTAGACCACGCCGGAATGTGCATACCGTTCGACTTCGTTGGACGTCTGTTTTAGTCAACCGGGTTGGCATAGCTCACGACCAGCGTAGCAACCAGAACGTTGACCTTCGGAAGAACAGCACCAAGCCCAAGCAACCAATCTAACCCATTCGAGCATGGGCTTTGGGACAAGCTCGATTTACATTACACTCAATACCATAATGAACGATTGGCCAGTCTTCCGTGATGCGGAATCTAATTATCACCTGCGGTGTGAAGCTCAGTGAGGTGATACAAGTAACTAACTCACGGTCGGGAGAGTTCGACGATTTCTAATGGTTTGTATATAAACTGAACTCGTTGTTAATAAAGCAAAACAAAGAAGTTAGTATGCATTTTTGTTTACTGTTTACCCGAAATGGAAATTCAAAAATCCCGTTAGACAGTCAGCCATAACTCTACACCTCAGACTTGTCAAAAATCTTCACTTGTGCACTAACAAATTACATCTATTGAAGTGATTAGATAGTCGACAATTATGCACTAAAAACTGGCGACCTCCATTAGGCTATTGCAACTTATCAAGACCAAAACATTTGGCTTAGAAAATGTATGCACTTGCCCATTTGAAGCGTAACAGCCAACACTCTTTCGGTTTTCTTACTTGACATGGTGTACTCGAACGTCTGATCATTACAGATGTCTGTCAGTTGGTCTGTTCAGTTCAACGCGTGCTTGATTGAATTCGGGACACTGTGTGTCTAGCATTCCTGATTTTTCTCATCTCTGCGTCCGATTGTACTGAGAATCGCAGACGTATGACCCAGCCTTATAAGACAGTTACAAGATGATCCACTCTTATAATGTTTCATAGTGCTGACTCTGATGTTGGATGTCTCTTTCGTGAACGAAACTTCCAATTTTTTCTGTACAAATGCCACTACGGAATATGCTTGCCAACCCAGGTGCCTACTACCTGTTTAGTCTTCCCGATGTTGTGCCCTCAGCAACTAAGTAAAACTTGTGCCATATGTAGTCTGCTGGCAAAACTGCAAAGTATTTGGATGGTGCAGGAATCTGAAAATTCCTGTTATTTCACCTTTATAATTTCAGAACAATCGGTGGGCACTCGGTACGTTGTTGTATTAGTGCCGTTTCAGCCCTGGCACACGAGCTTCGCAAAAACAGGTGAACGAATACCAATTTGAATGGTATTTAAGGGTGGTGAGATATAATTGATCGAGTGATTCTGACGATGCCACACTACGTGTCGAATCTAAATTAATAGGGATCAACACTAGGTTCAGATGAAAGATGAAACATTTGAAATTGACGTAGCCAGTCAAGCAATTTGACCAAAAAAGTTGATCGACTTTGAGGAACGTAAACCGAATAGTCATACTGTTGATCTGCTGAAAATGCAACTTTATTCAGCTAGCCGTATAAACGTCAAACTTACTGAGGACTAACCGTCCATTCTCTGTGCACTGCAGCTGGTCCTTGTAATCTCGACAGCCCGTGAAACTGAGCGCATCTGTGTAGCTTTAAACTTTCGTTTAAATGCCTCGGTGTTTCTCAGATCAATTTCATGAATTGGATCTAGTCTAAGATCAACGATTGCACAACCCTCGATCATGACCTGATGTTTTACTTGGTTTCAAAGTGCTTAATTTTAACATATCTCCAGTACTCATTTGTGATGGTTCCAGTTTTCCTATCAGCATGTTACTACAAACCAGCACCTGAGAAGATTTGCGGATCAACGTGGGATTGTACCAAACGAAAAAAGTTACTAGCGGAAAAATACTCAAAACTGTAAACGTTATAGTCAATTATGAAAATCGAAAATTTTACTTCTCCATGGCTAATGTTTTATCCCAGTGAACAAATAACCTCACCAAAATTGATATTTCGGTTATCATATAACGTGATTGTTCTCCTTGTCGCCTATCGCGTATATTTATTCATTGAGACTGTGGACTGTAAGGAGTTAATTACCAATGGGAATGTTGTCAGACTTGGCAAACCGGAAGTGACCTGATCACAAAAATTCTAAACTTCGATTGGGTTCCAACCAGCGACAGAAAATATGTCCAGATGTGGCAAGCTCAGCTGATTCGAATCTAGCCGAAGTCCACATTTTTGCAACTGGATCTCTTCAGTTGGATTTTACTTGACAAAACTTTGACTACCGGACTTGTGAACCATCAGAACTTTGAGGTTATAAGATTCTGACTACTCTGGAATGCAACTTGCATGGTAACGGGTCATGACAGTTGGTACATTTCCTCTTCTCGCGGGCACAAATCGGTCAGCAGTTTATGTTTAGTATACAAAATAGCAACCAATTGCCACGGCACCTGGAGTGGAGGGAAGAGAGAAGATTTTGAAAGCACTACTTTCAACAGACTACCAACGAAGTAAGAAACAGCTTGTGCAACCTGTTAATCCTCATCAGCACCAGAGAGGTCGGCCAAACGGAACTCACGCTCAGATAATTAGTACCAACCTGTTAGGCTAATAGAGCATGGCATTCTTACAAGCTGTCTAGTGATAAGTTGAAATACTACGGTAGAACAGCCAACCACCGAATTGCTAGGTCGAACTATTGGTGGAAGCACCCTCAACCTCGTCTATGGTCTAAGTGCATCACCACCAATTCTCAGACAACTCAGAATCGATTTGAACCAAACAGTCACAAAAAACCAGCAGCCAACAACCGTAGTTCAAATATCTTTCGATAACCGCGTGGATTACTGGACACGCATCATGACTGCCACTTTGATGTAGATCGTGTTATCGAGTTCTATACAATAATTGGATGCACCCAGAGGCTTTCAGATTGGGCTTTCGATCATCAAACCAAAACTGGATCTCATCCGGTCCATCTCACACGCTAAATCTATCCGGATTCTACGTCATCTTCACGTGATCTGGAAAGAAGTTGCAGGGGCACCCTATATCTTCATTTGAATCACTAGGAAGCAAATTCACGAGGTTCATCACTAAGTGTGGAGCCCCCTGTTTAACCAGATGCAATCTATGCTTCATTGAATTGATGTTCTTGATGGCAATCTATTGGATTCCAGCTTCCTCTCCTATATCCGATCTACCCATGAGCTCATCCGGAAAACAAATCAATTCCATGAAATAGAGCATATGCTTCACCAAGCCGTGCTGATTTACTGCTAAAAAGCTGCCTCATTGTCTTTTCCGTGATAATCCACCAAAGGAACATCAAGAAAACTGAGTTTAGGCTACCCGACAAGTGGTTATTTGCCTCATGATTCTAACTCACTTTATAAACTGGAACACATTCAGGTTCGGGTTGTACACGGCGAGAACGCTTGGATTCTATCCAGCATCCAGTATCCTTACACCTGTGTACCAGATAAATGCACACAGAACTGCCACTGTTCCAATTGAGAGAAGGACTTGCGGGTGTTTATTGATTCACGTTTTTAGTGCAACAGCTTCTCCTGATTACTAAATTAGTCTGTATGGGGAATAAGAGGGAAACAGTGATGAGCACGATTGCTGAGGAGAGGACAGTGAGGTCGCCTCGTTTGTAAAACCTGCGCTCAAGGGAACTTGATTTGGGTCCGTCGCCGGCTTCAACCCACCGG